>CAUVZT010000015.1:0-330000 GCA_963556525.1 Cochlearia excelsa
TGAAATATGGCAACGACTTATGTGATTTTGCCTTCTTTTATGCACTAAATGTGTCCCATTTTATCTCAATATATTGTATTTATCTTAATATTGTATTTATTTTAAGTATTAATATTAATAATTTAAATTTTTTTTAAAAAGTAATATTTTCGAATTTTTAAATTTAACTATTATAGACTTATAGTTTTCAACAAGTAAAAAAAATGGGTGTACTTTTCAAAATTCGAATGGAATGGAAGACCTGTGTACATTAGACTGAATGGAATGGAATAGAAGACCTGTGTACATTAACCAAAATGGAATGGAATGGAAGACCTGTTTATATTTCGTTAAAACATGAGATGGTCTATTCTATTTAGTTTACTCCGAATGGAATGGAAGACCTGTGTACATTAGACTGAATGGAATTGAACATCTGTACAGGTGCGAGACCACCAAAGAATACCAAGGGAAAGAAAGCTTAAAACAACAAAAGTAATAGACATTACATAAAACTAGAAACCTAGATGGGGAAGATGGTTCCCCTTGCCACAGCCATGACTTCTTCCTCAGGTGTGTTGTCCCCTTGGATTTTCCAATGGCGGCGAACTGGGAGGGAACTTTCATGTCTTAGCACTTCCAAAACTATCTTGCATGTCGCGTCCACAAGCTTCTCCACGCCCAGATACGCAGCAGCCTATCAAATTAGGAAGACCAAGTATAATTTGTCGAGACAAAACCCATTAGTAGTGAAGTGGTAGTTGGAATCGAACCCAAACCAAGTAATTGAACTACTTTATGATCACAAATCTGTACAAACCAACATATTCTTTTCATGCATACTGTTGATTTTAAGTACTAAATAACTTTAGAATTTTAAATTTAATTATTATTATTATTATTTTAAGGTATAAAAATGACGTAACACATATAGAAAAGTGTATATAAGCTTTAGAATATTAACATGTATTTATTTTTTTTATTTGGATTGAAATAACATGTATTTATTTATTTTATTTGGGTTGAAATAACATGTATTTATCTCAATATTGTATTTATCTTAATATTGTATTTAATTTAAGTATTAATATTAATAACTTAAAATTTTTAAAAACAGTAATGTTTTCGAATTTTAAATTTAACTATTATTGACTTATAGTTTTCAAAAAGTAAAAAAAATGGGTGGACTTTTCAAAATTCGAATGGAATGGAAGACCTTTGTACATTAGACTGAATGGAATTAGACTGAATGGAATGGAATAGAAGACTGTGTACATTAGCCTAAATGGAATGGAATGGATGACCTGTTTATATTTCGTTAAAACATGAGATGGTCTATTCTATTTATTTTACTCCGAATGGAATGGAAGACCTGTGTACTTTAGACTGAATGGAATGGAATATAAGACCTGTGAACATTAGCCTAAATGGAATGGAATGGAAGACCTGTTTATATTTCGTTAAAACATGAGATGGTCTATTCTATTTATTTTACTCCGAATGGAATGGAAGACCTGTGTACATTAGACTGAAATGGCAGATTTATGCTAACCTTCATGGTTTGGATGAGCTCGCTGCGGATCCTTGCGTTTGGTCTTCCGTATGGGACATTAAAGTGGGAGTAGAACCATATGATATTCTTCCCTTTACGTGGGAATGCTTCCCACATGCAATGATTAACGATGATCTTGATGATGTATGAGTTAAAGTTTTCGGGAAGCTTGATTACGATGTTGTTTTCGCTTTCAAAGTCTCGGTGATAGATTTCCTTGATCATATGCATTTTTAATGCCACAGCTTCATCCAACTTGAATGATGCACCTTTGTGGTCTTGGCATTGTAATAATATTTCCTTACTCATTTTGCGAAGAGATGATGATTTGATTAGAAAAATAAAAGGAAAGAGATGATGATTTGAAGAGAAGAGTTGAAGAAATACAGAGGAGGAGAAGATAGCAGAAACTACATGCGTTTCATATTTTATAGACTTCGAGTTGTCACTTTTCCATATTTTCCTCTGCATTTTCAAAGGCTTTGATCTTCCCGACGAATCGCACAAGAATCTAGCCGGTGGCGGACCTAGAAATTTTTTTTAGCTGGGTCAAAACTCAAATGAGTGTCATTGGAGACACTTGAACTCGTGTTATGAGGTGTCAATAAGAGAGCTTTTCACCAATTACGCTGTTGTATTTATATGAATATCACTTACAAATAAAAAATTTAGCTTACTTAGGGGTGTCTAATGAACCACTATCTCGCATGTAGGTCCGCCTTTGAATCTAGCCTAAGACTGAAACAGAAAATGACAACACAAGATACTCGTATCTACGAGATTACAAGTTTGAAATTATGACTATATACATGCTCACGTCTTTTCCTTTCTTTTCAATGCTTTAGCAACACCACATGAGACAAGAGATTTATCGAATAAATCTATCACACGAAATGCCACATGAGAGAGCAGATTTTTTAGTACTATTTTAGAGATGATATTTTTAATTTATAAAATGGTCCCTCAAATTCTAAATAACTCTATATTTATGATTGTTTTCCATACTTTCACACTATTTAATTCTAAATAAACTAATGATATTGTAGCACAACTAATAATAAATTTTAAAAATATATAAATAAAAAAGAATATATTTAATAGAAAATGTAATGAGATAAACTAATAATAAAAAATTCAAATACATAGTATTATTGAAATAAAAAAGAAGAACATAAAATAATTTACTACAACATCAACTACTAGTTTCATGATTTAATAATCCGGTAAACCGCTTCCGGATCCACTCAAATAATTAAAATATTGTCCAAATGAAGAAAAAGTATTTTGCTGCGCGACAAGAAGCTTAAAATATTGTCCAAATGAAGAAAAAGTATTTTGCTGCGCGACAAGAAGCATGTAGGAAAGATGTAGAACGTGCATTTGGAGTTCTCCAATCACGTTTTGCTATTGTGAAAGGACCGGCTCGTTTATGGCAAAAGAATGTGCTACACAACATTATGACTACATGTATAATTTTACATAACATGATTATCGAGGATGAACGCGATTTGGATGCACCAATTGAGGTTGAAAGAGAAGTTACCCCTCCAGATGTCGAAGTGGTCGAGAACGATAATATTCGGTTTCAAATTTTTTTTGATATATAATAGATTGATTAATTAAGTGAACACAAAGCTCGCAAGCCTCTCGCTTTCTTTAGTACTAGTACTAATACAACAGGATGATAACCGTATCCGTGAATTTTTTTTTTATCCGTATCGGCTCGTATCCGCTTCGTACTATCTAATATCCATCTATCCGGATATCCTTAAAACTAGAATATTTACCGGATATCCGTCCGCTCTGTGAAAGAATCAAATTAATTAAAAAAATATTTATTTTTAGATTATAATATTACATATGATATTTTTAGATTATCATCTTAGAATGCAATCCAGCTCCTCTTCTGATGACATGCAAGATAGTTTTGGAATAACATGTATTTATCTCAATATTGTATTTATCTTAATATTGTATTTATTTTAAGTATTAATATTAATAATTTAAAATATTTAAAAACAGTAATATTTTCGAATTTTTAAATTTAACTATTATAGACTTATAGTTTTCAACCTTCAAAAAAAAATGGGTGTACTTTTCAAAATTCGAATGGAATGGAAGACCTGTGTACATTAGACTGAATGGAATGGAATAGAAGACCTGTGTACATTAGCCTAAATGGAATGGAATGGAAGACCTGTTTATATTTCGTTAAAACATGAGATGGTCTATTCTATTTAGTTTACTCCGAATGGAATGGAAGACCTGTGTACATTAGGCGAATGGAATTGAACATACGTACAGGTGCGAAACCACCAAAGAATACCAAGGGAAAGAAAGCTTAAAACAACAAAAGTAATAGACATTACATAAAACTAGAAACCTAGATGGGGAAGATGGTTCCCCTTGCCACAGCCATGACTTCTTACTCGGGTGTGTTGTCCCCTTGGATTTTCCAATGGCGACGAACCGGGAGGGAACTTTCATGTCTTAGCACTTCCAAAACTATCTTGCATGTTTAGAACACAAGAAATATCGAGTAAAGCCCAAAGTCAAGAGTGGACTCCATGGCTGACCGAAGACGACTTGAGAATCTACATGGCATGACGTGACAATTATCGAATTCGTGGCTAGGCACCTAACGTTGGCGTGATATGACGCGGATGGGGATGGTTCTGTTCCAATTTGACACGATGGGGCTAATTCTTAAGACACTATTTACTTACCAATAATTAATGTTATAGTATTGTCGAGCCTGAGCTTCATAGTTCACATAGAATAATTAATTTTTTTTTTACAACACTGTTACCTATACGGAGTTATCATCGAAACACTTACTTGCCAATAAAAAATACTTATGACTATTTAAAAATATTATTATAGTTAAGAATATAACGTCTTAATAATGAGGAGCAAAAAAATCATTATCCTTGAAAACTTACTTTTCTCCCCGGGAAGACAAAGGTCCCTTTGTTACAGTCCTAAGGAGCTTTTCAACATTACTGCTCCCTCTTAGTCGTCTTCTTCTTCTTCTTCCTCTCACTCACACCTTTAGGCCTAGAGAACGTTTCTTGGTTTATTTTTTATTATTTTTTTTTTTTGGTCCACCTTGGTTTATTATAGTTGTTTCTTCATAGAGTTTGCTTACGAGTTTAGCCTTATGTACACAGGTCTTCCATTCCATTCGGAGTAAAATAAATAGAATAGACCATCTCATGTTTTAACGAAATATAAACAGGTCTTCCATTCCATTCCATTTAGGCTAATGTACACAGGTCTTCTATTCCATTCCATTCAGTCTAATGTACACAGGTCTTCCATTCCATTCGGAGTAAAATAAATAGAATAGACCATCTCATGTTTTAACGAAATATAAACAGGTCTTCCATTCCATTCCATTTAGGCTAATGTACACAGGTCTTCTATTCCATTCCATTCGAGTCTAATGTACACGGTCTTCCATTCCATTCGAATTTTGAAAAGTCCACCCATTTTTTTTACTTTTTGAAAACTATAAGTCAATAATAGTTAAATTTAAAATTCGAAAACATTACTGTTTTTAAAAATTTTAAGTTATTGATATTAATACCTGTATTTATTTGTTTAAAAATAAATTGGAAACAATGGAGTGCGTTTTGGTTCTAATTATATGCTGGGCTCTAAAAAAACAACACTTCAAAAGAGAATGTACGAGGGAGTGGATGTTGAAGAACATCTTTTTGTGATCACATACCTTACTATACAATGACAATGTGATCACCGAGCATGCTAATCCACCAATCGATTGACCAACTACAAAGTAGCTACGATTTACCGAGTAATTTGTTCTTAACATGTATTGTGTATAGTGATTATTTTGTACTTTTCATATCATGGTAAGTCCCAATCGACAATAAAAATCATCAACTACTAGTTTCATGATTTAATAATCCGGTAAACCGCTTCCGGATCCACTCAAATAATTAAAATATTGTCCAAATGAAGAAAAAGTATTTTGCTGCGCGACAAGAAGCTTAAAATATTGTCCAAATGAAGAAAAAGTATTTTGCTGCGCGACAAGAAGCATGTAGGAAAGATGTAGAACGTGCATTTGGAGTTCTCCAATCACGTTTTGCTATTGTGAAAGGACCGGCTCGTTTATGGCAAAAGAATGTGCTACACAACATTATGACTACATGTATAATTTTACATAACATGATTATCGAGGATGAATGCGATTTGGATGCACCAATTGAGGTTGAAAGAGAAGTTACCCCTCCGGATGTCGAAGTGGTCGAGAACGATAATATTCGGTTTCAAATTTTTTTTGATATATAATAGATTGATTAATTAAGTGAACACAAAGCTCGCAAGCCTCTCGCTTTCTTTAGTACTAGTACTAATACAACAGGATGATATCCGTATCCGTGAATTTTTTTTTATCCGTATCGGCTCGTATCCGCTTCGTACTATCTAATATCCATCTATCCGGATATCCTTAAAACTAGAATATTTACCGGATATCCGTCCGCTCCGTGAAAGAATCAAATTAATTAAAAAAATATTTATTTTTAGATTATAATATTACATATGATATTTTTAGATTATCATCTTAGAATGCAATCCAGCTCCTCTTCGATGACATGCAAGATAGTTTTGGAATAACATGTATTTATCTCAATATTGTATTTATCTTAATATTGTATTTATTTTAAGTATTAATATTAATAATTTAAAATATTTAAAAACAGTAATATTTTCGAATTTTTAAATTTAACTATTATAGACTTATAGTTTTCAACCTTCAAAAAAAAATGGGTGTACTTTTCAAAATTCGAATGGAATGGAAGACACGTGTACATTAGACGAATGGAATGGAATAGAAGACACGTGTACATTAGCCTAAATGGAATGGAATGGAAGACCTGTTTATATTTCGTTAAAACATGAGATGGTCTATTCTATTTAGTTTACTCCGAATGGAATGGAAGACCTGTGTACATTAGACTGAATGGAATTGAACATCTGTACAGGTGCGAAACCACCAAAGAATACCAAGGGAAAGAAAGCTTAAAACAACAAAAGTAATAGACATTACATAAAACTAGAAACCTAGATGGGGAAGATGGTTCCCCTTGCCACAGCCATGACTTCTTACTCGGGTGTGTTGTCCCCTTGGATTTTCCAATGGCGACGAACGGGAGGGAACTTTCATGTCTTAGCACTTCCAAAACTATCTTGCATGTTTAGAACACAAGAAATATCGAGTAAAGCCCAAAGTCAAGAGTGGACTCCATGGTGACCGAAGACGACTTGAGAATCTACATGGCATGACGTGACAATTATCGAATTCGTGGCTAGGCACCTAACGTTGGCGTGATATGACGCGGATGGGGATGGTTCTGTTCCAATTTGACACGATGGGGCTAATTCTTAAGACACTATTTACTTACCAATAATTAATGTTATAGTATTGTCGAGCCTCGAGCTTCATAGTTCACATAGAATAATTAATAAATATTTTTTTACAACACTGTTACCTATACAGAGTTATCATCGAAACACTTACTTGCCAATAAAAAATACTTATGACTATTTAAAAATATTATTATAGTTAAGAATATAACGTCTTAATAATGAGGAGCAAAAAAATCATTATCCTTGAAAACTTACTTTTCTCCCGGGAAGACAAAGGTCCCTTTGTTACGGTCCTAAGGAGCTTTTCAACATTACTGCTCCCTCTTAGTCGTCTTCTTCTTCTTCTTCCTCTCACTCACACCTTTAGGCCTAGAGAACGTTTCTTGGTTTATTTTTTATTTATTTTTTTTTTTGGTCCACCTTGGTTTATTATAGTTGTTTCTTCATAGAGTTTGCTTACGAGTTTAGCCTTATGTACACAGGTCTTCCATTCCATTCGGAGTAAAATAAATAGAATAGACCATCTCATGTTTTAACGAAATATAAACAGGTCTTCCATTCCATTCCATTTAGGCTAATGTACACAGGTCTTCTATTCCATTCCATTCAGTCTAATGTACACATTTCATTTTATTTTTTTATTTTTTTATTTTATTTTTTGTTTTATTATATTATTTTATTTTATTTGTATTTAGCAAATAACATATATGTTTATGTTGTGATTGTGTTACTTGTGTAAAAAGTAATATATTATCATTTTCGAGAAAAAATTAGTTTAAGTGAAATAGTTATGATATATGATTTATTATTTAAAGAAGAAGAGCAATAGAAAAGTTTGTGTCGGACAAGGTGATGAGGAGAAGAAGTCACCGAAAAAATTGAAGACATCAATCGTTACTCCATGTGCAAGCCTGAATGCTCCAAAGGTTATTATGATGCCCATCAATAGTTGATCTGTTCAAGATGATTGAGTCGCTTAGTTAATCGTAATTATATTAGTTATACGGTAGTATTTAAATTTATCCTAGTCCAGCCTCTGCAATCTCATCAAACAACTCTGCAGCTAGCTTCTCGCGAATCTTCTGAATGTTAGCATCACACAACCCATCAAAGTTGCGTCCTAGAGCAAGACACTCAATGTACTTAAGAGAGTACACGCCACGGTCTCCGGGAGAATCATTCGAGGTATGTCTCTCATTCTCTGCACTTTGAATTGTTCCCACCTCTCTCGATTCTTCGTCGGAATCATGTAGTTAAGCAATGCTGGAATTATCTCACTAAAAGGCAGACACGAAGCCACAATCTCTTTGTCACCCATCAAAGATGGAATGCTGTCATAAATGTCTATCTTACTCTCCTCCAAATTGATATCCAAAGCCACCCAATGGTTTTTATTGACGTGATGGCACACAAACAACCTTCCGATATCAAAAAACCACCTCTCACTACAGGAAAAACGAGTATTAACGGCGGCCGAAAAACGCTATCTTATGATACGATAGCGTTTAGATAAGCGCTCTGTCATCGCCCGCGATAAAAAGTCCGTCACTTTAGATAGCGGTTTTTGTAAATGCTATAATATGTATTTTTAAGATAGCGTTTCGTGTATGCCATAATTCTAAATACCATAGCATTTTTATTTATGCGATATTTTCATCTAAAATAGCATTAATTAAGTGTTGTTAATTATCTATATAATAGCATTATTGAAATGCCATCTATTGAAAGATCTCATTTCATAGCATTTTTGTTGAATCACATTTTTTTTGCGATTTCGACCATAATTTTATAAAAATATCTTTTAATGATATATTATCTATAAATTAAATTTAAATTTTTTGGATTAAATATCTTTTAAATTAATTTAAAAACATTTATTTTAAAGATGAAAAATGCTAATTAATTTAAAAATCAAGTACAAATACATATTAATTTAAAGGAAATATAAAATACTTAGTGTATGTTACAAAGTACATATTTTAGAAGCAACTTTAGAAGCAACTTTAGAAGAAACTAACTCCTTAGTCTAACCAATTAATTAAGCTTCTAGCTGCTAGCTCGAGCAGCCGCATCGTAGAGTTTTTGAGAGTCTCTGAGGGTAAAAAAAAAAGAAAAAATTGAGGATTTATCTAGGTGGCAAACAAATTTCTCTGAACCCGCCTCTCGCAGAAGAAGTTTTGGAGACGCTTCTAGTAACACTGTAGCGAACACGTGTCGCCTACACAATGCACCACCATTATTTTTCCCTCTTTCGTTATCGCCTTCCTAGTTTTCTCCATCTTCTTCACCGACGAACTCCGGCTGCGACGACTCCATCTTCCCAAGTGGTTCTTCAAGGTTTCGCTCTCTTCCTCCACTTTCGCAGGATTTCGATTCTCCGTTCTGACTATAGCTAACTATATATGTACAATATAGCTATAGCTAACTATATATGTACAATATAGCTATAGCTAACTATATATGTACAATATAGCTAACTATATTGACTAACTATATATACAATATAGCTAACTATATTGACTAACTACATATACAATATAGCTAACTATGTTGACTAACTATAGCTAACTATATATGTACAATATAGCTAACTATATTGACTAACTACATATACAATATAGCTAACTATAAACACAGATGTTTCTGTTTCATGTGCCAAAGGGATTAGCTGAAGCTGTCGGTGGGCGAGGTCACACCAATGCTTAAGCTCACACCAATGTCAGGGAGTCGCTTGATGATAAAAGAGTAGAGGAAGAAAGTTCTGAAGAAGAAGAAGATGAAGACGAAGACGAGGATAACCAAGAACCTGAAGTAGACGTGACTCAACTTATAGGGAGGAAGAAGAGATTGTTTGAGTTAAAACTTAAGATGGTAAGACATTTGTACATTCATTAGCTTAACCTCGTTAAATTATACTTAAGATCGTTTTACATATATCTAACTCTACAATTGTATAAATTTATAAAACTTAAAAAAAAAAATTTAAAGAACTTCTGAATGGGTTCTGCAATGTGGGAGTAAAAAATCTACAATTTTCAGAAAACTTCTACACTTAAATTAATAATATAATTATTATTAAAAAATGCATTAGAGCTTCAAGAGAGGCTCATGGATGCGGATGCTCTTAGTCTCTACGATGAGCCTTGCCTCGTGAGGATTCTCCTTGTTCTTGATTGGGGCGTTTCGTTGAGCGTTGTTGCGTGTAAGGTTGTCCATGTACCGGAGAATTCCGCGGATGTCCTCTGGATCATAATCTTCAGGGTCTTCCTCAATGCGGATTAAGTGTCCCTTAGCTCTTCGTGACTGTTCCCTGGTGATATCCTCCACATCACTCCCTTGATCATCATCTGATTCTTGGTCACTTCCTTCATCATCATCTGATTCTTCATCACTTCCTTCATCATCTTCTGATTCTTCATCGCTTTCTTCATCATCATCTACTTCTTGTCGTGGCTGTTGGTGGAGCTGTGGGAACATTCCCTTCGCCGGAGTCCGCAAATGATGTGTCTCCTTCCTTGATTGTCATTTGCTTGTTGGGTGTTTTGGTGGAGTGGTCCTTCCGCTTGTTGTGTGTTTTGGTGGAGTGGTGGTATGATTCCTTTTGCCGAAAGTCCACAGACAATGACTCTTGTTGCTTGCATTGCTAAATCAGATCACAAAATCACTCAAATTAACACAACAACAAAATTTAAGTAAAACATGAACAACTGTAGTCAAAATACCTTTTCAAAATACCTTTTGATAGATTATGTAGAAAGTTTTTTCTTGATATCTGCTTCATATGACAAGAATGAATGATCAAACAAAGAGTATGATCGTTTAATTTTCAGATAAGTAACTGTGTAGTGGAGATAAGTAATCAACAAACCAAAATCAAACTGAGATCATCCGTGGTTATACAAACGTAATCTAATGAAACTGAGATCAAAGCAAGGAATGTTCATTAGGGAACTGATGCCTAAACGAAAACAAAGTGATTCACATCCACAAGATAACACAATGACTAGTTTATAAAGCCAACCAAATCGATCGAACACGGGTTAATAAATTCACGAGAAAATGTGATATACATATAAAAAAAAAAGCAACTCAATCGAGCAAACAACAAACCAAAATCAATAATTAAATCATGCGAAGAACAAACTCAATCGAGCAATCAACAAACCAAAATCAAAGAGAAGGTTGTGAATATAAAATACCTAATTAGGAACCAAAATCAAGCGACTAAGCATTTTATGAAATTTTATGCTATTAATGTCATAATTCTAATTGTAATATTGTCTAATTTATGTATCATTCAAAAAAATTAATTTTTTTTTTTTAAAATCAGGGCATCAAAAGGGGGTTTAGGGTAAAGAATGAGTGAAAGACTAAGTT
Organism: Cochlearia excelsa; assembly: GCA_963556525.1. NCBI lineage: Eukaryota > Viridiplantae > Streptophyta > Magnoliopsida > Brassicales > Brassicaceae > Cochlearia > Cochlearia excelsa. Next base: position 11,306 of record CAUVZT010000015.1, read on the forward strand.
AACTAAACCCTAATAGTTTGTAACTTATCAGATTTCAAATTATATAATTGTGAAACATTACTTATAATTGTGATATATTAGTTACATTTATGTTTGCATGGATATTTCTTACATAATCATGATAATTCCTAAACCCCATTCAATACCCTAAATATTCCCTAAATCGAATTGTACCCAATTATATACTTGACACGTTAAAACAAAATTTAATTATGATAACATTTTTACATTTATCTATATATATTTCGAATTTATCTTCCCTCATGACTGATTATAAAAATTAATTAAACATTGAATAATTTTTTTTTTGTATAATCTTCCCTCGATTATCCTTAAACTTTTTTTTGAAAGACAATTAGTTTCCTTAGTAAAAGGTACTCGAAATGCATCACATGCCATTGTCACATTGTCAGGAAAGAAAATACATAAAGATCAAAGTACTAATTGAGACAACAACAAATCTGATTTTATCACAAAGACAACATAACGTTCTCACAACAAGATGAGTTTATCATTAGGCCAAGCCACCGTTGTTCCAACTGCATCGATATGGTCTCAACTTCCGAATTTGGTCGCCACACTCGTGCACCATCGGACTTAGAAACCTCTACCCAGACTTTACTAGCATTTGGACCTAAAGGAACAAAATGCACCTTATCTGCAGGATCGGTTGAAGATACTCGACCTTGTGCAACTCGTTCTCCCGAGCCATTGCGGTCTAACAAGATGCACTTCGCTTTACACCTTTGCTACTGCTAGTACGTTACTTGCACTCTATTTATTGACAATTTAAACGAAGTCATCGGTCAACAGTTATCAATCAACATTCATCAATCAACATTCATAAAATTTTATGTTAACTTAAATTTAGAGTTTAAAGAAAGTTACCACAGGTGAATTCTTTGCCGTTTCTTCACGAGGTGTGGCAGGACTCATTAATTGTATGTTATCCATAGGCCATGCGATGTTCTCATTAAGTGCATCACCCAATACGACATTTCAGCACTTGGCCTCCATAAAAAAGCTTTATCTTTAATCACCAGGGCAACCTTCACAATTGCGGCATTCGGACCAAGAGGTATGTTGTTGAGCAAATCTTTTGGATCAGTTGAAGATAACACACCCTCGCCAATAATCTCGTGATCCAAATTCCAATCATAAATATAAACCCTACGAGCTGATGCAGTTGCAGCCCTAAGGAAATATAAGCAAATAACAACGGTAGAGATAACAAACATAATTATGTATACCTTTCAAAGGGATACATCCAACGAAAATGTACAGGTCCACCTAATCTTGCTTCCCTTGCTAGATGTATAGGCAAGTGAAACATAATATCAAAGAGTGAAGGGGAAAGAATCTCTCTAGTAGACACAATGTTTCCACAACCTCAGACTCCAAGATTAGCAACTTCTCTGGGTCTATGACACGCTGACATAATCTACTAAAGTAGTTGCATAGTCGGCTCACGGCAACCCTAGGTCCTTTAGGTAATAACCCTCTCAATGCCACAGAAAATAGATTTTGAATGAGTACATGGTGATCATGTGACTTCATATTACCAATAACAGGGGGATCCACCGAAACACAATTGGCAATATTAGCACAATAACCGTCGGGACCTCTAAACTTAGACAATCTCTTACAAAATCTTCTTTTTTCATCTTTGGAAAGCCAATAAGCAGCTGGAGGCAAGTATGTTCTCTTCCCACGTACCTCGGTGTGTAAGTTGCTTCTAATCCCCATATCCTCTAAATCCTTTCTTGCTTTCAATCCGTCCTTTGATTTTCCACTATGCATCAACATAGATAACAATGCATCAGACACGTTCTTTTCCACATGCATCACATCAATGTTGTGACGAACCGGCATATCCTATCAACCATGAAACAAGAAGTTATCAGCCTCACCATCTTTGTATGTACATTAGCCTAAATGGAATGGAAGACCTGTTTATATTTCGTTAAAACATGAGATGGTCTATTCTATTTATTTTACTCCGAATGGAATGGAAGACACTGTGTACATAAAATTCAAAAGTGTTAATATTCTAAAGAATTAATACATGTTGGAAAAAAAAAGTATTAATTCAAAAGTATTAATATTCTAAACTAGTGTTCCAAAATTATGTGATTTTGTTCGGATTGCTTGTTGATTAATTACTTGCTTTGTTATTGCTTTGTTAACTTCGTAATGCCATCGACACAAGACAAAAACACAAGACTTCCTTTTGACTTCCCAAGACAAACAACTTCCCAAAATTCAAAAGTTCAAAAGTGTTAATATTCTAAATTTAAAATTCAAAAGTGTTAATATTCTAAAGAATTAATACATGTTGGAATTTGTTGGAAAAAAAAAGTATTAATTCAAACGTGAAACACCCGGTTAATACCTTTGTCTTTTTTATCGAATCGGGTTCCTTTTCGTCTTCGACTTCGAGTCTTCGTCAAATCTCGCCGTCACTCGTCTCTCGCCGTCTTCGCCGTCACTCGTCTCTCGCCGTCTTCGAGTACCCATTTTCTCATTCTGGGTTTGTGAGGTACGAAGCAAGCTTTGATATTTGATGGGTTTCTCCACCGACGATTGATTTCGCTTCTGTTGAAGTCAAGCTATCCATTGTTTCCGATTTAAAGCTCATTCTTTATGCTTTTAGGTGGTTTTCGTGGATTGATTTTGTTTAGTTCTCTGTTAAGAGATTTGGGTTTTCGTGGATTGTGTTCCTTGGAGTTTGTAGCCTTTGGTTTTGAGCTTGAACTAGTAGTGTATGTGTTTTAAGCAAGGTCTGCCAGTTTTGCTATAGAATGTTGAATGTTGATTGTTAATCAAGGTCTCTAATAGATGGTCTGTTTGTTGGTTCCAGTCTTCCAGTTCCGGAGGATAAAAGTCAAAAGCCGTATGTTGATTGGTTTCGGGTTGTTTCGGTTGGTTTCGGGATAACCAAGTCCTAATAGGTCTGTTAGTAGTGTATCTTTGTATGTGTTTTAATGGAACCATGCTCTTGACTTCTCATTTTAATAAGATACTAATCTGTTTCCTTGATGATTGGTTTCGGGTTGTTTCGGTTGGTCCGAAGTTGGAGAAGTAAATCCTGGCAAGACGGTAAGTTGTTCGTACTCTTTTGTGCTAATTCGAAACTGGAGGAAAGTTTTTGTCACCCGTAAAGCAATTCTGGTGAAGCCTTTAAGACAAAAGCCTAGAGGATACAAACGCGATCGGCGAACTAAACCAAACGGTGACAAAACCCTAAACAGTGACAAGGGGGAAATCAATTAACGCTAAACCTGAGCAATTAAAGTCCAAAGAGAGTTTAAATAGTGAAAGATGATGATGATTAGGGGTCGTGACCCGAGAGACAGAGAGACACAACACAAGTCAAAATGTAGCATCACCTAGCTCGTTTCACGATTTGCGAAACAAGCGTGAGGATTTGCTTCACGTGAGGGCTTCGGTGCTTCGATCAAGAAGAAAAGAAGCGGAAAAAGCTGTTCCAAAGACAGATGAACAAAAAAAAAACGAAATCGGAGGATATCCAAGTTAAAGTTCCAAACGTGTTAAGTATAAAGAGAAAGCCTATGTTATTAAACTGTGTTAAGTATAATATTATTGAACTGTGTTAAGTATAATATAACTTGAGTAATATAATATGTTAAATATAATATAACTTGAGTAAAATATTAAACTGTGTTAAGTATAATATTAAATATTATTGAAGTATAATATTTAATATTATTGAAGTATAAACTGGAAAAAGCTTTTTATTAATTTCTTGAAGTATACACTTGAAGTATACACATTATACATAAATATTATTCGTGAAAGCATATAGAATAGAACTCATGGGTCAAAGAGAGTGAACCGTCAGTGTAATTTCGTGAAAGCATATAGAATAGAACTCGTTGGTCAAAGAGAGTGAACCTTCTCCGTCTTCGATTTCATTACTGTCGGCTTCAAGATTCAAGCTTTCCCTTCTTTAAAATCCAGGTATCTCTTTTTAACCCATCTCTTTCTCCTGCAATTTTGACTGAAAGGGATAATAGAATCTATTCGAATTTACACTGTTCGAATGAATAGAATCATGAATGAATAGAACTCTGAATGAAAGAATTGGGTTTTGCGGTAGACCGAGATTTAGCGACTTCCGGCGAAAGACCTCTTGCATCGGGCAGAATTGCATTTGTATTCCATTTAGATTTAACCCTATTTTGAGCTATTATTTCACTTTCGCTCTATTCCATTTAAACCCAGAAATAGAACAGAACAGGAAGGAACAAAATTTCTCATCCATCTGACATAATTCCCTTCTATTTCATTTGTAAATGCTAAATGCAACACCTTAATTTGTTTATTGTGTTATTTTTTTTTGTAGCTTGATATGATGATGGATGACGAACTTCCGAAACGTATGTTTGAATTTGGCTTTGAGCCAAACGATATTTGATTTGGTTTTATCTTGTTTCGGTATAGATTTGGGATTTCGGGGTGCTTAGGTTCTGAATGAATCATTACTCTCCTTATCCTTTTATTAAAAAATCATTTTATTGTGAAACCATAAAAGAATGGGCATGTGAAAGCTATGACGTGACCACATGATTCATTCGAGGTCCAATTATAACTATTTTTAATTGGTTCAGGATTCATGAAAGCAGAGTCTGAATATTTATAGTTGGGAAGGTTATGGGTTCACTTTATTTCTGGGCTCTCCTTTTTCTTCCTTCATGATACTTGTTTTCATTTTTCGAATAATCGTTATCACTATATGATTAGTATTTTGGCTTTTCTGGATTTAGTTCTGCACCATCATACACCATCATACACCATCAGCTCTATGATTTAGTTCTGCACCATCATACACCCTTTAGAAGAAGATATGTTTGGATATTTACATAGGCTAATGATGTGTGTTGCTATCTGTATCTAATTTGTCGGTTTTAAGAATTATCTGAAAGCTTGGTAATTCTCTGAAAGCTTTTTATGTTGTATATTGATTGTATATTGATTTTTATGTAGGAACACTTGCTTTAAACACCATGAGTTTGAAAACGCTTGAAACGAAAATGCATATGAAGACGTTTCTGACTTGGAAATTGGACCCAAGAGTGTCTGCGCTTGTGGAATCCACATGTTTTCGGTGGTTTTTGAAACTCAAAGAGGATCTTTATAGGCAAGATAGTAATCTTCTTACTGCCCTTGCCTCGATGTATGATGAGAGTCAAGATCATTTCGTCATTGGGAATCCTAAGATGGATATTGATTTTGGTCTAGAAGACGTTTTATATATTACAGGTCTTCCAATTGACGGAGAACAGGTATTTATCTTTTCTTTTACTTCAACATATCTTTAGTTTTAGTTATTCGATTTCTAATGCCCAATTTGAATACAGGTTTCAGGATTTGAGAGTGAAAACATCAAGAATACAATCATGGATCATTTTAAGATAACTGAAGAGAGGGCTGAGTCATTAATGAAGAATTCCGGTATTGATCTCTCAAGATTGAAGCTGGAATTTGAGAGGGTACCACAAGGGAATGAGATTGACTTAGAGCCTTATTTCAAGGCTTATCTCCTCTTCTTGTTGGGAGAAGTCATTCTCCCAAACAACAGCAGCTCTTTTTCTCCCATGTACCTACCTCTTCTTGGATTGAATGATGTCAACCACTATGCTTGGGGGGCAGCTATGTTGGCGAATATGAAAGAAGCTCTAGGAAAAGTGAAGAAAGCTGAGAAATTCACAAGCTTATGTGGTTTCTCGTACGTTCTCACGGTAAGTTCTTTAAAAAACAAAAGGTAATTAATATGATTCATAATAAATCAATGATGTACAATGACAATTATTGTTCTTTATCTTTTTCTTACGAGGTTTTTGCATTAGAGCGGTTTCCAGACCTTAGAGAAAGATGTGGATCATCACCTCGATATTCTCTACCATCCGGATTTCCCTTGATTTTGGGGTGGATGGAGGCGTTGAGTAAACCGAATAAAGACACGAAGAACGTAACGTACGTGGAAGACTACCAAAAGAAGCTTCAAGAGATGAAAGAAAAAGACGTAAGACCTTAAACTCTTGTTTCTGTTTTTAAATACATATAAATTGAATATATATTGTTATAAATTGAATATATATTGTTTTTAACTAAATATTTCACTAAATAATTTCATAGGTGGTGTGGCAGCCTTATAAAAATCGTGACCTTAAACTGTCGAAGAAGTATGCATCTCGATTACCTATGGTCTTTTCATGCACACCATGTTCGTGCTTTAATGAAGGTGCGTATAATCGTCCGGATGTGTGTTTTAAGCAATTAGGATTGGAGAAGTCGCAAGTCAAAACATTGAGGCGAAAGATTAGGAAAGGGACGAAATTGAAACTGAGCAAACACAAAAACAAAAATTGGAAATCTGTCAAACCTTACTACATATTTGTGACCGAGCGGTGGACTAAGCGATATGAAAATTTTATCTGTGAAATTGCTCGAGATGAGGTGATGAGTGTTCCTGAGGTGAGTTGATTATTTAAGTTGATTTTTTTGGTTGTCTTTGTGTACTTCGTATTATTGTCTTTGTCTCCGTAATAACAAAGTTTTATTAGGGAGGAAGAGTTGCAAGTGGTGGATATTCTACTTGTCATTCTTTTCATATTGATCCTGAGAGGCCTTATTTGGTCGAAGAGTATGAAGAGGCACATAGCAGCGAAAAGGAGCGGGAGCTGCCGGAGGTGAGAGATACTCCCTCCACTCAGGTGACGTTTATTCTCTTTTTTTTAGCACAAATGAACTCCCCTTGGTTTGATGTGCGTCTCTCAAATCCTAACAGTTTGAGGACTACGAAACTATGGAGCGGGAGCCTACACTAGAGCAGCCTCAGCCTCAAAGTCCACATAAAATGGGAAGGCAGTGCTTTTTAATGGATCTTAGCACAAAGGATCTCATCATTGCTGAAGGACGTTGGATGTCCAATAATCCAAACGAGAAGGTCCACTCTGTACCTTTAGGGACGGATGGAGTTCGTGTCGCTGTGGATGTAGTGAAAGTTAGTGATGCAAGTCTTTGGAAGAAATCAGATGAATTCATTTTTATGGGAGATGCATTGAATTCTTTTATAGCATGGCCACAAGACAGAGTGGTATTCTCTCTAGAGAATGAAAAAGAAGCCCAGGTAACCATTACAACCTCTTCCAAAATAAGTAGTATATGTGGTACGTATGGTTTTAAGAAGTGGAAGAATTAGGAAGAAGACTTGATTAGTGATTTATTTTGAATTCTTTGAATGCAAAACTTGTTTACTTTTTGTTAATCAGATTAGTGCTTCCATAAATTCGATTGGATATGTACGTTTTTTATTTTGTTTATTGATTAGTTGCTTATGAGGATGCAGAAACGAAATGGTTAGTTTTTGTGACTCTTGTCTATTCTCTCTGCAAAATCCAATTTTGGTTTTGGTTATGTTTAGTTCACTTTGTTTGTTCTGCACCACAGTTTTGTGTTGTAGTTCACTTTGTTCTTTGGCATTTCGGGATATTTCGGTTGATTTGATCGATTTTGGTTCATTTTTGACTCGTTTTGACAGGTTTGTGAATTACAACACTCACCTGAGAGATCAGCCCAACCTGAACGCCGTGAGGAGGATATAACTCTCAGTGATGACAATGACGAAACTGTGGTGCCCGATGTACCACTGGTGACTAACCCCAACCTGACCATCCTCCCGCAAGGCCTGAACAGACCGAAGAAGAAAGCTGAAGCAACGACAAACACTGCAACGATTGAGGTGACATTTATTTACAAATGAACATCGGTTTGATGGGTCTTTTCATATTAGTAGGTAGATACGTATCATTTCACGTTTGAAAGTTGAATTCCCCTTGGTCTCACTTGTCTTTTATGCTTATAGGTTCCTTTTATGAATGATGTGAAATCAATAGAAATGAACCCCGTCAAGAACAGAAAAAGAAGCACATGCGCGGTGGAGTATGGAGAAGGTCAGACTCTGTCATTGCATAGTTCATTTTTTTAGGTGAAACCATTGCATAGTCATTTTATTTTCTGTATGCATTTCATTAAGTGACTACTATAATTGATGCAGATACGGATGAAAGATCTCATCCCAAGGCTAAACTCGTAAGCAAACTCTATGAAGAAACAACTATAATAAACCAAGGTGGACCAAAAAAAAAAAATAAAAAAAAAATAAACCAAGAAACGTTCTCTAGGCCTAAAGGTGTGAGTGAGAGGAAGAAGAAGAAGAAGACGACTAAGAGGGAGCAGTAATGTTGAAAAGCTCCTTAGGACTGTAACAAAGGGACCTTTGTCTTCCCGGGGAGAAAAGTAAGTTTGCAAGGATAATGATTTTTTTGCTCCTCATTATTAAGACGTTATATTCTTAACTATAATAATATTTTTAAATAGTCATAAGTATTTTTTATTGGCAAGTAAGTGTTTCGATGATAACTCTGTATAGGTAACAGTGTTGTAAAAAAAAAATAATTATTCTATGTGAACTATGAAGCTCAGGCTCGACAATACTATAACATTAATTATTGGTAAGTAAATAGTGTCTTAAGAATTAGCCCCATCGTGTCAAATTGGAACAGAACCATCCCCATCCGCGTCATATCACGCCAACGTTAGGTGCCTAGCCACGAATTCGATAATTGTCACGTCATGCCATGTAGATTCTCAAGTCGTCTTCGGTCAGCCATGGAGTCCACTCTTGACTTTGGGCTTTACTCGATATTTCTTGTGTTCTAAACATGCAAGATAGTTTTGGAAGTGCTAAGACATGAAAGTTCTCTCCCGTTCGTCGCCATTGGAAAATCCAAGGGGACAACACACCTGAGGAAGAAGTCATGGCTGTGGCAAGGGGAACCATCTTCCCCATCTAGGTTTCTAGTTTTATGTAATGTCTATTACTTTTGTTGTTTTAAGCTTTCTTTCCCTTGGTATTCTTTGGTGGTTTCGCACTGTACGGATGTTCAATTCCATTCGGTCTAATGTACACAGGTCTTCCATTCCATTCGGAGTAAACTAAATAGAATAGACCATCTCATGTTTTAACGAAATATAAACAGGTCTTCCATTCCATTCCATTTAGGCTAATGTACACAGGTCTTCTATTCCATTCCATTCGATCTAATGTACACAGGTCTTCCATTCCATTCGAATTTTGAAAAGTACACCCATTTTTTTTGAAGGTTGAAAACTATAAGTCTATAATAGTTAAATTTAAAAATTCGAAAATATTACTGTTTTTAAATATTTTAAATTATTAATATTAATACTTAAAATAAATACAATATTAAGATAAATACAATATTGAGATAAATACATGTTATTCCAAAACTATCTTGCATGTCATCAGAAGAGGAGCTGGATTGCATTCTAAGGTGATAATCTAAAAATATCATATGTAATATTATAATCTAAAAATAAATATTTTTTTAATTAATTTGATTCTTTCACGGAGCGGACGGATATCCGGTAAATATTCTAGTTTTAAGGATATCCGGATAGATGGATATTAGATAGTACGAAGCGGATACGAGCCGATACGGATAAAAAAAAATTCACGGATACGGATATCATCCTGTTGTATTAGTACTAGTACTAAAGAAAGCGAGAGGCTTGCGAGCTTTGTGTTCACTTAATTAATCAATCTATTATATATCAAAAAAAATTTGAAACCGAATATTATCGTTCTCGACCACTTCGACATCTGGAGGGGATGTACACGCATAGTGACGTGAGCTCCACATTTCATTTTATTTTTTTATTATTTTATTTTATTTTTTGTTTTATTATATTATTTTATTTTATTTGTATTTAGCAAATAACATATATGTTTATGTTGTGATTGTGTTACTTGTGTAAAAAGTAATATATTATCATTTTCGAGAAAAAATTAGTTTAAGTGAAATAGTTATGATATATGATTTAAAGAAGAAGAGCAATAGAAAAGTTTGTGTCGGACAAGGTGATGAGGAGAAGAAGTCACCGAAAAAATTGAAGACATCAATCGTTACTCCATGTGCAAGCCTGAATGCTCCAAAGGTTATTATGATGCCCATCAATAGTTGATCTGTTCAAGATGATTGAGTCGCTTAGTTAATCGTAATTATATTAGTTATACAGTAGTATTTAAATTTATCCTAGTCCAGCCTCTGGACTTCATGATCTTAAGGTTTTAGGAGGGGTTTACACATGGGCAGGAAAAATACATACCCACTCAATCAAATCTAGAATTGATAGAGCGGTAGCTACAAGATCGGCTTGATCAATTTCCCAAAGCACATGTTCAGCTACTCAATTGGATTGGATCTGATCATAGACCCCTCCTATTGAATACGGAAGACACCAAATGGAAAGGACACAAATTATTCAGATATGATAATAGGTGGCGCAATAATACAGAAGTCAAAGAGGTTATTAAGAAAGTATGGCAAAATTACTTGTCAAGAAATCCCAGCAACCTTTTTCACCTACTACTTAATTTTCTTTTTTTAAAAAAGATTTTAATGATATAAAGTCAAGTCAGGAGAAGATAGGTGGTGCTCATAGATCAGAATATACCTTTACAGATTTCAGGGGCATGTTGGCAATCTCTGGACTTCATGATCTTAAGGTTTTAGGAGGGGTTTACACATGGGCAGGGAAAAATACATACCCACTCAATCAAATCTAGAATTGATAGAGCGGTAGCTACAGCAGACGGCTTGATCAATTTCCCAAAGCACATGTTCAGCTACTCAATTGGATTGGATCTGATCATAGACCCCTCCTATTGAATACGGAAGACACCAAATGGAAAGGACACAAATTATTCAGATATGATAATAGGTGGCGCAATAATACGAAGTCAAAGAGGTTATTAAGAAAGTATGGCAAAATTACGTCAAGAAATCCCAGCAGAGCATTGACAAAATGCAGAGCGGGTCTAGCTACGTGGAAGAGCGACAACCAATGCAACTCACAGAAGAAAATATATGAGCTTCAGGAACAACTTCACAAAGCGTATGATTCTCAACCTCTAAACTTTGATCACATTCAACAGCTCAAAATTACATAAGCAAAAGAGTACAAGATGGAGTTTGATAAATCCATCTTGATGGGCTGTGATGCTAATCAACTAATCAAGTCCTAAATTTATACATCACTTATAATCTCAAACTTTGAAAACGAAGCTTATACACAACCCATTTGTCATTCTCTCATATCCCTCCTCACATGAGTACTTAAAAAAAAAACTACTTCTGCGAAACTTTTACCTCCTCCAGATATTGCTCTTCTTCACCAACATTTCCCATATCATTGGTGTACTTCGGCTCTGGCACCTCATCAAATAACTCAGCAGCTAATTTCTCACGCAACTTCTGAATTATCCCATCGCAAAGCTCATCAAATTTACATCCTATAGCTAGGCATTCAATGTACTTCAAAGTATACACACCACAATCTCCGGGATTCTCATTCTGAGGGATTCCATCCACTCTCTTTACCTTGAACTTTGTGTAATTCTTCTTTCGGCTCTCTGGCAGAGTCATGTCGTTTAGCATAGCAGGGATCATCTTGCTGAATGGTTCGCATGCCTTTTCAATCACTTTTTCTGTATAGAGCGACGGAATACTGTCATATACATATATCTGCCCTTCCAACAGTTTGATATCAAGAGCCACCCAATGATTGTTCTTTATGTTGTGGCAAGCATACAAACGGTCTACATCTTCAATCCACTTCTTGTTTGTAGGTTCATCTACTGGGTACTCGCCGTTGAACAACCTCGTATACATATTACTCCAAACATATCCTTTAGCCTTAAATTTCCTGGAGTCAATAACCCAATATAGGACAAGCAACGGGTCTATGAATGCAATCCGATCGAGCAAAAATGGCTGGGATCACGCATAAACCGTTTATGAAACATGGCGATAGTTGCACTCATATGCTGTCACAATTATAGAGTATTTAAAATATCAGTAAACAATTAAGTTATAAAAATATTAAGTAAAACACATAAATGAAAATTGATTACCGAAGAAGCCAACCACCCGTAATCATCCTCAGGCCATTCTTGTCTGGGACAAATAAGGGCCTTGTAAAATTGAACAGATTTATCTTTCTCCTGAAGAGGTAATTTACTGCAAAAGTTTACGAAAATAGTTAATAACCGCCCCATGAAAAAATGTTTTCAATCTAGAAAGAAATGAAAATTAATTGAAAAAATACAGGGGACATACTCATCTTGATGAATGTAAGCTCGAGTCGCAAAAGCTTGTTTTCATCAACATCCTCAAAAGGATCATACCGTTCTTTTTTTCCTACTTCCTTCTTCTTTTCTTGTCTAACAGCCTCCTTTTCCACCTTTTCCTCTTCCTCTGTTACCTTCTTCTTTTCTTGTCTAGTAGCTATCTTCTCCACATTTTCCTGTGTTACCTTCTTCTTCGTTGTTTGACAACCGGTTTCGCTTTGCCGCTCCCTTCTTCACCATTAACTGTGTGTATTCCCTGGATCCATTACCTTGAATCTGATCTCGCAAGTGTTTGATATCATTATCGAGTACACAAAATAGATAGTTATGGAATGGAATAGACGGTCTATTCTATTTATTTTCCTTCGAATGGAATGGAAGACCTGTGTACATTACACTGAATGGAATGGAATGGAATGGAAGACCTGTGTACATTAGCCTAAATGGAATGGAATGGAATGGAAGACCTGGTTAAATCATGAGATGGTAAATCTGCGATCATTGAAAACTACAAGTCTGCCGTTAACATATTAACAAGTATGTCCCCAAAACAATACATCTGCCTTAAAAAAAAAAAACTACTTCGAAACTTTTACCTCCTCCAGATATCCCTCTTCTTCACCAACATTTCCCATATCATTGGTGTACTTCGGCTCTCGCACCTCATCAAATAACTCAGCAGCTAATTTCTCACGCAACTTCTGAATTATCCCATCGCAAAGCTCATCAAATTTACATCATATAGCTAGGCATTTATTTACTCCGCTTCGACTCTGGATCTTTGGCATTTTTTGCTTGTCTCATCGGCATAACTCGTTTCGTCGGTGGAATTGGCGGCTTACAACTCTTACCAAGCGTATTTTCATCATTGACATTTTCTCCACCCGTGTCGACAGCCTTTTGACCATCATTCTTCATTTGATACACTTGTAACTGGGACGATACTCTTCGTTCAGGTTTTTCATGTCCCCTTTCGGCGGCGTTGATTGATTCACGTTCCGGAGGATTCACGTTTTCCGATGCTTGTAACTGGAACGATACTCTTCGTTCAGGTTTTTCATGTCCCCTTTCAGCAGCGTTGATTGATTCACGTTCCGGAGGATTCACGTTTTCCAATGCTTGAACTACGGCCTGAAACATACAAAGCATAATGCTTCCATTGAACTAAAAAATTGTTCACAGATGTTCCATTCCATTCAGTCTAATGTACACAGGTCTTCCATTCCATTCCATTCCATTTAGGCTAATATACACAGAATTTCCACTCCATTCCATTCAGTCTAATGTACACAGGTCTTCCATTCCATTCCAAGGAAAATAAATAGAATAGACCATCTCCACGAAATATAGACTAACATAGCTTGTATTTTTGTACCATTTCCATAGTAAGTGTACGCACCTCTGATTCTTTATTAACGGTGCCTATAAACTCGTCAGGGGTAATTTCCGCGTCCTCATGTACAGCCTATATATATAGAAACAAAAATTATAAATCACAACATATTTTAAGTACAAAATATACCAAAAGATAGATGATTCCATATTAATTATCGAAATCACAATGTCTGTCCAACCAAGTGAAAATAAACATCAAAACTGAAAAGACGAATGGGCAATCTATTCCATTACATAACATGAAACATAGAATATAACCACCATATAATAGTCACACTTCTTACTAGAATTTGTTAACTTATACCGAGACAGTTTTATAGGAAGTAATAACTTACTTGTTTTGCAGTTTCGGTTCCCTTGTTCGAGCCTCGTGGTAACACCTTCATGTCCATTTATAACGGTGTGAGAATCGTCCCGCATCTCCTCGAGACCTATAGCCAGAAATGGAAGTTAGGCTAACAGTTTAAGCACATCAGAAGTAGAAGACGTATGAATCGTATGCCTTCTCTACCCCTCGGTCCGGACTTATCGGTGTTTTCCATCCCCCCGGTGTGTTGGGTTTCCCCTTTTGAGGTAACCATTGCCTCCATGTCGACCCGGAGTTTTGCGCAAGCACTATCAATATACTCTTTTAGGCTCAAAGTTTCTCGAAGGAATAGTGCATGGGCACGTTCTTCAAACGCATCTGCAGCCTCCCGAATGATGGCAACAATGTCATCATTCGCTCTAGTTGAAACAACTGGACCCCCGATGGTGGACGACCACGATGAGGTGGTATATTACTCGGCCTCGATGAAGGGGCACTTTGACGAGTTGTTGGGCTCGTCTGAAAAGTTGCAGTGACCGGATTTCCTGTCTCCTCACATGAAACTTCTTCGTCCGACTTTCATTTTGTTCCTTTCCTTTCGCTACGGGCATATCGTAGCTGCGTACACCACCACTCCAGGTGTTGTGCTCAAAAGGGTGACCATCATGAATAAGCTCCAACATGCGTTCGACCTCAACATCTTCATTATCATCACTTAATCCTATGGACTCATCATCAGAATTAAATTCCAATTTGACAAAACTCTTCACCGTAGCCCGAGAAGACAGATACTTTAATTAGATGAGGAGACATATTAGGCGCGTAATTCTGTTTACATAAGCGGGCAAGGAAATGGAAACTAGACCTGAGTTATTTTATTTAGGTTTATATGACTTCTATTCAGGTGTAGACTATTCTACATTACGCATCTCCTTTCAAATGGAATAGAACCGTACTACACTACCTATATTTGTAGTCTACATTCATGTAAACCGTGACTACTATACAACATTTTATAAATATATATCAAGTCAACCGTATAAAGATCTTATACCTGGCCTTTGAGATCCAGATTTTTTGCCGCGGTGACATTGATCGCCCAAGTCCTTTCCAAAACAGCTTGAAGTATATCTTCTGGTGTGATATGTTCGTCCAAGAGAGAGTCACGGCCACCAGGTTGAGCGATAAGCTCGGGACGACAACAGAGACCGTGACAAGGACAAGAGAATGCGCAAAACCTTGAATGGCCACAGTTTCTTGGAGGAACTTTTCTGGCTGCCTTGATTTCGCACTTCGGACTGTTAGTAGGAAAGAGTCCCGACCCCAAGGGTATTTGAGAAATGCGTCTATATCCTCCAGCATGTCAACAACTTCAGGTCTTATGTTCGTAAGTCTAGATGTTGGACATAAAAGACCTTCCACAAGCAATAACAATGACAGTTTCAAACGAGTTCGTGCGTCCTTGTACCGTTTCTTCTCCATCAACTTGTCCAACAACCAATCTGAAGTAGGCTTTTGTTCCTTATCAAAAAGAGTTTTCCATAACTCGACGGTTCGACAGATGCTTTACCCTTCCTTTTTAGTTTACCTTTACCCCGATCTGGTCCACTTCCAACATGGTGCGTGTCATTCGCACAATTCAGCCCAGTTACAAAAGCAAAATCTTCAATCCCAAAGCGAATGGGCTTTCCCGCAAACAACCACCGAGTTCATTTTTCTTGTTTGTGACCAACTGCCTTGTTAGAAGGTAATGCACAAACTTCACGAGAAAGTGTGCTTCCCCATTTGCATGAGATGTCCAAACTGCGAACCCATCGCATTTCAATGTCCGCATCCTCAAGGGCATCCCTTATGATATCCACCCAACGCAAATTGAAGTAGTTGTTTATTCTCATCCTTATATCGTTTGGCTCAAAGCCAAATTCAAACATACGTTTCGGAAGTTCGTCATCCATCATCATATCAAGCTACAAAAAAAAATAACACAATAAACAAATTAAGGTGTTGCATTTAGCATTTACAAATGAAATAGAAGGGAATTATGTCAGATGGATGAGAAATTTTGTTCCTTCTGTTCGTTCTATTTCGGGTTTAAATGGAATAGAGCGAAAGTGAAATAATAGCTCAAAATAGGGTTAAATCTAAATGGAATACAAATGCAATTCTGCCCGATGCAAGAGGTCTTTCGCCGGAAGTCGCTAAATCTCGGTCTACTTGCAAAACCCAATTCTTTCATTCGGGAGTTCTATTCATTCATGATTCTATTCATTCGAACGGTGTAAATTCGAATAGATTCTATTATCCCTTTCGAGTCAAAATTGCAGGGAGAAAGAGATGGGTTAAAAAGAGATACCTGGATTTTAAAGAAGGGAAAGCTTGAATCTTGAAGCCGACAGGTAATGAAATCGAAGACGGAGAAGGTTCACTCTCTTTGACCAACGAGTTCTATTCTATATGCCTTCACGAAATTACACTGACGGTTCACTCTCTTTGACCCATGAGTTCTATTCTATATGCTTTCACATTATACATAAATATTATTCGTGAAAGTATAATATTGAATAGAAATTTTTCAAAAAGCATATAAAAAATTTAACATGGCAAATTTGAATAGAAATTTTCAATATTAAATTTAAATTAATTAATCATAACAAAATCATTTAGAAAATATTTCCATAAATAATTTTACCTTGATTTTAATTTTCATTTGTCAAATAAAGTTTCTTATAAGACTTTCGATCATTAAAGAATCATAATAGTTCGGCGAGTTTGGAAGGTGAATATAAATTTATGGAGCAGCCAATGTTATTTAAAGACACGAGTTCTGAAATGGAGATTCTAATATGGTACATCAGTACATGAAAAGGTCTCAATATCACACAATAACGTTTTAAACAATACAAAATGTAAACATTTCAAATCTTGAGATTATCATTGAAATCGAAGAGAACGAGTTGCAAATGCTTCTTTCTAACTTTCTTCTTGTTCCAAACTTAATCTCTTCATCATCTCTCCCACAGTACAAAACACTTCTCCTAGAAGTGAGAGGGAACTTGTGGAAGACGAGCTCGCGAAGCGAGAGGATGAAGCAGACGAACTTGCACCCTCGTTGAGGACTCTATCCTCGTCATAAATCATCGTACGCAAGGATCTATGCCACCATTTGAAGAAACCGCATGGGTGACACTTATAGTAGAGTTTGCCAGGATTTCTTTCGAAAGACTAAGCGACAGGTTTGTTGGTCTGTTACACTTAGGACACACACATTCCGCAAAATAAATATCGTCTTTCCTGGACCACGGGACATCTCGGCATTTATTCTGCTTGCATCGTAAAAGCAACCTGCCATTCTTGATTGCGAAGAAGGGTTGAGAACCACAACGGCACTTCAAATGGTCAAATGAAAGTTCGTCGGGGGGGGGGGGGGGAATATGGAGACATTCTCCTGTAAGATATTTCAACAAACAAATGTCTCATATATATGTATAAGATAGTATTACATAAATATGAACATATATCAAATTAATGAGTAAGAATATTCACAAACACTAATCAGTTACACCAACTAAGAGCGAGAATCATTTAACTGGAAAATTTCAAGCATAAAAAGGAAATACATATAAAATTATGATCTCTGAAGAGTTTAGATCGATCGAACTTATACCTCTTTGGAGCTTCTTCTTGATGCTTCATTTGCCTAATTCTTTGGCGTTTAGCTCTCCGTTTTCTGTTCATCAAAAACGTCGATCTCAAAAATTGAAAGAAACTTCAAAAATTTAAGAATAAATTACACAAAAAATTTATGAAGATCGGCGAAGGGAAATTGATCTCTATGTGGAAAATAATTTAAAACCCACGGAATCTACAAGGCGAACGAAAATTGATCTCTTTTCTATGTGAAATCAATTGCAATTAGAGAGAAAAAAAAAACCCACAACATCAGATAAGCACTGAGAATAAACCTGGGAGTAGAAAAGTTGGGAGTAGATAAGAAGAGTTGGGAGGTATGCGAGAAAAAGTGAATTGAACAATAATCGGATTGGTCTTGCTCTTCGGCTCTTAGGCCTCTCTTTGCTTCGAAGCCGCCGTATCGGATTGGTATCGATTGTCTAGGGTTAGAAGCAAAAAAAGGAGAAGAAGCGTCTTTTGAGGCCCGAGTTCGTTTTAGGCCCTGTTCGTTTTAGGCCATGGATGTAGCATCTAGATGCAATTTCTATTGGGTTTCGCGAATTTACACGCGAACTATTGAACCATGGCAAAAACCACATAATATATTGTTTTTTTTTTAATTTCACACATAAACTTTTGAAATCAAGCGTTCCGTTGAAATCAACAGATAATTTCACACACATATTTACAGAGATTTTTTTTTCTTTTTTGGCAATCCGTCAGAGATCTTTTTAAGTTATAGCCTTTTCGACGCTTCTTCTTTCTCTCTTCAAACTCTAAATTCCCCAAATATTTCTCGATTTCTCTAACTCTTCGAAACAACAAATCCAATACAACCTGTTCCATTTACGGTTTATTTGACTGTACGAGCTTATTAGATTTGACCGTAAGTATTTGACTTGCTCGTCAAATAAATCACGGATGGCGTCAATGTTTTATTTGTTTGATTGGATTTTCAGTCTGCAGACTGCGGATTTTGTAAGAATGGATTTTTCACATAAAAAGAAGTTTTGGTGTTTCCATTGCACTCTCTTTTTTTCTTCTTCACTTTCTGCTTATATTATTTTGATAGAGACTAGAGTTTAACATTTTATATGCCCCATAGATGGACTGAGCAAGTATTATGAATTTTCTAAAATGTTCACATACTAAATAAAATCAACTAATTAAAAAACTTGTCATTCCAAATCATAACCTTAATAATCCACATTGTTGTGTACCAATATATCCATAAAATATTCAGAAACCAAATTTCTAAAAGTTTCTTTTTATATACAAACAACTTTAAAGCTTTTGTAACATGCTTCAAAAGCTTTAGGTCCCTTTAATGCTTAACACAGTTTGGAACTTTAACTTGGATATCCTCTTGATTTCGTTTCTTTTTTTTTGTTCATCTGTCTTTGGTTATTGTGATCAGCAAACCGGAAATTCATTTTCCGGTAACGGTAACAGAGAAGCAAGAAAATGCGTGGATTCAATTAGAAATAACAAGAGATAGCAAGAGAACTTTGGAGAAGATGATAGTGAAGGAGAATCATTCGTTGCGGAAGTTAGAGAAAATGTTGAGAGGGCAATGGAAAAACTTCAACAGTTTACAGCTTTGGTTGAATCGTTGGACAGATCTTAGATAAATGGGACATACATTAAGAAAACTTCTTGTGTTGGTGTTTTTTTGTAGTTAATTTCTTTTTGCTTTGTTTGGTTTGAAATGTTCGGGTACTTGTATAAAATCAATGGAATTATGGTCAAATTTGTGAATAACAAAAGAAACGGCTCTTCGGTAAATAATCAAGAGATCCGGGTAAATTTGGTACGTTTTTCAGATTCCTTGTCTTCTTCATGCATTTCGAGATAAAAAGCTGTAAATCAGTAGTGTTTTCTTTTCTTTTGGTGGGTAAAGTTAAAGAAGAGCAAGATATTCAGCATTGGGTAAAAAAAATGTTAAAAGAAAAAAACAAAACATTTTTTTCTATTGGTACTTCCAATTTCCAAAGTTTATCTCTCATTGTTTTCAAGTAATGACTTAAGATCCCGCTGTTAATTACAACACATAATGTGGCATTGGCATAATAATAAGAAAATTGTTTCAAGTTAGATCAAAAGAAAAAAAAAATTAACCATGCTCGGCTACTCGGCAAAATGTTGCCATATTGGGATTGTTCAAACCTACATCACCCAGTTATCTTATTATCACGACTTAAGGAAGGAGAAACGATTGTGAACCCTTCAGCATATAAGGACGAAATGATTTCGAACCCCTCGAAGGAGAAACGATTCGAGTTGAGTCTCAAAAAGCTTTACATGGGAAGGAGCGCTTAGTACGGGAGAGGGTTAAACTCCTCAGCGACAAAATGAGTAAACTTTGTGCCGATGACACTGACTTGCATGCGTCTGAAGAGAAGCCTGTCGATGGGAGCCCCAAACGAAGCAGCCCTTCAAAGTTAACCTCATTGCGAAAGGAAAGCAGAAATTGAAAATTTCCGCCAATGGAAATGACGTGAACATGGACGCTCACCTCAAAGTGATAAAGAATCGAGGTTTTTTAACAAGCTATATCTCCTTAGTGTCCAGGTTTGTGGTCTTCCTTTTTTTTGCTTTTTTTCTTTTGTCTTTAGTAATGCTTGATGGTTTTTCTCGTTTGTGATGTGTTATTGACTTGTTTTGATCCACTTGTTTTCTAGGCCAAGTTGAGCAGACCTGATTTGAAGGGGATAAGCTGAGGCAAGTCATGACTTTTTACCTCGATGTTAGTTTGTTTTATGATATATTTCCAACTTTTGTGCTACGGTTTAGTTTCTTCCAAAAGAGTAGCTTCGTACTCTTTTGTGCTAATTCGAAACTGGAGGAAAGTTTTTGTCACTGTAAAGCAATTCTGGTGAAGCCTTTAAGACAAAAGCCTAGAGGATACAAACGCGATCGGCGAACTAAACCAAACGGTGACAAAACCCTAAACGGTGACAAGGGGGAAATCAATTAACGCTAAACTCGAGCAATTAAAGTCCAAAGAGAGTTTAAATAGTGAAAGATGATGATGATTAGGGGTCGTGACCCGAGAGACAGAGAGACACAACACAAGTCAAAATGTAGCATCACCTAGCTCTGTTTCACGATTTGCAGAAACAAGCGTGAGGATTTGCTTCACGTGAGGGCTTCAGTGCTTCGATCAAGAAGAAAAGAAGCGGAAAAAGGCTGTTCCAAAGACAGATGAACAAAAAAAAGAAACGAAATCGGGAGGATATCCAAGTTAAAGTTCCAAACTGTGTTAAGTATAAAGAGAAAGCCTATGTTATTAAAGCTGTGTTAAGTATAATATTATTGAACTGTGTTAAGTATAATATAACTTGAGTAATATAATATGTTAAATATAATATAACTTGAGTAAAATATTAAATCAGTGTTAAGTATAATATTAAATATTATTGAAGTATAATATTTAATATTATTGAAGTATAAACTGGAAAAAGCTTTTTATTAATTTCTTGAAGTATACACTTGAAGTATACACATTATACATAAATATTATTCGTGAAAGCATATAGAATAGAACTCATGGGTCAAAGAGAGTGAACCGTCAGTGTAATTTCGTGAAAGCATATAGAATAGAACTCGTTGGTCAAAGAGAGTGAACCTTCTCCGTCTTCGATTTCATTACCTGTCGGCTTCAAGATTCAAGCTTTCCCTTCTTTAAAATCCAGGTATCTCTTTTTAACCCATCTCTTTCTCCTGCAATTTTGACTGAAAGGGATAATAGAATCTATTCGAATTTACACTGTTCGAATGAATAGAATCATGAATGAATAGAACTCTGAATGAAAGAATTGGGTTTTGCGGTAGACCGAGATTTAGCGACTTCCGGCGAAAGACCTCTTGCATCGGGCAGAATTGCATTTGTATTCCATTTAGATTTAACCCTATTTTGAGCTATTATTTCACTTTCGCTCTATTCCATTTAAACCCGAAATAGAACGAACGGAAGGAACAAAATTTCTCATCCATCGACATAATTCCCTTCTATTTCATTTGTAAATGCTAAATGCAACACCTTAATTTGTTTATTGTGTTATTTTTTTTTGTAGCTTGATATGATGATGGATGACGAACTTCCGAAACGTATGTTTGAATTTGGCTTTGAGCCAAACGATATAAGGATGAGGATAAACAACTACTTCAATTTGCGTTGGGTGGATATCATAAGGGATGCCCTTGAGGATGCGGACATTGAAATGCTGATGGGTTCGCAGTTTGGACATCTCATGCAAATGGGGAAGCACACTTTCTCTGTGAAGTTTGTGCATTACCTTCTAACAAGGCAGTTGGTGGTCACAAACAAGAAAAATGAACTCTGGTGGTTGTTTGCGGGAAAGCCCATTCGCTTTGGGATTGAAGATTTTGCTTTTGTAACTGGGCTGAATTGTGCGAATGACACGCACCATGTTGGAAGTGGACCAGATCAGGGTAAAGGTAAACTAAAAAGGAAGGGTAAAGCATCTGCTGAACCGTCAGAGTTATGGAAAACTCTTTTTGATAAGGAACAAAAGCCTACTTCAGATTGGTTGTTGGACAAGTTGATGGAGAAGAAACGGTACAAGGACGCACGAACTCGTTTGAAACTGTCATTGTTATTGCTTGTGGAAGGTCTTTTATGTCCAACATCTAGACTTACGAACATAAGACATGAAGTTGTTGACATGCTGGAGGATATAGACGCATTTCTCAAATACCCTTGGGGTCGGGACTCTTTCCTACTAACGGTCCGAAGTGCGAAATCAAGGCGACCAGAAAAGTTCCTCCAAGAAACTGTGGCCATTCAAGGTTTTGCGCATTCTCTTGTCCTTGTCACGGTCTGTTGCTGTCCTGAGCTTATCGCTCAACCTGGTGGCCGTGACTCTCTCTTGGACGAACATATCACACCAGAAGATATACTTCAAGCTGTTTTGGAAAGGACTTGGGCGATCAATGTCACCGCGGCAAAAAAACTGGATCGCAAAGGCCAGGTATAAGATCTTTATACGGTTGACTTGATATATATTTATAAAATGTTGTGTAGTAGTCACGGTTTACATGAATGTAGACTACAAATATAGGTAGTTCAGTACGGTTCTATTCCATTTGAAAGGAGATGTGTAATGTAGAATAGTCTACACCTGAATAGAAGTCATATAACCCTAAATAGAATAACTCAGGTCTAGTTTCCATTTCCTTGCCCGCTTATGTAAACAGAATTACGCGCCTAATATGTCTCCTCATCTAATTAAAGTATCTGTCTTCTCGGGCTACGGTGAAGAGTTTTGTCAAATTGGAATTTAATTCGATGCTTTGAGTCCATAGGATTAAGTGATGATAATGAAGATGTTGAGGTCGAACGCATGTTGGAGCTTATTCACGATGGTCACCCTTTTGAGCACAACACCTGGAGTGGTGGTGTACGCAGCTCTGATATGCCTGTAGCGAAAGGAAAGGAACAAAATGAAAGTCGGACGAAGAAGTTTCATGTGAGGAGACAGGAAATCCGGTCACTGCAACTTTTCAGACGAGCCCAACAACTCGTCAAAGTGCCCCTTCATCGAGGCCGAGTAATATACCACCTCATCAGGGTCGTCCACCATCAGGGGGTCCAGCTGTTTCAACTAGAGCGAATGATGACATTGTTGCCATCATTCGGGAGGCTGCAGATGCGTTTGAAGAACGTGCCCATGCACTATTCCTTCGAGAAACTTTGAGCCTAAAAGAGTATATTGATAGTGCTTGCGCAAAACTCCGGGTCGACATGGAGGCAATGGTTACCTCAAAAGGGGAAACCCAACACACCGGGGGATGGAAAACACCGATAAGTCTGGACCGAGGGGTAGAGAAGGTATACGATTCATAGTGTTCTACTTCTGATTTGCTTAAACTGTTAGCCTAACTTCCATTTCTGGCTATAGGTCTCGAGGAGATGAGGGACGATTCTCACACCGTTATAAATGGACATGAAGGTGTTACCACGAGGCTCGAACAAGGGAACGAAGCGCAAAACAAGTAAGTTATTACTTCCTATAAAACTGTCTCGGTATAAGTTAACAAATTCTAGTAAGAAGTGTGACTCTATTATATGGTGGTTATATTCTATGTTTCATGTTATGTAATGGAATAGATTGCCCATTCGTCTTTTCAGTTTTGATGTTTATTTTCACTTGGTTGGACAGACATTGTGATTTCTGATAATTAATATGGAATCATTTATCTTTTGGTATATTTTGTACTTAAAATATGTTGTGATTTATAATTTTTGTTTATATATATAGGCTGTACATGAGGACGCGGAAATTACCCCTGACGAGTTTATAGGCACCGTATGTGACGCCGTTAATAAAGAATCGAGGGTGCGTACACTTACTATGGAAATGGTACAAAAATACAAGCTATGTTAGTCTATATTTCCTTAAAACATGAGATGGTCTATTCTATTTATATTCCTTGGAATGGAATGGAAGACCTGTGTACATTAGACTGAATGGAATGGAGTGGAAATTCTGTGTGCATTAGATTCTATGTTTCATGTTATGTAATGGAATAGATTGCCCATTCGTCTTTTCAGTTTTGATGTTTATTTTCACTTGGTAGGACGGACATTGTGATTTCGATAATTAATATGGAATCATCTATCTTTTGGTATATTTTGTACTTAAAATATGTTGTGATTTATAATTTTTGTTTATATATATAGGCTGTACATGAGGACGCGGAAATTACCCCGACGAGTTTATAGGCACCGTATGTGACGCCGTTAATAAAGAATCGAGGTGCGTACACTTACTATGGAAATGGTACAAAAATACAAGCTATGTTAGTCTATATTTCGTTAAAACATGAGATGGTCTATTCTATTTATATTCCTTGGAATGGAATGGAAGACACTGTGTACATTAGACTGAATGGAATGGAGTGGAAATTCTGTGTACATTAGATTCTATGTTTCATGTTATGTAATGGAATAGATTGCCCATTCGTCTTTTCAGTTTTGATGTTTATTTTCACTTGGTAGGACGGACATTGTGATTTCGATAATTAATATGGAATCATCTATCTTTTGGTATATTTTGTACTTAAAATATGTTGTGATTTATAATTTTTGTTTATATATATAGGCTGTACATGAGGATGCGGAAATTACCCCCGACGAGATTATAGGCAACGCATGTGACGCCGTTAATAAACAATCGAGGTGCGTACACTTACTATGGAAATGGTACAAAAATACAAGCTATGTTAGTCTATATTTCGTGGAGATGGTCTATTCTATTTATTTTCCTTGGAATGGAATGGAAGACCTGTGTACATTAGATCGAATGGAATGGAACATCTGTGAACAATTTTTTAGTTCAATGGAAGCATTATGCTTTGTATGTTTCAGGCCGTAGTTCAAGCATCGGAAAAAGAAGTTGATTCGAAGAAGAAGTTGATTCTGAAGAAGTTGATTCGAAGAAAAATCAAATGAAGATGAAGAAGAAGTTGTAGGGGAGTCATTGTCAAACTCAGAAGTTACTCTCGCATCATGGGCAAGGAGTAACAAGAAACGAGCTAGGGAATTGAATGGAGAAAGAGAGCCTAAGGTGCGGTAATTAAATAGTTTTCTTTTTCATAACACGAATTAAAAATGGCGGTTGCATTAACTGTTTTCTTTTTAACAATTTTTTGATGAAGAAGCGAAGCTACAAAAGAAGAAAAAGCTTCTTGTTCGGATTTAAATGGTGTCCTTGTTGACTTGGTTCCGAAATACACACGGGTTTCGAACAAGCGGTTGGAAAAACTATATACCTTCTACAAGACAGCGTACAAGAGACCATTTTGCAAGGATTTCATTGAATTCTGCTTTGAGAACTTCGAAGTTGGTATTTGGTCTTCAAGGTTGAAGTAAGTTCCTCGTCCGCTCTACATATCAAATCACATAATGTGTAGATTATTTACTGAAATTTAACCTCCTTTCTTGTAAAGGAAAAACCTTGATCCTCTCTGTGAATTCGTGTTCAAAGATTCGAAGGATAAATTGGTATTTTGCTGGGTATGTGAATCTGTTTTAACTCCCGTTATTTATATCTTTGTGTTTTTTTTTTGTTGTGTTAGTTTATCTGTTTAGTTTATGATGGTTGCGAACTAGTGTTTTGTTTTTCTGTTTTGCAGGACAAGACTATGTGTACGAAACATCCCAATTCTGTATTGGCAGCGGGGACAAGAAGATTGTTTTTAAGGACTTAAACCGGCTTTGGAAGGAGAAGGCTGGATACGGTAAAAAGAATACGGTTTTGGTGGACGATTCTCCTTACAAAGCACTTCGAACCCGGTAAGATTTATAAAACAAAACTGAACATACAATTTGTAACTACTCGATTAAATCATATGATTCTGTTTAGCCACATACCGCAATTTACCCGGAGACATACGATTGTACGGCGAATGAAGATGATAAACGTCATAAATCATTAGGTAAGTAGCATTTCTTTTCGAGTTTTTACTTTTGTCTGTTTTTTTTTTCGGTCTTGTTCGATTATATGATTTTTTGTTCATATTAATGTCGTTACGGGGGTCGAGGGAGACCTAAGGAACTATTTACAAAAGCTAGCCGAGTCCGAGGTCGACGTTGACGAGTATATTAAACAGAACCCATTTGGGAAAAAACAAGTTGAGGAAGGAAGTAAAGATTGGGATCTTTACTTCGCACTATCAATGAAGTTAAGAATATTAGTTGCCAATCGATGAAGCAATTAGAGCTAGGGAAGTAGCAGGTGAAAAAAATGCAGAGGTAAAATGGCACTGCAGATTTGGTTTTTGCTCGGTATAAGTTTTCATAAGCGACATTTTTTTATAAAATCTGTTTTGTTTAGGAAATAGTTTCGACGTCCCGACAAACCTACACACAACGGTAAAAACAATTATAAATCTAGTAGGGTAAATGTTCGAACTAACTACAATTTTTGGAACTTGTAGGGAGTTACGGATGAACAACATAATCTAAATGGAATGGAGTGGAAATTCTGTGTATATTAGCCTAAATGGAATGGAAAAATACAAGCTATGTTAGTTTATATTTCGTTAAAACATGAGATGGTCTATTCTATTTCTTTTCCTTGGAATGGAATGGAAGACATGTCGTTTAAAATAACTTAGAATTTGAATTATCCATATAAAAAATGAGAATTATGTGGGTGTACTTTTCCAAGTTTTTTTCTCACTTTTACAACGGCAATAATAAATTCAATTATCAAACAAAAAAAATCCAATGAACACAAGTTATTTATTTATTTTCCAAAATTTGTTTGATTTATTTAATTTTAACACATATTATTGAACAAATGATAAAATTAAAAAAATAAAATAATACCTAGAACCACAAAGGTTGTTGGTCGATTAAGAGAGCGGGACGGTGGTCATGGAAGTCGAAATTCGCTAAGGAGATATTACTGCCATTGAAATAGTCTATACTTTTTAATAACAAACTACGTTTCAATGTAGTAAAATAGAGAACTATTAGTGCAAGTAGATATCTATCTTATAAGCTATAACAGGCTATTTCAATGACATAGTTGTCTAATTTCCGAGTTAGCTTACAATTTAAATATTTATGTAAACTATGTAAATTCATGTAAATATATGTAATTTTCGTAAATTCATATTTAAGGAAATTTAGATTTAAAGTATAGTGAAAATTACCTAGAATGACACAAATTTCTTAGAAAACTACTAGAATAATATTCTCTAAATAAGTGTTACTAGAATAACACAAATTTGTTGGCAAAAGTCCAAAAAGCCTAACTAATTCATAATATTTACATAGATGTCAGTTTGGTATATATAATCTTGCATTATTCAGAAATTAAATTTAAAAACTATATCAAATAATTATATTTTATTCAAAAATTATTGTGATTCCTAAACATCGAGAATAAAAGTAAAATTTATCCACAAGAACACCAATTTTTGTTATGCTTAAAATTTTAAATTTTAAAATTGAAAGGATAACCTAAATAAATGGTCATAAATTTATTCTTTTTAGGTTGGATTTGATAGATGCTTTTCAATAGCCACCCTAGCTATGCTTAGGAATATATTATATTAATCTATGCTTAGGATATATTATATTAGGTCCGACCAAAAAAAAAACGAGCTTGCTTGATAATTTTCTTCGACTTCGCACTTCGGCTACTTGATTCTCCAATGGATATCGGACTTGCTTCCTTATTAGCGTTGGCTTTCCTCGCCGCTGGTGTCTTTCTTCTCCTCGCTCGATTCTTAAAAAATGAAGAAGTTACCAATGCGTTAAACACAAAACAAGTTACGATGTGGATTTAGAGATGTCTCCGGAAGCAACGTGCACCAACTTTGACGGAAGCAACAACCTGGTCCTCGAGGAAGCAACAACCTGGTCCTCCATGACGGAAGCAACGCCATGCCATGGTCTCACAGTGATATCACCGAATACATATCGTTATATGCTGTAAGTTCTTAACAATTTAGGTTTCAATTTGTAATTGGTGGCTATTTTTAGGCTTGCTTTATTTCTTGGGTTTACGGTGTTTTGAATATTGCCTTTATGTGAGAGCTAGTTAGTCTACTAATCATATCTAAAACTAGATGGCGGATATTCATTGCCATGTCTTAATCAATGGCAAGCCCTATGGAAACATCATTCCCACAAGAGGGCTACGCCAAGGGACCCTCTGTCCCCATATTTGTTCATCTTATGTACGGATATGCTGGTCGAGTTGATGCGGCGAGGCAAAATCTCAAGGCGAGGCTCACATGATTAAAAGTAGCAAGGGGTGCCCCTCCGGTGTCATATCTTCTGTTTGCGACGATAGTATGTTCTACTTGCAAGGCATCGAAGAGGAGCTATCTTGCATTCTAAGATGATAATCTAAAAAATATCATATGTAATATTATAATCTAAAAATAAATATATTTTTAATTAATTTTATTCTTTCACGGAGCGGATGGGATATCCGGTAAATATTCTAGTTTTAAGGATATCCGGTAGTTTTAAGGATATCCGGATAGATGGAATATTATATGTAATATAATAATCTATAAATAAATAAATTTTTAATTAATTTTATTCTTCCACGGAGCGGATCGGATATCCGGTAAATATTCTAGTTTTAACGGATATCCGGACGGATGGATATCGGGTTAGTACGGAGCGGATATGGATAAAAATAAAAATTTATTCTTTCACGGAGCGGATCGGATATCCGGTAAATATTCTAGTTTTAGGGATATCCGGATAGATGGATATTAGGTCGTACGAGCGGATACCAGGCGATACGGATAAAAAAAAATTCGGGATACGGATATCATTTCATTTCCGCTAGATGGCGGATAATCATCCCAAAGACGAGGCTTATCTCTCAGCTGTGATCCGAAGCGTATCAAGCTCTTCGAGGAGTTCCAAGCCAAGCGGCTCGCGAGCTTCGATCTCGGCCCCACGATCGATTCGGTAAATACGGTCGATCACGATAAATAATTGTTCATATATTATGGTTTTTCACATACAAAATCTGGCGTGTGTTAATAATTAGGGTTACCATTGGAGATGGTGGCGAGGTGAAACAAGGGAAGAGATGGGAGACGACTCCATCAGATATCGCGAGGCAAATTTCGTGGAATTAGCGAATTCGGCGCGATTTCTTCCGTAAACGATAAATTGTGGGACATGGGTAGGCCACTAGAAGCTGATTGTTCGCTTGAGTTTTTCAGTTTTGACACCGAGAAAGGCCGTGATACTTTCGGCATTCTAGCGCCCACATTCTCGCCCGGGTAAACACTTTTAATTTCATGAGCTTGATTGTGAAGAAAAACGAAATTTACTCATCTCGGTTCATCTTTGCTTTGCAGGTTATCGAACAGGAGTATGGTTGTAAGCTATGCGGTGGACCATGTGAAACTAAAACTGGAGGGGGGTGATCAGCAATGGTTTGCGGGGTCTCTACTACGATGCATTCTATGGCGACCGAGCTTAAACGAACAACACTTTCCCAACATTGAAGGCGGGGCCGCAAAAGTTGCTCGAGTATTGCTTCTTATATATTCACTCTTGTGATATTTTATTTCATAATTCGAGCCTCATGTTTCCGATGATACTTATCTCGGGAGGAACAACCATTTGAAAGGATTGAAGTGACCAAGGATCGGGCACTTGACATGTTTTACGATAATAATTTCAAGGTTGATTTTTTTTCTCATTCAACTTGCTATAATCTGCTTCCATTTCTGTCATGTTTGACGTTGAGTTTTGTTGTTTGGACCCTTTCTATTGGTGTTAATTATCTAAAGGTTGAACTCATCACCGAGGACAAAATCACTGTCTACTGAGATGTGGTCTTTTGGTTGATCCGTGTAGTGGACCACATATACCAAATACTTCCTTTGTCCAAGCTTTCAAGTGTTTAAAGGTGAGATTGCTACTCTACATCTAGAAGCTACATCTTGGTATACGGGATGGTTGATATCCCTATGACATCTAGAAGCTACTTTATAGGAACCAATTCAGATTTGTCTCCGTCTTGTAGCTCATTAGAAATCTGAATTGGTTCCTATAAAGTAGCTTGTTGGAGAAGTGTTTGTATAGGAACTAATAATACTATCAATGTCAATGGAACAATATTTCTACATCTAGAAGCTACATCTAGAAGCTACAACAAATCGAGTGTTTTTTTTTTATTTATCTTAGACATCAGCTTCTTGGAGAGGTAAGAGAGACCTCCGAGAGCTTGCAGAGAGTTCATGGGATATCTTCTCGGGATGATAGGCAACTGGAGGTACTTCTTAGCTTTACTTGTTAGAATTTTTTATAATCTTGACATCTTGACTATGCATGTTTTTTTATTATCTTGTCTTTACTTGTTGAAGGCTTATCTTAAGCATATAGAAGAGGCGAACAAATATGACCACAAACTGTTAGGCCAACAGCAAGAACTTTTCTTTTGTCACCCACTCGGGTTCTTTGGTGCTTGATATACAATATCGTGTTTGGTAGTCGATATACAATATCGTGTTTGCTAGTCGATCGATATACAATATCGTGTTTGCTTGCTAGTCGATCGATATACAATATCGTGTTTGCTAGTCTCTTTATTTTTGTCTCTTGAAACTAATAATATATGTAAAAAATTCAGCCCTGGAAGTTGGTTCTTCGAAAAACATGGAACTCGTGTATATAAAAAGTTGATGCAATTCGTTGAGAAGGAATATCGGAAAAGGGGTTATGAAGAGGTTTTTCCCTTTTCCGTTCATTTCACTATTTAGTAAACTTGATGAGGGCAGATGGGTTGCTAGATTAACATTCAATTTGGCAGGTCATTTCACCAAATATTTACAACATGAAACTCGGAAAAAATCTGCAAACAAGGAAAATATGTTCATGTTTAATGTAAGAGTGCATGCAAAGCTCAATAGTCTTCTTGGCTTTGTTACTTTAGCAACTAGCTTCGAAGATGCCATTTTAACATGTGAAATGAAATGACTTTCTCTATTTTTCCTTGCGCAGATAGATGAACAAAAATATGGGCTCAAACCTATGAATTGCCACAGGCCTTGCTTGATGTACCGGCACGGGGTTCGCTCATATAAAGGTATCCCTCTGTTCTTGTAGTGTTCTTGTAGTGCTGCTTCATATCACTATAAATAGATATAGGAATCTGTTCCTTGTGACTCTTGGACAAGGGAATATGGAGAAATAATGCTTGTCTTTTGTATAAAAATCTTAATCTGTAAATTCTACCATTTATCTTGTATTGTTCTTGTAGTGCTGCTTCATATCACTATAAATAGATATAGGAATCTGTTCCTTGTGACTCTTGGACAAGGGAATATGGAGAAATAATGCTTGTCTTTTGTATAAAAATCTTAATCTGTAAATTCTACCATTTATCTTTGCTTGACACCATTTGTTCATTGTATATAGAATTACCCATTAGACTAGCCGAGTTTGGAGTGTTACATCGAAATGAGGCTAGTGGAGCTCTTAGTGGGTTGACCCGTGTCCGACGGTTCCAGCAGGTATTTTTTTCTTTTGGACTTTTCGAGTTTGTATAAAATTCTATTGCGGGAAAAGTATCAATCAGTTTTTAGGAGATGACTAGATCGGGAAAAAATCGTTAGAGAGAAACAACATAAAGAGACGAAAAGTCATCATGGTGTAGCTTAAACTTCTTTAGGAGATGACTAGATCAGGAAAAAATCTTGCTCTCTAGCATTAACATTATAGCCTATATGCCATTGTGAAGTGAAGAATTCACCACACACTTTGCGTACTTGTCAATTTTCTTTTTGCCCCTTTTGCATGTTGCATATTCGTTACTTAAAATAACATTGGCTTTGTATTTTTTTTTTTTTTTTTTTTTTTGTCGGGATGATGCACACATATTCTGCACGAGAGGATCGGGTTTGTGATTATTTGCTTTTGTATACGGCAACGTTGGATTTCCTTATCCTCCTAGCTTGTTAGCATTATTCTGTCTATTCGCAGGTTAGTGGAGAAGTGAAACGTGAATTGGAATTCGTTGACTATGTTTACACAAAATTTGGGCTTAAGTATGAGCTAAAGCTCTCAACGGTGGGATATTTTGGAAATTTCTTGTACCAAAATTTTGGTTCTTAGATGGTCCGGTATCACTCTGAACATTTTGTAAATTTCAGAGACCAGAGAAGTACCTTGGAGGTATAAAAACATGGGTTAGAGCTGAAAAAGACCTTAGAGAAGCACTAGAAGATTTTGGGAAGCCATTCCTTGTATGTATACTAGTTTCTGATGTTTCTACTCAAGCTTGCAATTCACAGAGTATGCATTCATTCTTAAGTGTGTTGTACTCTGCAGGTGAACAGAGGAGAAGGGGTGTATGGCCCAAGGATAGACATAACAGTTTGTGATGCAATGAAAAGGAAATTCCAATGTGCTACTTTACAGGTTAGGCTCCCAAACTCTGAGTTTTTTTCTTTTTCTTTTTCCTATTCTCTTGCTATATGAGTTTGATTGTTGTTTGCTTCACATCAGCTTGATTTTCAACTTCCGGCTCTCTTCAATCTTGAATACACAACTAAGGTTGAAGGGAAGGTGGAGACACTGTGATGATACACGAACGGTGATGGGATCTATGGAGCGTATGTTTGCCATATTGTTGGAGCATTACAAAGGAAAATGGCCCTTCTGGCTTAGTCCGCGTCAGGCCATAGTTTGCTCTTTGTCAAAGGATTATCATGAATACGCTGAAAAGGTTATACATTCGTGACTGCAACTCCTTATGAGCTACTTGGAGACGGAGTCTTATCTCTGTCTTTTTTTCTTTTATCTGCAATTATTTAAACAGACGAGAGATCAAATTCACGAAGGCTGGGTACTATGTTGATGTTGACATAACGGACCGAAACATCGGCAAGAAGGTAACGATGCACAATTGAGGTTTATGTTGTGGTATTTTCCGTTAGTTTGCACTCCGTGGTTGCGAAAGTAAATTGTGGCCTTTGACTAGGAATTAGTGTGACAATAGGCAAACAACTTCCGTGACCCATCTTTATACCTAATGCAAAATACCACCGTATTATTGTTTCGTGATGATTGATTCTTTGTGTGTTGTTGTGGTGTAGGTGCGAGACACTCGGGTTGCGTATAACTACATATTGGTTGTGGGTGCTGAAGAAAGTACAACAGGACATGTTAGTTAGAACCCATTTTTGCTCATTCCTATGTCCAATCGAGCATTAAGCCTTGACAAACTTAATATTCTTTGTTTTCGAGTGATTGTTTTGCTAAGGAACGAATACCGATTGATGAGCATTGAGTCTCGGTGGATGAATTCAAACTCAAGGCTACCAATTTTCTCTGAGAGCCGACACATACATATCATTTGGAGTTGCTAAAAACCATGATTCTTAACAAAATTTTACAAATAAATTAAACAAATAAGAACCTAACTTTGGTGTGATATCTTGCAAGAATATGCTATCTTGTATTATTCCAGCACTACTTTCAGTATTGGCGAGTTTGGTGGAAATATTAAGTACAGGTATATGATCAACAAAAACTATTTTAGATAAATAATCTACAAAATTAAACATTTAAATTCGCAAAAAAAATATCAAACATTTTAAAGATATATAACATTATAACAAACTTGCTTTATGAATTCACTAAATCAATATTCAATATACAATAATATATCAAAACTTGTGGACTAGGGTCTTCCATTAGGAAATGGAGACAGTAGTAGCTAACAAAACCCGTCTAGCCTTTCAATACTTCATCTGTAATAGAACAAAGCAAATCAGTCATTAGAAAAAAAATCTGCTGTTCAAGTACAATTTGCACTAGTCATGTAATGGTTAGTGGATGAGTAGGTCTTTTTGGAGAATGTTGGAAAATTCGACATTCATTTTTTGTGAAATGAACTCTGCTTCATACTACACTCTATATTCCATTCCATTCGATCTAATGTACACAGGTCTTCCATTCCATTCCATTTAGGCTAATGTACACGAATTTCCATTCCATTCGGTCTAATGTACACGGGTCTTCCATTCCATTCGAAGGAAAAATTAAATAGAATATACTATCTCATGAACTTAATTGTACATTCAGTCTAATGTAAATGTCTTCTAACTCGGTAACTTGTAGACATTGTGAATGTTATAACAGAGAAACACAGCTTGCATCAAAATGATCTAACTTTATTAAGATCAGTTTCAACGGCTTTTATATGAAACTACAACATAACTGAAGCAAGTTAAATATGCAGACTCACTAAGACATGACTTTGCTCTACATGAGCTGATAAAACGGAAACACAACAAGACCAATTCAAACTAATGAGGCCGAGACTGATTATAACATGACATTTTGAGAATGATTTGTCATAATGTTTAAGCATAAATAAATAGAATAGACCATCTCATGTTTTAACGAAATATAAACAGGTCTTCCATTCCATTCCATTTAGGCTAATGTACACAGGTCTTCTATTCCATTCCATTCGATCTAATGTACACGGGTCTTCCATTCCATTCGAATTTTGAAAAGTCCACCCATTTTTTTTACTTTTTGAAAACTATAAGTCAATAATAGTTAAATTTAAAATTCGAAAACATTACTTGTTTTTAAAAATTTTAAGTTATTGATATTAATACTTAAAATAAATACAATATTAAGATAAATACAATATTGAGATAAATACATGTTATTTCAACCCTAATAAAATAAATAAATACATGTTATTTCAATCCAAATAAAAAAATAAATACATGTTAATATTCTAAAGCTTATATACACTTTTCTATATGTGTTACGTCATTTTTATACCTTAAAATAATAATAATAATAATAATTAAGTTTAAAATTCTAAAGTTATTTAGTACTTAAAATCAACATAAAATCAACAGTACCCATTTCCACATCTCCAAAATATACTCTACCTTCTCTCGGAGGCGGTGTTTTTAAAACCAAACCGAACATTGAACCGGTGATGCTTATGGGTCGCGGTTCAATGTGGTTTAACCGGATTTTAAAAATAGATGTATATACATACATATATATATATATATATATATATATATATATATATATAAACCTTATAAAAGATTAATGACTTAGTTTATGATAGTGAAAACCGTTAGATAAAAACCCGGTAAAAACCGAAAAAACCCACCCCAAACCCGGGAACCGGTTGGTTGAACCGACGGTTGAGATAATTTTTTTTTATTTTTCATGTATTTTAGTTTTAAATATGAAATTTAATTTGTTACAAATTTTTTTACTTGTTTTCTTGTTAGCCTTTTGAGGTTTTACGATGATATAGTGATTGATCAAATAAAATAAAACTATAAGAATAAATTTTTAAAATTTTAATCATATTTTCAAATAACAATATGGATTTTTGAATTTACATTGTAAATAAATATATATATATATATATATATATATATATATATATATATACATATTATAAGTGACAAAAAAATAAATATGTATATATGTATTAGATAAAATACTTAATAATATGATCCGAGTTGACCCGCGGTTCACCCAGTAACCCGGTCACCCGGTATACAATCCGGGTCGACGTCCGGGTCGGGTATAAAAACATTGCAATAAGCATTCCCCTTGACGGACACGTGTTAGACAACATACATCATTACTCAAACTTAATTTTTTCCAATCAATAAATTATAATTTCAGCCATTTCCACATCTCCAAAATATACTCTACCTTCTCTCGGAGGCAGTGTTTTTAAAATGAAGCGATGACAAAAATATAGAACGTAAAAGATATAACCTACGTATTGAATTATCAAGCTTAACAAAATAACATAGGGAAAATTACATAAAAAACCGCGGACATGTTCTGTTTAATACTACTCTAAAATATTTTAATGTAAATATTATTGTTTACTTTACTACACTTATATATTTTTTCAATATAAATATTACTATATAATTTATATGATTGATATATTAGTTTAATTAAACTAAAATTCTATGTATAAAATTATTAATAAATATAGGTATTAAATAGAAGATGTTTGCATGGTTATTCAAGATTTTTGTATGTGGCATATTGGTTATTTGAAAAAATGCTTCCACAATACCACATCAGACGGATAAATCTACTACATGAAACAACGAGTTTTTGGAGAAATCTCTTGTCGAATGGCAAATTTGTCAAATAAATCTACCGGAATAGACGGTAGATGTTTCTATGAAATCTACCACACTGAATGGCAGATTTCTCAAATAAATCTACTACATGAGACAGCAGAGGAAAATATGGAAAAGTGACAACTCGAAGTCTATAAAATATGAAACGCATGTAGTTTCTGCTATCAGTGACAGTGAGTATATGATGTGAGAAAACTGTAAATTTTACATTCATCGAACGTCTCTTTATATAGAGGTTAAAAAGTATAAGTTACTTGTGCACGCATAGTGACGTGGGCTCCACATTTCATTTTATTTTTTTATTATTTTATTTTATTTTTTGTTTTATTATATTATTTTATTTTATTTGTATTTAGCAAATAACATATATGTTTATGTTGTGATTGTGTTACTTGTGTAAAAAGTAATATATTATCATTTTCGAGAAAAAATTAGTTTAAGTGAAATAGTTATGATATATGATTTATTATTTAAAGAAGAAGAGCAATAGAAAAGTTTGTGTCGGACAAGGTGATGAGGAGAAGAAGTCACCGAAAAAATTGAAGACATCAATCGTTACTCCATGTGCAAGCCTGAATGCTCCAAAGGTTATTATGATGCCCATCAATAGTTGATCTGTTCAAGATGATTGAGTCGCTTAGTTAATCGTAATTATATTAGTTATACGGTAGTATTTAAATTTATCCTAGTCCGGCCTCTGCAATCTCATCAAACAACTCTGCAGCTAGCTTCTCGCGAATCTTCTGAATGTTAGCATCACACAACCCATCAAAGTTGCGTCCTAGAGCAAGACACTCAATGTACTTAAGAGAGTACACGCCACGGTCTCCGGGAGAATCATTCGAGGTATGTCTCTCATTCTCTGCACTTTGAATTGTTCCCACCTCTCTCGATTCTTCGTCGGAATCATGTAGTTAAGCAATGCTGGAATTATCTCACTAAAAGGCAGACACGAAGCCACAATCTCTTTGTCACCCATCAAAGATGGAATGCTGTCATAAATGTCTATCTTACTCTCCTCCAAATTGATATCCAAAGCCACCCAATGGTTTTTATTGACGTGATGGCACACAAACAACCTTCCGATATCAAAAAACCACCTCTTCTTCGTGGCTTGATCTCCGTACACTCCGTTGAACAACTTCACGTACTTGTCATCCCATGTGAAATTCCTCGGTTTGAATTTTTTGTGAAGGAATTTAATTGATCTTATTGTTTTTGATGTGCGAATAAGTTGTTAAGCATGAAACCACCGGGAGTTTGACTGATAAAAGTATGATGTTCATCATTAAACTGAAATACCCACGATTTTAGTTGCATAAACGATTTTAAAGATATGAACCAAAATCAATGAGTCATTTTTTTCTCACCATCCATTACCCATGAAAAATCTTAATCACGATTTCGATAGCAAATGGAACCACTGGGAAGTTTGATGAGTCTTCCATAAACATGAATCGACCCACCTGGAGTTTGATGAGTAAAACAGAAAACTTGATGAAACCACCGGGAGTTTTACGGATAA
Source organism: Cochlearia excelsa (assembly GCA_963556525.1). Taxonomy (NCBI): domain Eukaryota; kingdom Viridiplantae; phylum Streptophyta; class Magnoliopsida; order Brassicales; family Brassicaceae; genus Cochlearia; species Cochlearia excelsa. The sequence continues at coordinate 49,118 of CAUVZT010000015.1, forward strand.
TGAAAAGTGACAACTCGAAAATATTTTCCTCTACATTCATCGAACGTCTCTTTATATAGAGGTTAAAAAGTATAAGTTACTTGTGCACGCATAGTGACGTGGGCTCCACATTTCATTTTATTTTTTTATTATTTTATTTTATTTTTTGTTTTATTATATTATTTTATTTTATTTGTATTTAGCAAATAACATATATGTTTATGTTGTGATTGTGTTACTTGTGTAAAAAGTAATATATTATCATTTTCGAGAAAAAATTAGTTTAAGTGAAATAGTTATGATATATGATTTATTATTTAAAGAAGAAGAGCAATAGAAAAGTTTGTGTCGGACAAGGTGATGAGGAGAAGAAGTCACCGAAAAAATTGAAGACATCAATCGTTACTCCATGTGCAAGTCTGAATGCTCCAATGTTAAGAACAAATTACTCAGTAAATCGTAGCTACTTTGTAGTTGGTCAATCGATTGGTGGATTAGCATGCTCGGTGATCACATTGTCATTGTATAGTAAGGTATGTGATCACAAAAAGATGTTCTTCAACATCCACTCCCTCGTACATTCTCTTTTGAAGTGTTGTTTTTTTAGAGCCCAGCATATAATTAGAACCAAAACGCACTCCATTGTTTCCAATTTATTTTTAAACAAATAAATACAGGTATTAATATCAATAACTTAAAATTTTTAAAAACAGTAATGTTTTCGAATTTTAAATTTAACTATTATTGACTTATAGTTTTCAAAAAGTAAAAAAAATGGGTGGACTTTTCAAAATTCGAATGGAATGGAAGACACTGTGTACATTAGACTGAATGGAATGGAATAGAAGACACTGTGTACATTAGCCTAAATGGAATGGAATGGAAGACCTGTTTATATTTCGTTAAAACATGAGATGGTCTATTCTATTTATTTTACTCCGAATGGAATGGAAGACACTGTGTACATTAGACTGAATGGAATGGAATAGAAGACCTGTGTAAATTAGCCTAAATGGAATGGAATGGAAGACCTGTTTATATTTCGTTAAAACATGAGATGGTCTATTCTATTTATTTTACTCCGAATGGAATGGAAGACACTGTGTACATAAGGCTAAACTCGTAAGCAAACTCTATGAAGAAACAACTATAATAAACCAAGGTGGACCAAAAAAAAAAAAAAAAAAAATAAACCAAGAAACGTTCTCTAGGCCTAAAGGTGTGAGTGAGAGGAAGAAGAAGAAGAAGACGACTAAGAGGGAGCAGTAATGTTGAAAAGCTCCTTAGGACTGTAACAAAGGGACCTTTGTCTTCCCGGGAGAAAAGTAAGTTTTCAAGGATAATGATTTTTTTGCTCCTCATTATTAAGACGTTATATTCTTAACTATAATAATATTTTTAAATAGTCATAAGTATTTTTTATTGGCAAGTAAGTGTTTCGATGATAACTCTGTATAGGTAACAGTGTTGTAAAAAAAAATTAATTATTCTATGTGAACTATGAAGCTCGGGCTCGACAATACTATAACATTAATTATTGGTAAGTAAATAGTGTCTTAAGAATTAGCCCCATCGTGTCAAATTGGAACAGAACCATCCCCATCCGCGTCATATCACGCCAACGTTAGGTGCCTAGCCACGAATTCGATAATTGTCACGTCATGCCATGTAGATTCTCAAGTCGTCTTCGGTCAGCCATGGAGTCCACTCTTGACTTTGGGCTTTACTCGATATTTCTTGTGTTCTAAACATGCAAGATAGTTTTGGAAGTGCTAAGACATGAAAGTTCCCTCCCGGTTCGTCGCCATTGGAAAATCCAAGGGGACAACACACCTGAGTAAGAAGTCATGGCTGTGGCAAGGGGAACCATCTTCCCCATCTAGGTTTCTAGTTTTATGTAATGTCTATTACTTTTGTTGTTTTAAGCTTTCTTTCCCTTGGTATTCTTTGGTGGTTTCGCACTGTACGGATGTTCAATTCCATTCGGTCTAATGTACACAGGTCTTCCATTCCATTCGGAGTAAACTAAATAGAATAGACCATCTCATGTTTTAACGAAATATAAACAGGTCTTCCATTCCATTCCATTTAGGCTAATGTACACGGGTCTTCTATTCCATTCCATTCGGTCTAATGTACACGGGTCTTCCATTCCATTCGAATTTTGAAAAGTACACCCATTTTTTTTTGAAGGTTGAAAACTATAAGTCTATAATAGTTAAATTTAAAAATTCGAAAATATTACTGTTTTTAAATATTTTAAATTATTAATATTAATACTTAAAATAAATACAATATTAAGATAAATACAATATTGAGATAAATACATGTTATTCCAAAACTATCTTGCATGTCATCGAAGAGGAGCTGGATTGCATTCTAAGATGATAATCTAAAAATATCATATGTAATATTATAATCTAAAAATAAATATTTTTTTAATTAATTTGATTCTTTCACGGAGCGGACGGATATCCGGTAAATATTCTAGTTTTAAGGATATCCGGATAGATGGATATTAGATAGTACGAAGCGGATACGAGCCGATACGGATAAAAAAAAAATTCACGGATACGGATATCATCCTGTTGTATTAGTACTAGTACTAAAGAAAGCGAGAGGCTTGCGAGCTTTGTGTTCACTTAATTAATCAATCTATTATATATCAAAAAAAAATTGAAACCGAATATTATCGTTCTCGACCACTTCGACATCTGGAGGGGTAACTTCTCTTTCAACCTCAATTGGTGCATCCAAATCGCATTCATCCTCGATAATCATGTTATGTAAAATTATACATGTAGTCATAATGTTGTGTAGCACATTCTTTTGCCATAAACGAGCCGGTCCTTTCACAATAGCAAAACGTGATTGGAGAACTCCAAATGCACGTTCTACATCTTTCCTACATGCTTCTTGTCGCGCGCAGCAAAATACTTTTTCTTCATTTGGACAATATTTTAAGCTTCTTGTCGCGCAGCAAAATACTTTTTCTTCATTTGGACAATATTTTAATTATTTGAGTGGATCCGGAAGCGGTTTACCGGATTATTAAATCATGAAACTAGTAGTTGATGATTTTTATTGTCGATTGGGACTTACCATGATATGAAAAGTACAAAATAATCACTATACACAATACATGTTAAGAACAAATTACTCGGTAAATCGTAGCTACTTTGTAGTTGGTCAATCGATTGGTGGATTAGCATGCTCGGTGATCACATTGTCATTGTATAGTAAGGTATGTGATCACAAAAAGATGTTCTTCAACATCCACTCCCTCGTACATCCACTTCATGAAACCACCGGGAGTTTTACGGAGTCTCCCACGCATCTTTCGCCGACTTTGCTTCTACGACCTTCTCGAACGTATCTTCATCTAATCCTTGATGGATTACACAGAGAGCCTTCTTGTCTCTCTTCCTTGAATCTCTCAAACTATCCTTTTGAGTTTGAGATAGACTATCTTCATTCTCCGGTTCAATATATCCTTTGATGACGATCTCCAATGCATCATGTGCACCTAGGATAGCCGTCATTCTTTTACTCCAATTGTCGTAGTTGCTCTTTGTGAGCAATGGGACTTGGAAGGGAACATTTTGGCTTGCCATAACTTAGCTCTGATACCACTATGTTGGATCTTGAAAAAAAAAAAAAACTTTAATGAAGTGAATTTATACTACCGATATCTATACTAATCATTTCTGAGGTCGTCCACCTAAATGAAGCGAAATTACCGTTGTAGTTAAAGAAACTTGCTTCATAACTCAAGAACCACTGGGAGTTTGATGAGTCTTCCATAAACATGAATCGAACCAACGGGAGTGTCATGAGTAAACATAAAACTTCATGAAACCACCGGGAGTTTTACGGATAAAAGTATGATGTTCATGAGACCACCAGAGAATACCAAGGGAAAGAAAGCTTAAGTCATACTAAATAAATAATTTTGAAAAAATCGCATTTTTTAAAAGTGGCATTTCTCAAAATTTATTTTTTATATTTATTTTAAATTATCGTATTACAATGTTTTCAATATTTTTTATGTTTTACTTCCAAAAAAATAAAATATAATTTCGACCAAAAAAAACAAATTTTGAGAAAAAAAATCCTTATTTTGCCTGTTTAATTGCCTGGTTCCCACCAAAGAAAAAAAATTTACCTGGTTCGGTTGTCCGGTTTAATTTCTAATGAAAACAAATTTCGACCAAAAAAAAAAGAATTGACCTCGTAAAAAAACTCCCGGTGGTTTCATCAAGTTTTCTGTTTTACTCATCAAACTCCGGTGGGTCGATTTATGTTTTTGGAAGACTCATCAAACTCCCGTGGTTCCATTTGCTATCAGAAATCAGTGATTAAGATTTTTCATGAGTAATGGATGGTGAGAAAAAAATGCCTCATTGATTTTGGTTCATATCTTTAAAATCGTTTATGCAACTAAAATCGTGGGTATTTCAGTTTAATGATGAACATCATACTTTTATCGATCAAACTCCCGTTGGTTCGATTCATGTTTATGGAAGACTCATGTTTATAGAAACATCTACCGTCTATTCCGGTAGATTTATTTGACAAATTTGCCATTCGACAGTAGAGATTTCTCCAAAAACTCTGCTGTTTCATGTAGTAGATTCATGTTTATGGAAGACTCATCAAACTCCCGGTGGTTCCATGAGTTATGAAGCAAGTTTCTTTAACTACAACGGTAATTTCGATTCATTTAGGTGGACGACCTCAGAATTGATTAGTATAGATATCGGTAGTATAAATTCACTTCATTAAAGTTTTTTTTTTTTTTCAAGATCCAACATAGTGGTATCAGAGCTAAGTTATGGCAAGCCAAAATGTTCCCTTCCAAGTCCCATTGCTCACAAAGAGCAACTACGACAATTGGAGTAAAAGAATGACGGCTATCCTAGGTGCACATGATGCATGGGAGATCGTCATCAAAGGATATATTGAACCGGAGAATGAAGATAGTCTATCTCAAACTCAAAAGGATAGTTTTACTCATGAAACTCCCGTTGGTTCGATTCATGTTTATGGAAGACTCATCAAACTCCCAGTGGTTCCATGAGCCATCATAAATCAGTTATTAAGATTTTCATGAGTAATGGATGGTGAGAAAAATCGTGGGTATTTCAGTTTAATGATGAACATCATACTTTTATCCGTAAAACTCCCGGTGGTTTCATCAAGTTTTCTGTTTTACTCATCAAACTCCAGGTGGTTCGATTTATGTTTTTGGAAGACTCATCAAACTCCCTGTGGTTCCAGGATCTATCAGAAATCAGTGATTAAGATTTTTCATGGGTAATGGATGGTGAGAAAAAAATGACTCATTGATTTTGGTTCATATCTTTAAAATCGTTTATGCAACTAAAATCGTGGGTATTTCAGTTTAATGATGAACATCATACTTTTATCCGTAAAACTCCCGGTGGTTTCATGCTTAACAACTTATTCGCACATCAAAAACAATAAGATCAATTAAAACATGGGATGACAAGTACGTGAAGTTGTTCAACGGAGTGTACGGAGATCAAGCCACGAAGAAGAGGTGGTTTTTTGATATCGGAAGGTTGTTTGTGTGCCATCACGTCAATAAAAACCATTGGGTGGCTTTGGATATCAATTTGGAGGAGAGTAAGATAGACATTTATGACAGCATTCCATCTTTGATGGGTGACAAAGAGATTGTGGCTTCGTGTCGCCTTTTAGTGAGATAATTCCAGCATTGCTTAACTACATGATTCCGACGAAGAATCGAGAGAGGTGGGAACAATTCAAAGTGCAGAGAATGAGAGACATACCTCGAATGATTCTCCCGGAGACGTGGCGTGTACTCTCTTAAGTACATTGAGTGTCTTGCTCTAGGACGCAACTTTGATGGGTTGTGTGATGCTAACATTCAGAAGATTCGCGAGAAGCTAGGCTGCGAGTTGTTTGATGAGATTGCAGAGGCTGGACTAGGATAAATTTAAATACTACCGTATAACTAATATAATTACGATTAACTAAGCGACTCAATCATCTTGAACAGATCAACTATTGATGGGCATCATAATAACCTTTGGAGCATTCAAAGCTTGCACATGGAGTAACGATTGATGTCTTCAATTTTTTCGGTGACTTCTTCTCCTCATCACCTTGTCCGACACAAACTTTTCTATTGCTCTTCTTCTTTAAATAATAAATCATATATCATAACTATTTCACTTAAACTAATTTTTTCTCGAAAATGATAATATATTACTTTTTACACAAGTAACACAATCACAACATAAACATATATGTTATTTGCTAAATACAAATAAAATAAAATAATATAATAAAACAAAAAATAAAATAAAATAATAAAAAAATAAAATGAAATGTGGAGCCCACGTCACTATGCGTGCACAAGTAACTTATACTTTTTAACCTCTATATAAAGAGACGTTCGATGAATGTAGAGGAAAATATTTTCGAGTTGTCACTTTTCATTATCCGTAAAACTCCCGGTGGTTTCATCAAATTTTCTGTTTTACTCATCAAACTCCAGGTGGGTCGATTTATGTTTTTGGAAGACTCATCAAACTCCCTGTGGTTCCAGGATCTATCAGAAATCAGTGATTAAGATTTTTCATGGGTAATGGATGGTGAGAAAAAAATGACTCATTGATTTTGGTTCATATCTTTAAAATCGTTTATGCAACTAAAATCGTGGGTATTTCAGTTTAATGATGAACATCATACTTTTATCCGTAAAACTCCCGGTGGTTTCATGCTTAACAACTTATTCGCACATCAAAAACAATAAGATCAATTAAATTCCTTCACAAAAAATTCAAACTGAGGAATTTCACATGGGATGACAAGTACGTGAAGTTGTTCAACGGAGTGTACGGAGATCAAGCCACGAAGAAGACACTACAGGAAAAACGGGTATTGATAGCACTTTATTATAGCGTTTTATATCATTATGCTATCGTTTAGCAAAACACTTGTTTTTAATAGCGTTTGTTTTTATATGTGCTATAATAGAAACACATATTTAAAAAGCGTATCGTTTTTGGTTCCATCATCAAACAACAATAGCAGATTAAATTGAAAACGTTATTAAAAAGTAGTGGCGGAAAAATATTTTCAGCTTCCCTCCACACTTAGAAAAATATTAGTAACCCAAAAACAGATTGCATGCCTTTTTTCCAGATCTCCTTTCCCCGATTCTTTGATTTTGTCTTCGATATCTGATTTTGGGTCGAATCTCTTCGATATTCGATTGTCCTCTTCTCCCCGTTTCTTTGATTTTGTCTTCGATATCTCGATTTTGGGTCGAATCTCTTTGATATTCGATTTTCCTCTTCTCCCCGTTTCTCTCGATCCCCTTTTCTCATTCGCGATCAATCTCTCCAAATTGATTGTGTTGAATTCACGAACCTGCGATTTCCCAGCCATTATTCTCTTTCGTCCCTTCACTCATAAATCGCAGTGATAAAAGTATTATCTTTGTGTCTCCGTGAGTTGTATTTTAGGGTTTATACATGATGAATTGAGTTTTGATTTGTTAGCTTCTTTGCGGGAAGGTTTCGTCTTGATTGATTCACCTGAAGGTATCATACTTTTATCAGTCAAACTCCCGTTGGTTCGATTCATGTTTATGGAAGACTCATGTTTATAGAAACATCTACCGTCTATTCCGGTAGATTTATTTGACAAATTTGCCATTCGACATGTAGATTTCTCCAAAAACTCTGCTGTTTCATGTAGTAGATTCATGTTTATGGAAGACTCATCAAACTCCCGGTGGTTCCATGAGTTATGAAGCAAGTTTCTTTAACTACAACGGTAATTTCGATTCATTTAGGTGGACGACCTCGAATTGATTAGTATAGATATCGGTAGTATAAATTCACTTCATTAAAGTTTTTTTTTTTTTTCAAGATCCAACATAGTGGTATCGTAGCTAAGTTATGGCAAGCCAAAATGTTCCCTTCCAAGTCCCATTGCTCACAAAGAGCAACTACGACAATTGGAGTAAAAGAATGACGGCTATCCTAGGTGCACATGATGCATGGGAGATCGTCATCAAAGGATATATTGAACCGGAGAATGAAGATAGTCTATCTCAAACTCAAAAGGATAGTTTTACTCATGAAACTCCCGTTGGTTCGATTCATGTTTATGGAAGACTCATCAAACTCCCGGTGGTTCCATGAGCCATCGAAATCGTTATTAAGATTTTCATGAGTAATGGATGGTGAGAAAAATCGTGGGTATTTCAGTTTAATGATGAACATCATACTTTTATCCGTAAAACTCCCGGTGGTTTCATCAAGTTTTCTGTTTTACTCATCAAACTCCAGGTGGTTCGATTTATGTTTTTGGAAGACTCATCAAACTCCCTGTGGTTCCAGGATCTATCAGAAATCAGTGATTAAGATTTTTCATGGGTAATGGATGGTGAGAAAAAAATGACTCATTGATTTTGGTTCATATCTTTAAAATCGTTTATGCAACTAAAATCGTGGGTATTTCAGTTTAATGATGAACATCATACTTTTATCCGTAAAACTCCCGGTGGTTTCATGCTTAACAACTTATTCGCACATCAAAAACAATAAGATCAATTAAATTCCTTCACAAAAAAATCAAACTGAGGAATTTCACATGGGATGACAAGTACGTGAAGTTGTTCAACGGAGTGTACGGAGATCAAGCCACGAAGAAGAGGTGGTTTTTTGATATCGGAAGGTTGTTTGTGTGCCATCACGTCAATAAAAACCATTGGGTGGCTTTGGATATCAATTTGGAGGAGAGTAAGATAGACATTTATGACAGCATTCCATCTTTGATGGGTGACAAAGAGATTGTGGCTTCGTGTCTGCCTTTTAGTGAGATAATTCCAGCATTGCTTAACTACATGATTCCGACGAAGAATCGAGAGAGGTGGGAACAATTCAAAGTGCAGAGAATGAGAGACATACCTCGAATGATTCTCCCGGAGATCGTGGCGTGTACTCTCTTAAGTACATTGAGTGTCTTGCTCTAGGACGCAACTTTGATGGGTTGTGTGATGCTAACATTCAGAAGATTCGCGAGAAGCTAGCTGCAGAGTTGTTTGATGAGATTGCAGAGGCCGGACTAGGATAAATTTAAATACTACCGTATAACTAATATAATTACGATTAACTAAGCGACTCAATCATCTTGAACAGATCAACCATTGCTAAGCAACGAATTTCCCTAAAAGGAGAACGACAAAAAGGACATGTTCCTCCCAGTTTGGGAAGGCAACGAGAGCAAACGTAATGCCCATTCATACACCGAAAATGCAAAGCCAAGACAGTCAAAACACTACGGCGATTCATACAAACAAATGTTTTCCAAATGTTACCTGAGATATAGGAATGGTGAGGCGCTCTGCGCAAATAGGGCAATCGAGGATATCATCATCTATCATCATGGGAGCCATCAAGATCTGGAGAGTACAGAAGAAATCCATAAGTTTGCACAAGAACAGAAATCAAATTATAAATCTGTCTCTTCCTAAATGTCTCAGCTCTATGTTTAACCAATTGACCTCTTTATGAATCTAACATCAATTTCATAAATAAAAGAAACTAAAGTGCTCGCAAGACCAAACACAAATTGGTTTCAAGACCAAACATAATCGAATTACTTAAAATCAAAGAGATGACCCAGGACTAAACCAAATCGTAAACAAGTAATATTGTTCCTTCCCGTTCGTTCTATTTCGGGTTTAAATGGAATAGAACGAAAGTGAAATAATAGCTCAAAATAGGGTTAAATCTAAATGGAATACAAATGCAATTCGCCCGATGCAAGAGGTCTTTCGCCGGAAGTCGCTAAATCTCGGTCTACTCGCAAAACTCAATTCTTTCATTCAGGAGTTCTATTCATTCATGATTCTATTCATTCGAACAAGTGTAAATTCGAATAGATTCTATTATCCCTTTCAGTCAAAATTGCAGGAGAAAGAGATGGGTTAAAAAGAGATACCTGGATTTTAAAGAAGGGAAAGCTTGAATCTTGAAGCCGACAGTAATGAAATCGAAGACGGAGAAGGTTCACTCTCTTTGACCAACGAGTTCTATTCTATATGCTTTCACGAAATTACACTGACGGTTCACTCTCTTTGACCCATGAGTTCTATTCTATATGCTTTCACGAAATTCTATTCTATATTCCTTCTAATGGAATGGAAGACCTGTGTACATTAGACCATTGATTCAACTATAAGTCGAAGTCACTTAAACTAATTTGATGGGTTGTGTGATGCTAACATTCAGAAGATTCGCGAGAAGCTAGCTGCAGAGTTGTTTGATGAGATTGCAGAGGCTGGACTAGGATAAATTTAAATACTACCGTATAACTAATATAATTACGATTAACTAAGCGACTCAATCATCTTGAACAGATTAACTATTGATGGGCATCATAATAACCTTTGGAGCATTCAGGCTTGCACATGGAGTAACGATTGATGTCTTCAATTTTTTCGGTGACTTCTTCTCCTCATCACCTTGTCCGACACAAACTTTTGTATTGCTCTTCTTCTTTAAATAATAAATCATATATCATAACTATTTCACTTAAACTAATTTTTTCTCGAAAATGATAATATATTACTTTTTACACAAGTAACACAATCACAACATAAACATATATGTTATTTGCTAAATACAAATAAAATAAAATAATATAATAAAACAAAAAATAAAATAAAATAATAAAAAAATAAAATGAAATGTGGAGCTCACGTCACTATGCGTGTACAAGTAACTTATACTTTTTAACCTCTATATAAAGAGACGTTCGATGAATGTAAAATTTACAGTTTTCTCACATCATATACTCACCGTCACCGATAGCAGAAACTACATGCGTTTCATATTTTATAGACTTCGAGTTGTCACTTTTCCATATTTTCCTCTGCATTTTCAAAGGCTTTGATCTTCCCGACGAATCGCACAAGAATCTAGCCTAAGACCGAAACAGAAAATGACAACACAAGATACTCGTATCTACGAGATTACAAGTTTGAAATTATGACTATATACATGCTCACGTCTTTTCCTTTCTTTTCAATGCTTTAGCAACACCACATGAGACAGCAGATTTATCGAATAAATCTATCACACGAAATGCCACATGAGAGAGCAGATTTTTTTAGTACTATTTTAGAGATGATATTTTTAATTTATAAAATGGTCCCTCAAATTCTAAATAACTCTATATTTATGATTGTTTTCCATACTTTCACACTATTTAATTCTAAATAAACTAATGATATTGTAGCACAACTAATAATAAATTTTAAAAATATATAAATAAAAAAGAATATATTTAATAGAAAATGTAATGAGATAAACTAATAATAAAAAATTCAAATACATAGTATTATTGAAATAAAAAAGAAGAACATAAAATAATTTACTACAACATCAACTACTAGTTTCATGATTTAATAATTCGGTAAACCGCTTCCGGATCCACTCAAATAATTAAAATATTGTCCAAATGAAGAAAAAGTATTTTGCTGCGCGACAAGAAGCTTAAAATATTGTCCAAATGAAGAAAAAGTATTTTGCTGCGCGACAAGAAGCATGTAGGAAAGATGTAGAACGTGCATTTGGAGTTCTCCAATCACGTTTTGCTATTGTGAAAGGACCGGCTCGTTTATGGCAAAAGAATGTGCTACACAACATTATGACTACATGTATAATTTTACATAACATGATTATCGAGGATGAACGCGATTTGGATGCACCAATTGAGGTTGAAAGAGAAGTTACCCCTCCGGATGTCGAAGTGGTCGAGAACGATAATATTCGGTTTCAAATTTTTTTTGATATATAATAGATTGATTAATTAAGTGAACACAAAGCTCGCAAGCCTCTCGCTTTCTTTAGTACTAGTACTAATACAACAGGATGATAACCGTATCCGTGAATTTTTTTTTTATCCGTATCGGCTCGTATCCGCTTCGTACTATCTAATATCCATCTATCCGGATATCCTTAAAACTAGAATATTTACCGGATATCCGTCCGCTCCGTGAAAGAATCAAATTAATTAAAAAAATATTTATTTTTAGATTATAATATTACATATGATATTTTTAGATTATCATCTTAGAATGCAATCCAGCTCCTCTTTCGATGACATGCAAGATAGTTTTGGAATAACATGTATTTATCTCAATATTGTATTTATCTTAATATTGTATTTATTTTAAGTATTAATATTAATAATTTAAAATATTTAAAAACAGTAATATTTTCGAATTTTTAAATTTAACTATTATAGACTTATAGTTTTCAACCTTCAAAAAAAAATGGGTGTACTTTTCAAAATTCGAATGGAATGGAAGACCTCGTGTACATTAGACGAATGGAATGGAATAGAAGACCTGTGTACATTAGCCTAAATGGAATGGAATGGAAGACATGTTTATATTTCGTTAAAACATGAGATGGTCTATTCTATTTAGTTTACTCCGAATGGAATGGAAGGTTGAAGGGAAGGTGGAGACACCTGTGATGATACACAGAACGGTGATGGGATCTATGGAGCGTATGTTTGCCATATTGTTGGAGCATTACAAAGGAAAATGGCCCTTCGGCTTAGTCCGCGTCGGGCCATAGTTTGCTCTTTGTCAAAGGATTATCATGAATACGCCGAAAAGGTTATACATTCGTGACTGCAACTCCTTATGAGCTACTTGGAGACGGAGTCTTATCTCTCGTATTTTTTTTCTTTTATCTGCAATTATTTAAACAGACGAGAGATCAAATTCACGAAGCCGGGTACTATGTTGATGTTGACATAACGGACCGAAACATCAGCAAGAAGGTAACGATGCACAATTGAGGTTTATGTTGTGGTATTTTCCGTTAGTTTGCACTCCGTGGTTGCGAAAGTAAATTGTGGCCTTTGACTAGGAATTAGTGTGACAATAGGCAAACAACTTCCGTGACCCATCTTTATACCTAATGCAAAATACCACCGTATTATTGTTTTGTGATGATTGATTCTTTGTGTGTTGTTGTGGTGTAGGTGCGAGACACTCGGGTTGCGTATAACTACATATTGGTTGTGGGTGCTGAAGAAAGTACAACAGACATGTTAGTTAGAACCCATTTTTGCTCATTCCTATGTCCAATCTGAGCATTAAGCCTTGACAAACTTAATATTCTTTGTTTTCAGGTGACTGTTTTGCTAAGGAACGAATACCGATTGATGAGCATTGAGTCTCGGTGGATGAATTCAAACTCAAGGCTACCAATTTTCTCTGAGAGCCGACACATACATATCATTTGGAGTTGCTAAAAACCATGATTCTTAACAAAATTTTACAAATAAATTAAACAAATAAGAACCTAACTTTGGTGTGATATCTTGCAAGAATATGCTATCTTGTATTATTCCAGCACTACTTTCGTATATGGCGAGTTTGGTGGAAATATTAAGTACAGGTATATGATCAACAAAAACTATTTTAGATAAATAATCTACAAAATTAAACATTTAAATTCGCAAAAAAAATATCAAACATTTTAAAGATATATAACATTATAACAAACTTGCTTTATGAATTCACTAAATCAATATTCAATATACAATAATATATCAAAACTTAAAACTAACAAAACTAAAACATACATAATATAACAAAATATCATAAATCAAATCGCGCGTAGCGCGGATCCAACACCTAGTCTACTACTAATAAAACTTCAAGCTATAGCGCTCGAGGCTGTCCACGTAAGATCTTAAACGACCAATAGTGTTGTGCCAAGTAAGCGTTCGGAGAAAACGGAAAATTTTCAAGTTCTTTAAAAGGATAATTTCAAGTACAAAAAGAATTAAAAAAGATATTTTCAAGAATTAAAAAGGACATTTTCAATTCCTTAAAAAGTATAATTTCAAGTAAAAAAAAATGTCTATAGTTTTGCAAATTAAGGAAATAAATGTGTACAGCAAAAAAAAAAAGAAGGATATTTTCAAAACGGAAAATTTACAAGTTCTTGAAAAGGATAATAACAAGCAAAAAAAATGTCTATAGCAAAACAAAAAATAGAACACTTTGCAAATTAAGGAAATAAATGTGTACAGCAAAAAAAAAAAAAAAAGAGGATATTTTCAATAAATTAAGGAAAACATAAAAGATAAAAAAAAATCACAACAATATATAAAAACGAATTTCCAAAAATCATTAAAAATATGAAAGTTAAAAAAAAATACCTAAAAAAGAAATGACAAATTATAAAAAACATATTGATACCTTAATGTTAGATTATAAATTATTTACTTTTGTACTAACCAAAAAGGAAATTAACTATATATCACAATAAGAATTTATCTTTATTTTGAAGAATTGGCTCAATTATAAATACAGTATAGTATAACTCAAACTATGAAGAATCAATTTTTAAAGAAGAGAAAACATATTGATTAATTTTAAGTTATGACTGCTATATCTTTTTCTCTTCAGGTTCGGTCACTTTCTATCTTAATCTTTGATGATTTTCAAAAAGGTTTTAACAAGAAAGAAGTTATTGTGAGGGTCATTCATTTATGGGAAGCAAGAAACTCTAGATGTTCTACTTATGGATGAAAATGTGGAGAAGAGGCTTTATGAAATGTGCCGTTGTCGAACACCTAAAAAGAAAATCTCATATACTCACTGTCACTGATAACAGAAACTACATGCGTTTCATATTTTATAGACTTCGAGTTGTCACTTTTCCATATTTTCCTCTGCCTTAATCGATGAATGTGATTAAAAGTATCTGTTTCACGAAATTACACAGTTCATCTCCTTCAAGTTCGAGTGAAATTGTTAACTTTTTCAGTTTCGCAAAAACAGAGCGCCGAACAACTAACCTTTCCGAAACTGAATGTTGTGACCCCGTAGATTCCTCAACGTCCTAAACCTTACACGAAAACCGTGATAATGCTTTCTCTCTCAAAAAACAATTTCTTCTCTCTCGAAGAACAACTTCTTTGTACATACAATTCTCACACTTTAATACCCAAAGTTCCGACAATCCTAGGTTTTAACTTCCAACAACATAATCTAAAAGACAAGGGAAGAAGATGAATGAGGAATTAGATAAAGGCAAGAAGAAGAATTAGGAATAACGGGAAGCAATCATCGTGCTTATTTTAACATAGGATTTTTGGTAGGGAATGTATGTACAGTTATCTATTCATTAGTCGGGTTTTCGGGATGTGAAATATGGCAACAGCTTATGTGATTTTGCCTTCTTTTATGCACTAAATGTCCCATTTTATCTCAATATTGTATTTATCTTAATATTGTATTTATTTTAAGTATTAATATTAATAATTTAAATTTTTTTTAAAAAGTAATATTTTCGAATTTTTAAATTTAACTATTATAGACTTATAGTTTTCAACAAGTAAAAAAAATGGGTGTACTTTTCAAAATTCGAATGGAATGGAAGACCGTGTACATTAGATCGAATGGAATGGAATAGAAGACCTGTGTACATTAACCAAAATGGAATGGAATGGAAGACCTGTTTATATTTCGTTAAAACATGAGATGGTCTATTCTATTTAGTTTACTCCGAATGGAATGGAAGACCCGTGTACATTAGACCGAATGGAATTGAACATCCGTACAGTGCGAGACCACCAAAGAATACCAAGGGAAAGAAAGCTTAAAACAACAAAAGTAATAGACATTACATAAAACTAGAAACCTAGATGGGGAAGATGGTTCCCCTTGCCACAGCCATGACTTCTTCCCTCAGTGTGTTGTCCCCTTGGATTTTCCAATGGCGGCGAACCGGGAGGGAACTTTCATGTCTTAGCACTTCCAAAACTATCTTGCATGTCGCGTCCACAAGCTTCTCCACGCCCGGATACGCAGCAGCCTATCAAATTAGGAAGACCAAGTATAATTTGTCGAGACAAAACCCATTAGTAGTGAAGTGGTAGTTGGAATCGAACCCAAACCAAGTAATTGAACTACTTTATGATCACAAATCTGTACAAACCAACATATTCTTTTCATGCATACTGTTGATTTAAAGTACTAAATAACTTTAGAATTTTAAATTTAATTATTATTATTATTATTTTAAGGTATAAAAATGACGTAACACATATAGAAAAGTGTATATAATCTTTAGAATATTAACATGTATTTATTTTTTTTATTTGGATTGAAATAACATGTATTTATTTATTTTATTTGGGTTGAAATAACATGTATTTATCTCAATATTGTATTTATCTTAATATTGTATTTAATTTAAGTATTAATATTAATAACTTAAAATTTTTAAAAACAGTAATGTTTTCGAATTTTAAATTTAACTATTATTGACTTATAGTTTTCAAAAAGTAAAAAAAATGGGTGGACTTTTCAAAATTCGAATGGAATGGAAGACCTTTGTACATTAGACTGAATGGAATTAGACTGAATGGAATGGAATAGAAGACCCGTGTACATTAGCCTAAATGGAATGGAATGGATGACCTGTTTATATTTCGTTAAAACATGAGATGGTCTATTCTATTTATTTTACTCCGAATGGAATGGAAGACCTCGTGTACTTTAGACTGAATGGAATGGAATATAAGACCTGTGAACATTAGCCTAAATGGAATGGAATGGAAGACTGTTTATATTTCGTTAAAACATGAGATGGTCTATTCTATTTATTTTACTCCGAATGGAATGGAAGACCTGTGTACATTAGACGAAATGGCAGATTTATGCTAACCTTCATGGTTTGGATGAGCTCGCTGCGGATCCTTGCGTTTGGTCTTCTGTATGGGACATTAAAGTGGGAGTAGAACCATATGATATTCTTCCCTTTACGTGGGAATGCTTCCCACATGCAATGATTAACGATGATCTTGATGATGTATGAGTTAAAGTTTTCGGGAAGCTTGATTACGATGTTGTTTTCGCTTTCAAAGTCTCGGTGATAGATTTCCTTGATCATATGCATTTTTAATGCCACAGCTTCATCCAACTTGAATGATGCACCTTTGTGGTCTTGGCATTGTAATAATATTTCCTTACTCATTTTGCGAAGAGATGATGATTTGATTAGAAAAATAAAAGGAAAGAGATGATGATTTGAAGAGAAGAGTTGAAGAAATACAGAGGAGGAGAAGATAGCGAAACTACATGCGTTTCATATTTTATAGACTTCGAGTTGTCACTTTTCCATATTTTCCTCTGCATTTTCAAAGGCTTTGATCTTCCTGACGAATCTGCACAAGAATCTAGCCGGTGGCGGACCTAGAAATTTTTTTTTAGCTGGGTCAAAACTCAAATGAGTGTCATTGGAGACACTTGAACTCGTGTTATGAGGTGTCAATAAGAGAGCTTTTCACCAATTACGCTGTTGTATTTATATGAATATCACTTACAAATAAAAAATTTAGCTTACTTAGGGGTGTCTAATGAACCACTATCTCTCGCATGTAGGTCCGCCTTTGAATCTAGCCTAAGACCGAAACAGAAAATGACAACACAAGATACTCGTATCTACGAGATTACAAGTTTGAAATTATGACTATATACATGCTCACGTCTTTTCCTTTCTTTTCAATGCTTTAGCAACACCACATGAGACAGCAGATTTATCGAATAAATCTATCACACGAAATGCCACATGAGAGAGCAGATTTTTTTAGTACTATTTTAGAGATGATATTTTTAATTTATAAAATGGTCCCTCAAATTCTAAATAACTCTATATTTATGATTGTTTTCCATACTTTCACACTATTTAATTCTAAATAAACTAATGATATTGTAGCACAACTAATAATAAATTTTAAAAATATATAAATAAAAAAGAATATATTTAATAGAAAATGTAATGAGATAAACTAATAATAAAAAATTCAAATACATAGTATTATTGAAATAAAAAAGAAGAACATAAAATAATTTACTACAACATCAACTACTAGTTTCATGATTTAATAATCCGGTAAACCGCTTCCGGATCCACTCAAATAATTAAAATATTGTCCAAATGAAGAAAAAGTATTTTGCTGCGCGACAAGAAGCTTAAAATATTGTCCAAATGAAGAAAAAGTATTTTGCTGCGCGACAAGAAGCATGTAGGAAAGATGTAGAACGTGCATTTGGAGTTCTCCAATCACGTTTTGCTATTGTGAAAGGACCGGCTCGTTTATGGCAAAAGAATGTGCTACACAACATTATGACTACATGTATAATTTTACATAACATGATTATCGAGGATGAACGCGATTTGGATGCACCAATTGAGGTTGAAAGAGAAGTTACCCCTCCGGATGTCGAAGTGGTCGAGAACGATAATATTCGGTTTCAAATTTTTTTTGATATATAATAGATTGATTAATTAAGTGAACACAAAGCTCGCAAGCCTCTCGCTTTCTTTAGTACTAGTACTAATACAACAGGATGATAACCGTATCCGTGAATTTTTTTTTTATCCGTATCGGCTCGTATCCGCTTCGTACTATCTAATATCCATCTATCCGGATATCCTTAAAACTAGAATATTTACCGGATATCCGTCCGCTCCGTGAAAGAATCAAATTAATTAAAAAAATATTTATTTTTAGATTATAATATTACATATGATATTTTTAGATTATCATCTTAGAATGCAATCCAGCTCCTCTTCGATGACATGCAAGATAGTTTTGGAATAACATGTATTTATCTCAATATTGTATTTATCTTAATATTGTATTTATTTTAAGTATTAATATTAATAATTTAAAATATTTAAAAACAGTAATATTTTCGAATTGTTTATTCAAGGGTTAGAAATCGAATAACTTAATATTGTACTTAGTTTAGAGTCCTAGAAACACGTTGTTAGATGTTTCATACGTTATTCAAACTTGTACAAATCACATTGAGGTACTTATAAATAATCATATTGCATGAAACTTGGTTTAGAGTCCTAGAAACGCGTTGTTCGATGTTTCATACGTTCTTCAAACTTATACAAAGCTCATTGAGGAACTTATAAGCACTCATGTTGCATGAAACTTGGTTTAGATTCCTAGAAACACGTTGTTAGATGTTTCATACGTTCGTAAAACTTGTACAAAGCTCATTGAGGAACTTCTAAGCACTCATGTTGCATGAAACTTGCTTTAGAGTCCTAGAAACGAGTTGTTAGATGTTTCATAAGTTCGTAAAACTTGTAAAAAGCTAATTGAGACACTTATAAGATTTCATGTTGCATGAAACTTGGTTTAGAGTCCTAGAAACGCGTTGTTAGATGTTTCATAAGTTCGTCAAACTTGTACAAAGCTAAATATTGAGACACTTATAAGCACTCATGTTGCATGAAACTTGATTTAGAGTACTAGAAACACGTTGTTAGATGTTTCATACGTTCGTCAAACTTGTAAAAAGCTCATTGAGGAACCTATAAGCACTCATGTTGCATGAAACTTGGTTTAGATTCCTAGAAACGCGTTCTTAGATGTTTCATAAGTTCGTAAAACTTGTACAAAGCTCATTGAGGAACTTATAAGCACTCATGTTGCATGAAACTCGGTTTAGAGTCATAGAAACGCGTTGTTAGATGTTTCATAAGTTCGTGAAACTTGTACAAAGCTCATTGAAGAACTTATAAGCACTCATGTTGCATGAAACTTGGTTTAGAGTACTAGAAAAGCGTTGTTAAATGTTTCATAAGTTCGTCAACTTGTACAATGGTCATTGAGACACTTATAATCACTCATGTTGCATGAAACTTGGATTAGAGTCCTAGAAACGCGTTGTTAGATGTTTCATAAGTTCGTCAAACTTGTACAAAGCTCATTGAGGAACTTATAAGCACTCATGTTGCGTGAAACTTGGTTTAGAGTCCTAGAAACGCGTTGCTAGATGTTTCATATGTTCGTCAAACCTGTACAAAGCTAATTGAGACACTTATAAACACTCATGTTGCATGAAACTTGGTTTAGAGTTCTAGAAACGCATTGTTTGATGTTTCATAAGTTCGTGAAACTTGTGCAAAGCTCATTTAGGAACTTATAAGCACTCATGTTGCGTGAAACTTGGTTTAAAGTACTAGAAAAATGTTGTTAAATGTTTCATAAGTTCGTCAACTTGTACAAAGCTCATTGAGACACTTTTAATCACTCATGATGCATGAAAATTGGTTTAGACTCGTATAAATGCGTTGTTAGATGTTTCATACGTTCGTCAAACTTGTACAAAGCTCATTGAGGAACTTATTAGCTCTCATGTTGCTCGAAACTTGGTTTAGAGTCCTAGAAACGCGTTGTTAGATTTTTCATACGTTCGTCAAACTTGTACAAAGCTCATTGAGGAACTTATAAGCACTCGTGTTGCATGAAACTTGGTTTAGAGTCCTAGAAACGCGTTGTTATATGTTTTATAAGTTCGTGAAACTTGTACAAAGCTCATTGAGGAACTTATAAGAACTCATGTTGCACGAAACTTGGTTTAGAGTCCTATAAACGCGTTGTTAGATGTTTCATAAGTTCGTCAAACTTGTACAAAGCTCAATGAGACACTTATAAACACTCATGTTGCATGAAACATGGTTTAGAGTCCTAGAAACGCGTTGTTAGATGTTTCATAAGTTCGTGAAACTTGTACAAAGCTCATTGAGGAACTTATAATCACTCATGTTGCATGAAACTTGTATTAGAGTCCTAGAAACGCGTTGTTAGATGTTTCATAACTTCGTCAAACTTGTAAAAAGGTCAATGAGACACTTATAAGCACTCATGTTGCGTGAAACTTGGGTTAGAGTCCTAGAAACGCGTTCTTAGATGTTTCATACGTTCGTCAAACTTGTACAAAGCTAATTGAGACACTTATAAGTACTCATGTTGCATGAAACTTGGTTTAGAGTCCTAGAAACTCATTGTTAGATGTTTCATAAGTTCGTGAAACTTGTACAACGCTCATTTAGGAATTTATAAGCACTCATGTTGCATGAAACTTGATTTAGAGTACTAGAAAAGCGTTGTTAAATGTTTCATAAGTTCATAAACTTGTACAAAGCTTATTGAGATACTTATAATCACTCATGTTGCATGAAACTTGGATTAGAGTCCTAGAAACGCGTTGTTAGATGTTTCATAAATTCGTCTAACTTGTACAAAGCTCATTGAGGAACTTATAAGGAATCATGTTGCGTGAAACTTTGTTTAGAGTCCTAGAAATGCGATGTTGGATGTTTCATAAGTTCGTGATACTTGTACAAAACTCATTGAGGAACTTATAAGAACTCATGTTGCATGAAACTTGGTTTAGAGTCCTAGAAACGCGTTGTTAGATGTTTCATAAGTTTGTCAAACTTGTACAAAGCTAATTGAGACACTTACACTCATGTTGCATGAAACTTAATTTAGAGTGCTAGAAACGCGTTGTTAGATGTTTCATACGTTCGTCAAACTTGTACAAAGCTCATTGAGTAACTTATAAGCACTCATGTTGCATGAAACTTGGTTTAGAGTCCTAGAAACGCGTTGTTAGATGTTTCATAAGTTCGTGAAACTTGTACAAAGCTCATTGAGGAACTTATAAGCACTCATGTTGGATGAAACTTGGTTTAGAGTCCTAGAAACGCGTTGTTAGATGTTTCATACGTTCGTGAAACTTCTACAAAGCTCATTGAGGAACTTATAAGCACTCATGTTGCATGAAACTTAGTTTAGAGTCGTATAAATGCGTTGTTAGATGTTTCATACGTTCGTAAAACTTGTACAAAGCTCATTGAGGAACTTATAAGCCCTCATGTTGCATGAAACTTGGTTTAGAGTCTTAGAAACGCGTTGTTAGATTTTTCATACGTTCGTCAAACTTGTACAAAGCTCATTGAGGAACTTATAAGCACTCATGTTGCATGAAACTTGGTTTAGAGTCCTAGAAACGCGTTTTATAGATGTTTCATACGTTCGTCAAACTTATACAAAGCTCATTGAGGTACGTATAAGCACTTATGTTGCATGAAACTTGGTTTAGAGTCCTAGAAACAGGTTGTTAGATGTTTCATACGTTCGTGAAACTTGTACAAAGCTAATTGAGGAACTTATAAGCACTCATGTTGCATGAAACATGGTTTAGAGTACTAAAACGAGTTGTTAAATGTTTCATAAGTTCGTCAACTTGTACAAAGCTCATTGAGACACTTATAATCACTCATGATGCATGAAACTTGGATTAGAGTCCTAGAAACGCGTTGTTCGATGTTTCATAAGTTCTTCAAACTTGTACAAAGCTCATTGAGGAACTTATAAGCACTCATGTTGCATGAAACTTGGTTTAGAGTACTAAAACGCGTTGTTAAATGTTTCATAAGTTCATCAATTTGTACAAAGCTCATTGAGACACTTATAATCACTCATGTTGCAAGAAACTTGGATTAGAGTCCTAGAAACGCGTTGTTCGATGTTTCATAAGTTCGTCAAACTTGTATAAAGCTCACTGAGGAATTTATAAGCACTCATGTAGCATGAAATTGGTTTAGAGTCCTAGAAACGCGTTGTTAGATGTTTCATACGTTCCTCAAACTTGTACAAATCTCATTGAGGAACTTATAAGCACTCATGTTGCATGAAACTTGGTTTAGAGTCCTATAAACGCGTTGTTAGATGTTTCATACGTTCGTCAACTTGTACAAAGCTCATTGAGGAACTTATAAGCACTCATGTTGCATGAAACATGGTTTAGAGTCCTAGAAACGCGTTGTTAGATGTTTCATACGTTCGTCAAACTTGTAAAAAGCTCATTGAGGAACTTATAAGCTCTCATGTTGCATGAAACTTAGTTTAGAGTCATAGAAACACGTTGTTAGATGTTTCATACGTTATTCAAACTTGTACAAATCACATTGAGGTACTTATAAACAATCATATTGCATGAAACTTGGTTTAGAGTCCTAGAAACGCGTTGTTCGATGTTTCATACGTTCTTCAAACTTATACAAAGCTCATTGAGGAACTTATAAGCACTCATGTTGCATGAAACTTGGTTTAGATTCCTAGAAACACGTTGTTAGATGTTTCATACGTTCGTAAAACTTGTACAAAGCTCATTGAGGAACTTCTAAGCACTCATGTTGCATGAAACTTGCTTTAGAGTCCTAGAAACGCGTTGTTAGATGTTTCATAAGTTCGTAAAACTTGTAAAAAGCTAATTGAGACACTTATAAGATTTCATGTTGCCTGAAACTTGGTTTAGAGTCCTAGAAACGCGTTGTTAGATGTTTCATAAGTTCGTCAAACTTGTACAAAGCTAATTGAGACACTTATAAGCACTCATGTTGCATGAAACTTGATTTAGAGTACTAGAAACACGTTGTTAGATGTTTCATACGTTCGTCAAACTTGTAAAAAGCTCATTGAGGAACCTATAAGCACTCATGTTGCATGAAACTTGGTTTAGATTCCTAGAAACGCGTTCTTAGATGTTTCATAAGTTCGTAAAACTTGTACAAAGCTCATTGAGGAACTTATAAGCACTCATGTTGCGTGAAACTTGGTTTAGAGTCCTAGAAACGCGTTGCTAGATGTTTCATATGTTCGTCAAACCTGTACAAAGCTAATTGAGACACTTATAAACACTCATGTTGCATGAAACTTGGTTTAGAGTTCTAGAAACGCATTGTTTGATGTTTCATAAGTTCGTGAAACTTGTACAAAGCTCATTTAGGAACTTATAAGCACTCATGTTGCGTGAAACTTGGTTTAAAGTACTAGAAAAACGTTGTTAAATGTTTCATAAGTTCGTCAACTTGTACAAAGCTCATTGAGACACTTTTAATCACTCATGATGCATGAAAATTGGTTTAGAGTCGTAAAAATGCGTTGTTAGATGTTTCATACGTTCGTCAAACTTGTACAAAGCTCATTGAGGAACTTATTAGCTCTCATGTTGCTCGAAACTTGGTTTAGAGTCCTAGAAACGCGTTGTTAGATTTTTCATACGTTCGTCAAACTTGTACAAAGCTCATTGAGGAACTTATAAGCACTCATGTTGCATGAAACTTGGTTTAGAGTCCTAGAAACGCGTTGTTATATGTTTTATAAGTTCGTGAAACTTGTACAAAGCTCATTGAGGAACTTATAAGAACTCATGTTGCACGAAACTTGGTTTAGAGTCCTATAAACGCGTTGTTAGATGTTTCATAAGTTCGTCAAACTTGTACAAAGCTCAATGAGACACTTATAAACACTCATGTTGCATGAAACATGGTTTAGAGTCCTAGAAACGCGTTGTTAGATGTTTCATAAGTTCGTGAAACTTGTACAAAGCTCATTGAGGAACTTATAATCACTCATGTTGCATGAAACTTGTATTAGAGTCCTAGAAACGCGTTGTTAGATGTTTCATAACTTCGTCAAACTTGTAAAAAGGTCATTGAGACACTTATAAGCACTCATGTTGCGTGAAACTTGGGTTAGAGTCCTAGAAACGCGTTCTTAGATGTTTCATACGTTCGTCAAACTTGTACAAAGCTTATTGAGACACTTATAAGTACTCATGTTGCATGAAACTTGGTTTAGAGTCCTAGAAACTCATTGTTAGATGTTTCATAAGTTCGTGAAACTTGTACAACGCTCATTTAGGAACTTATAAGCACTCATGTTGCATGAAACTTGGTTTAGAGTACTAGAAAAGCGTTGTTAAATGTTTCATAAGTTCATAAACTTGTACAAAGCTTATTGAGATACTTATAATCACTCATGTTGCATGAAACTTGGATTAGAGTCCTAGAAACGCGTTGTTAGATGTTTCATAAATTCGTCTAACTTGTACAAAGCTCATTGAGGAACTTATAAGGAATCATGTTGCGTGAAACTTTGTTTAGAGTCCTAGAAATGCGATGTTGGATGTTTCATAAGTTCGTGATACTTGTACAAAACTCATTGAGGAACTTATAAGAACTCATGTTGCATGAAACTTGGTTTAGAGTCCTAGAAACGCGTTGTTAGATGTTTCATAAGTTTGTCAAACTTGTACAAAGCTAATTGAGACACTTACACTCATGTTGCATGAAACTTAATTTAGAGTGCTAGAAACGCGTTGTTAGATGTTTCATACGTTCGTCAAACTTGTACAAAGCTCATTGAGTAACTTATAAGCACTCATGTTGCATGAAACTTGGTTTAGAGTCCTAGAAACGCGTTGTTAGATGTTTCATAAGTTCGTGAAACTTGTACAAAGCTCATTGAGGAACTTATAAGCACTCATGTTGGATGAAACTTGGTTTAGAGTCCTAGAAACGCGTTGTTAGATGTTTCATACGTTCGTGAAACTTCTACAAAGCTCATTGAGGAACTTATAAGCACTCATGTTGCATGAAACTTAGTTTAGAGTCGTATAAATGCGTTGTTAGATTTTTCATACGTTCGTAAAAATTGTACAAAGCTCATTGAGGAACTTATAAGCCCTCATGTTGCATGAAACTTGGTTTAGAGTCTTAGAAACGCGTTGTTAGATTTTTCATACGTTCGTCAAACTTGTACAAAGCTCATTGAGGAACTTATAAGCACTCATGTTGCATGAAACTTGGTTTAGAGTCCTAGAAACGCGTTTTATAGATGTTTCATACGTTCGTCAAACTTATACAAAGCTCATTGAGGTACGTATAAGCACTTATGTTGCATGAAACTTGGTTTAGAGTCCTAGAAACAGGTTGTTAGATGTTTCATACGTTCGTGAAACTTGTACAAAGCTAATTGAGGAACTTATAAGCACTCATGTTGCATGAAACATGGTTTAGAGTACTACCACTTTCCGACCAATTTCCGACGGAAAACTTTTCCGACCGATATTTGAACGTTTCGTTACCGTTGTGCAACGGATCAATTGTGGTAGGAAATCGGTCGGAAATCGGTAGGAAATTTTTCTTATATATCACACCTTCACTTCTTCTTTCTCATAATTTCTCTTATCAATTTACAATAAGTTTTCAAGAAGTTTTTTAAAGATTTTTAAATTCTTTAACACTTTTTCAAAGAGTTTTCAAAGATTTTTCAAATAGTTTTCAACGAATTTTCAAATATTTTACAATTTTTCAAAGAGTTTTCAAAGAGTTTTAAAAAAAGTTTTCAAAGAGTTTTAAATTCTTTTACACTTTTTGAAAGAGTTTTCAAAGACTTTCCAATTAAATAGTTTTCAACGAGTTTTCAAAAATTTTACACTTTTTCAAAGAGTTTTAAGTGAAAAGAGTTTTTGAAAAGAGTTTTCAACGAGTTTTCAAAAATTTTACACGTTTTTAAATTTTTAAATTTTTTTTTTATTTTTTTACACTGCGGTCGGAATTCGGTCGGAAATCGGTCGGTAGCCGGCGAAACTCGATTACCTCGTACCAAATCGAGTAATTTTAAAAAAATTAATTTTTTTTTTTAATTTTTAAAAAAACGGTCGGAAATCGGTCGGAAATCCGTCGATAGCCGCCAAAACTAAATTACCTCGTACTAAATCGAAACCCCAAATTCGGTCGGAATTCGGTAGGAAATTTCCGACCGATTTCCTACCGTTTTTTGATTTGTGGTCGGAAATCGGTAGGAAATTTCCGACCGAATTCCGACCGTTATAAGGTTTCATTTCAAAATGATGTTTTTTTTTGTCGAATCAATGAAATACCTTTATACAATACGTTTTAGAAATAAAATAAACTCTACAAATGTCTAAAATGATCATAAAATGCAAAATAGTTTTAATTTTTATAAATATATGTTTCATTACAACTTAGTTATGTAACTTTCATATGTTTTTTCAAAATTTTGGTATTTTCATAAAAACATTTGAAAACGTGAAACATATTATACTTATATATTGTTATGTTCAAGAAATCTTATATAAACACTCCATTAAACCTATTCGAAATACGTTTTTATGCGAAACACTAAATATACACTAAATCACGAACTTCGGTCGGAAATCGGTAGGAATTTCCTACCGATTTCCGACCGTAGTTCTTGAAATTTACCCGAAACTGCTAAGTGTTCGGATGGATTAAATGACATGCATATTCCGTCGGAATTCGGTCGGAATTTCCTACCGAATTCCGACCACATTTAAATTTTAATATAATTAATTAATTGTGGTCGGAAATTGGTAGGAAATTCCTACCAATTTCCGACCACAATTAAATTTTAAAATAATTAATTTCTTGTGGTCGGAATTCGGTAGGAAATTCCGACCGAATTCCGACGGAAAATGCATGTCATTTAATCCATGCGAACACTTAGCAGTTTCGACCGAATTCCGACCGTTATAGGGTTTCATTTCAAAATGATGTTTTTTTGTCGAATCAATGAAATACCTTTATATAATACATTTTAGAAATAAAATAAACTCTACAAAATGTCTAAAATGATCATAAAATGCAAACTAGTTTTAATTTTTATAAATATATGTTTCATTTCAACTTAGTTATGTAATTTTCATATGTTTTTTCAAAATTTTGGTATTTTCATAAAAACATTTAAAAACGTGAAACATATTATACTTATATATTGTTATGTTCAAGAAATCTTATATAAACACTCCATTAAACCTATTCGAAATACGTTTTTATCCGACCGTAGTTCTTGAAATTTACCCGAAACTCGCTAAGTGTTCGCATGGATTAAATGACATTTCCTACCAATTTCCGACCACAATTAAATTTTAAAATAATTAATTTATTGTGGTCGGAAATTGGTAGGAATTTCCTACCGATTTCCGACCACTATTAAATTTTAATATAATTAATTATTGTGGTCGGAAAACGGTAGGAAATTCCGACCGAATTCCAACCACAATTAAATTTTAATATAATTAATTATTGTGGTCGGAAATCGGTAGGAAATTCCGACCACAATAATTTTGACCGCTCTTCTTTTCGCCAAATTTTTCAGTTTGGCGGTCAATTAATTATTTTGGTCAGAATTCGGTCGGAATTTCCTACCGATTTCCGACCACAATAATTAATTATATTAAAATTTAATTGTGGTCGGAATTCGGTCGGAATTTCCTACCGATTTCCGACCACAATGAATTTTGACCGCTCTTTTTCCGCCAAATTTTTCACTTTGGCGGTCAATTTTCATTTCCTACCGTTTTCCGACCGAAATTTCCGTCGAAAATTTTCGTATATATACCCCCCTTCCCTTTCATTTTTTTCACAACTCAAACAACAAACATCTCTCTACAAAAAAAAACACTTCCGAAAATTCTCCAAAATCTCTCCAAAATCTCTCCAAAAAATGTAATTATATTTTTATAAATCATTTTTTTTAAATATTATTTATATTTGTTTTTTAATTAATATTAATTTGTTTTTTTATATGTTTTTAATATATTAGGTCTAATGATGGTATTGAATCCTCACAATCCGTGAGAATGTCTGTTGAAGATTTGGTCCAGCAGACAGGACGGGAGAGACTGATTCGGCTCGATCCCAACTTTGAAGTCGTTCCCAATAACCGAGTCACTTGGTAAATATTTACAAACATTTAAATTTACAAAAAAATAATACCTAAAAATATTAATTATTAGTTATAAAATAATTTAAGGTTTAAACATGAGGGAAAAATCCCAAAAGCTATTCTTAAATGCATCCACGGAATGTTACCCGCTCCGTATCCAAGATACCGAGATTTCCCAGCCGAACTTCGGGAAATATGGTTCCGTTCTTTTGCGGTTAGTAAATAAATTTTTTTATTTACTCAAAAAATTATTAAATAAATTAAAAAAACTTATGAAATTTATTTATAAACTTTAAATTTTCAGCAAGAGTTTAATTGGGAACCACAACTCACTAGTCAAATTAAAGAAGAATTTGACAAGGCTTGTGCGACTTCCTACTCGAATCATATGTTCGAGTGGAAGGAAAAATGGCGTTTGGGTGGGGACAAACCTTCGTTCCTAAACCCTTCTGTTTGGGACGGGTTTAAAAACTATTGGACGACGGAAGCGGCCGGAAAAAAAGCCAAGCGAAACGCCACAAACCGCAGAGGTGGGGACGGGTCCATCGAGAAGGCGCCTCCAACTCACAATGCCGGCGCAAACACTTTCGAACAAATCTCGGATGGCATGGTATATTTTAAACCAACTAAATATATACAAATTATAATAATTATAATTAATCATACTAACATTTAAATTTTAATTCCGTAATAGAGAGTCCGAGAGGGTGGTCACGAACCTCATTGGTTAAAGGTTATGGAGACCACCCATACCAACAAAAAGACGGGTGAAATTATACCAAAGGTTCGTAACGTCGTCGAACGGGTGCAAACGAAAGTCACCCACTTAACTCAATCTTCCGACGAATCAACCGGTTCCAACACCCTAACCAATTCGGAAATAAACCGGTTGGTTCTCGAGGTAATATTTTATATTTAAATAGTTTTTTAAAAAAAATATAATTATATTAATAATTTAAATTTCCGATCCTAGGAGACTTCTATGTATCGAGGTAAACCTTTCGGTTTAGGGACCCTTCCTGAATCCCAAGAGACGTCTTTGTCTTACGTACCAACCACCGATCCATCGCTTCTTCTCGAGATCTCTCAGCTGAAAGATGCGCTTCGAAATGCGAATCAAGAAAAAGATGAAGCAATTGATAAGATCCGACAAGAAACAAGCGCTCAAATCCAGAAGATGAATGAGTATTTGATGAGCCGTTTCCCGCATTATCCTCCGGGATCCGGATCGGGGTCGGGAACAGGAATTTAGTTTTTATTTTTATTATTTGTTTTTTTTCTCTTTTTTGTAATTTTTTTTAATTTTCGTTTTTTAATTTTCGTTTTTTTTTAATTTTCGTTTTTTGTAATTTTTTTTAATATTCGTATTTTTAATAAATTTTTTTTTATTTAAAAATTAACTTCCGTCGGAAATCCGTCGGAAATATTTATTTATTTTTTTAAAAAAAATATTCATTTCCGTCGGAAATCCGTCGGAAATGTAATTTATTTTTTTTAAAACAATTATTTGATTCCGTCGGAAATCCGTCGGAAATGTAATTTAATTTTTTTTAAAATTTATTTATTTCCGTCGGAAATCCGTCGGAAATCCGTAGGAAATAGAATTTAATTTTTTTTTAAAAAAATTTATTTCCGTTGGAAATCCGTCGGAATTGTAATTTATTTCCGTCGGAAAATGTGGTCGGAAATTTCCGACCACATTTTGGTAGGAGAGTGGTCGGAAATTTCCGACCACATTTTGGTAGGAGAGTGGTCGGAAATTTCCGACTACAATTGTGGTCGGAAATTTCCGACCACTTTCCGACCAAAACCGGTTTCCGACCATCTGAAACCGACCACGCAATTTTGGTCGGAAATCCGTCGGAAATAGACATTTCCGACCGATTTCCGACCAAAACTACGGTCGGAAATAGCCTGCATTCTTGTAGTGGAAACTTGGTTTAGAGTCCTATAAACGCGTTGTTAGATGTTTCATAAGTTCGTCAAACTTGTACAAAGCTCAATGAGACACTTATAAACACTCATGTTGCATGAAACATGGTTTAGAGTCCTAGAAACGCGTTGTTAGATGTTTCATAAGTTCGTGAAACTTGTACAAAGCTCATTGAGGAACTTATAATCACTCATGTTGCATGAAACTTGTATTAGAGTCCTAGAAACGCGTTGTTAGATGTTTCATAACTTCGTCAAACTTGTAAAAAGGTCATTGAGACACTTATAAGCACTCATGTTGCGTGAAACTTGGGTTAGAGTCCTAGAAACGCGTTCTTAGATGTTTCATACGTTCGTCAAACTTGTACAAAGCTAATTGAGACACTTATAAGTACTCATGTTGCATGAAACTTGGTTTAGAGTCCTAGAAACTCATTGTTAGATGTTTCATAAGTTCGTGAAACTTGTACAACGCTCATTTAGGAACTTATAAGCACTCATGTTGCATGAAACTTGGTTTAGAGTACTAGAAAAGCGTTGTTAAATGTTTCATAAGTTCATAAACTTGTACAAAGCTTATTGAGATACTTATAATCACTCATGTTGCATGAAACTTGGATTAGAGTCCTAGAAACGCGTTGTTAGATGTTTCATAAATTCGTCTAACTTGTACAAAGCTCATTGAGAAACTTATAAGGAATCATGTTGCGTGAAACTTTGTTTAGAGTCCTAGAAATGCGATGTTGGATGTTTCATAAGTTCGTGATACTTGTACAAAACTCATTGAGGAACTTATAAGAACTCATGTTGCATGAAACTTGGTTTAGAGTCCTAGAAACGCGTTGTTAGATGTTTCATAAGTTTGTCAAACTTGTACAAAGCTAATTGAGACACTTACACTCATGTTGCATGAAACTTAATTTAGAGTGCTAGAACCGCGTTGTTAGATGTTTCATACGTTCGTCAAACTTGTACAAAGCTCATTGAGTAACTTATAAGCACTCATGTTGCATGAAACTTGGTTTAGAGTCCTAGAAACGCGTTGTTAGATGTTTCATAAGTTCGTGAAACTTGTACAAAGCTCATTGAGGAACTTATAAGCACTCATGTTGGATGAAACTTGGTTTAGAGTCCTAGAAACGCGTTGTTAGATGTTTCATACGTTCGTGAAACTTCTACAAAGCTCATTGAGGAACTTATAAGCACTCATGTTGCATGAAACTTAGTTTAGAGTCGTATAAATGCGTTGTTAGATGTTTCATACGTTCGTAAAACTTGTACAAAGCTCATTGAGGAACTTATAAGCCCTCATGTTGCATGAAACTTGGTTTAGAGTCTTAGAAACGCGTTGTTAGATTTTTCATACGTTCGTCAAACTTGTACAAAGCTCATTGAGGAACTTATAAGCACTCATGTTGCATGAAACTTGGTTTAGAGTCCTAGAAACGCGTTTTATAGATGTTTCATACGTTCGTCAAACTTATACAAAGCTCATTGAGGTACGTATAAGCACTTATGTTGCATGAAACTTGGTTTAGAGTCCTAGAAACAGGTTGTTAGATGTTTCATACGTTCGTGAAACTTGTACAAAGCTAATTGAGGAACTTATAAGCACTCATGTTGCATGAAACATGGTTTAGAGTACTAAAACGCGTTGTTAAATGTTTCATAAGTTCGTCAACTTGTACAAAGCTCATTGAGACACTTATAATCACTCATGTTGCATGAAACTTGGATTAGAGTCCTAGAAACGCGTTGTTCGATGTTTCATAAGTTCTTCAAACTTGTACAAAGCTCATTGAGGAACTTATAAGCACTCATGTTGCATGAAACTTGGTTTAGAGTACTAAAACGCGTTGTTAAATGTTTCATAAGTTCATCAATTTGTACAAAGCTCATTGAGACACTTATAATCACTCATGTTGCAAGAAACTTGGATTAGAGTCCTAGAAACGTGTTGTTCGATGTTTCATAAGTTCGTCAAACTTGTATAAAGCTCACTGAGGAATTTTTAAGCACTCATGTAGCATGAAATTGGTTTAGAGTCCTAGAAACGCGTTGTTAGATGTTTCATACGTTCCTCAAACTTGTACAAATCTCATTGAGGAACTTATAAGCACTCATGTTGCATGAAACTTGGTTTAGAGTCCTATAAACGCGTTGTTAGATGTTTCATACGTTCGTCAACTTGTACAAAGCTCATTGAGGAACTTATAAGCACTCATGTTGCATGAAACATGGATTAGAGTCCTAGAAACGCATTGTTAGATGTTTCATACGTTCGTCAAACTTGTAAAAAGCTCATTGAGGAACTTATAAGCTCTCATGTTGCATGAAACTTAATTTAGAGTCCTAGAAACACGTTGTTAGATGTTTAATACGTTATTCAAACTTGTACAAATCACATTGAGGTACTTATAAACAATCATATTGCATGAAACTTGGTTTAGAGTCCTAGAAACGCGTTGTTCGATGTTTCATACGTTCTTCAAACTTATACAAAGCTCATTGAGGAACTTATAAGCACTCATGTTGCATGAAACTTGGTTTAGATTCCTAGAAACACGTTGTTAGATGTTCATACGTTCGTAAAACTTGTACAAAGCTCATTGAGGAACTTCTAAGCACTCAAGTTGCATGAAACTTGCTTTAGAGTCCTAGAAACGCGTTGTTAGATGTTTCATAAGTTCGTAAAACTTGTAAAAAGCTAATTGAGACACTTATAAGATTTCATGTTGCATGAAACTTGGTTTAGAGTCCTAGAAACGCGTTGTTAGATGTTTCATAAGTTCGTCAAACTTGTACAAAGCTAATTGAGACACTTATAAGCACTCATGTTGCATGAAACTTGATTTAGAGTACTAGAAACACGTTGTTAGATGTTTCATACGTTCGTCAAACTTGTAAAAAGCTCATTGAGGAACCTATAAGCACTCATGTTGCATGAAACTTGGTTTAGATTCCTAGAAACGCGTTCTTAGATGTTTCATAAGTTCGTAAAACTTGTACAAAGCTCATTGAGGAACTTATAAGCACTCATGTTGCATGAAACTCGGTTTAGAGTCATAGAAACGCGTTGTTAGATGTTTCATAAGTTCGTGAAACTTGTACAAAGCTCATTGAAGAACTTATAAGCACTCATGTTGCATGAAACTTGGTTTAGAGTACTAGAAAAGCGTTGTTAAATGTTTCATAAGTTCGTCAACTTGTACAATGGTCATTGAGACACTTATAATCACTCATGTTGCATGAAACTTGGATTAGAGTCCTAGAAACGCGTTGTTAGATGTTTCATAGAAATAAGTTCGTCAAACAAACTTGTACAAAGCTCATTGAGGACTCACTTATAAGCACTCATGTTGCGTGAAACTTGGTTTAGAGTCCTAGAAACGCGTTGCTAGATGTTTCATATGTTCGTCCAACTTGTACAAAGCTAATTGAGACACTTATAAACACTCATGTTGCATGAAACTTGGTTTAGAGTTCTAGAAACGCATTGTTTGATGTTTCATAAGTTCGTGAAACTTGTACAAAGCTCATTTAGGAACTTATAAGCACTCATGTTGCGTGAAACTTGGTTTAAAGTACTAGAAAAACGTTGTTAAATGTTTCATAAGTTCGTCAACTTGTACAAAGCTCATTGAGACACTTTTAATCACTCATGATGCATGAAACTTGGTTTAGAGTCGTATAAATGCGTTGTTAGATGTTTCATACGTTCGTCAAACTTGTACAAAGCTCATTGAGGAACTTATAAGCTCTCTTGTTGCATGAAACTTGGTTTAGAGTCCTAGAAACGCGTTGTTAGATTTTTCATACGTTCGTCAAACTTGTACAAAGCTCATTGAGGAACTTATAAGCACTCATGTTGCATGAAACTTGGTTTAGAGTCCTAGAAACGCGTTGTTATATGTTTTATAAGTTGTGAAAATTGTACAAAGCTCATTGAGGAACTTATAAGAACTCATGTTGCACGAAACTTGGTTTAGAGTCCTAGAAACGCGTTGTTAGATGTTTCATAAGTTCGTCAAACTTGTAAAAAGCTCAATGAGACACTTATAAACACTCATGTTGCATGAAACATGGTTTAGAGTCCTAGAAACGCGTTGTTAGATGTTTCATAAGTTCGTGAAACTTGTACAAAGCTCATTGAGGAACTTATAATCACTCATGTTGCATGAAACTTGTATTAGAGTCCTAGAAACGCGTTGTTAGATGTTTCATAAGTTCGTCAAACTTGTAAAAAGGTCATTGAGACACTTATAAGCACTCATTTTGCGTGAAACTTGGTTTAGAGTCCTAGAAACGCGTTCTTAGATGTTTCATACGTTCGTCAAACTTGTACAAAGCTAATTGAGACACTTATAAGTACTCATGTTGCATGAAACTTGGTTTAGAGTCCTAGAAACTCATTGTTAGATGTTTCATAAGTTCGTGAAACTTGTACAAAGCTCATTTAGGAACTTATAAGCACTCATGTTGCATGAAACTTGGTTTAGAGTACTAGAAAAGCGTTGTTAAATGTTTCATAAGTTCATAAACTTGTACAAAGCTTATTGAGATACTTATAATCACTCATGTTGCATGAAACTTGGATTAGAGTCCTAGAAACGCGTTGTTAGATGTTTCATAAGTTCGTCAAACTTGTACAAAGCTCATTGAGGAACTTATAAGCACTCATGTTGCGTGAAACTTTGTTTAGAGTCCTAGAAATGCGTTGTTGGATGTTTCATAAGTTCGTGATACTTGTACAAAACTCATTGAGGAACTTATAAGAACTCATGTTGCATGAAACTTGGTTTAGAGTCCTAGAAACGCGTTGTTAGATGTTTCATAAGTTTGTCAAACTTGTACAAAGCTCATTGAGACACTTACACTCATGTTGCATGAAACTTAATTTAGAGTGCTAGAAACGCGTTGTTAGATGTTTCATACGTTCGTCAAACTTGTACAAAGCTCATTGAGTAAATTATAAGCACTCATGTTGCATGAAACTTTGTTTAGAGTCCTAGAAACGCGTTGTTAGATGTTTCATAAGTTCGTGAAACTTGTACAAAGCTCATTGAGGAACTTATAAGCACTCATGTTGGATGAAACTTGGTTTAGAGTCCTAGAAACGCGTTGTTAGATGTTTCATACGTTCGTGAAACTTCTACAAAGCTCATTGAGGAACTTATAAGCACTCATGTTGCATGAAACTTAGGTTAGAGTCGTATAAATGCGTTGTTAGATGTTTCATACGTTCGTAAAACTTGTACAAAGCTCATTGAGGAACTTATAAGCTCTCATGTTGCATGAAACTTGGTTTAGAGTCTTAGAAACGCGTTGTTAGATTTTTCATACGTTCGTCAAACTTGTACAAAGCTCATTGAGGAACTTATAAGCACTCATGTTGCATGAAACTTGGTTTAGAGTCCTAGAAACGCGTTTTATAGATGTTTCATACGTTCGTCAAACTTATACAAAGCTCATTGAGGTACGTATAAGCCCTTATGTTGCATGAAACATGGTTTAGAGTCCTAGAAACAGGTTGTTAGATGTTTCATACGTTCGTGAAACTTGTACAAAGCTAATTGAGGAACTTATAAGCACTCATGTTGCATGAAACATGGTTTAGAGTACTAAAACGCGTTGTTAAATGTTTCATAAGTTCGTCAACTTTTACAAAGCTCATTGAGACACTTATAATCACTCATGTTGCATGAAACTTGGATTAGAGTCCTAGAAACGCGTTGTTCGATGTTTCATAAGTTCGTCAAACTTGTATAAAGCTCATTGAGGAACTTATAAGCACTCATGTTGCATGAAACTTGGTTTTGAGTCCTAGAAACGCGTTGTTAGATGTTTCATACGTTCGTCAAACTTGTACAAAGCTTATTGAGGAACTTATAAGCACTCATGTTGCATGAAACTTGGTTTATAGTCCTAGAAACGCGTTGTTAGATGTTTCATAAGTTCATCAAACTTGTACAAAGCTCATTGAGATACTTATAAGCTCTCATCTTACATGAAACTTGGTTTAGAGTCCTAGAAACGAGTTGTTAGATGTTTCATAAGTTCGTCAAATTTGTACAAAGCTCATTGAGATACTTATAAGCACTCATGTTGCATGAAACTTGGTTTAGAGTCCTAGAAACGCGTTGTTAGATGTTTCATACGTTCTTCAAAATTGTACAAAGCTCATAGAGGAACTTATAAGCTCTCATGTTGCATGAAACTTGGTTTAGAGTCCTAGAAACGCGTTGTTAGATGTTTCATAAGTTCGTGAAACTTCTACAAAGCTCATTGAGGAACTTATAAGCACTCATGTTGCATGAAACTTAGTTTAGAGTCGTATAAATGCGTTGTTAGATGTTTCATACGTTCGTCAAACTTGTACAAAGCTCATTGAGGAACTTATAAGCACTCATGTTGCATGAAACTTGGTTTAGAGTCCTAGAAACGCGTTGTTAGATGTTTCATAAGTTCGTCAAACTTGTACAAAGCTCATTGAGATACTTATAAGCTCTCATCTTACATGAAACTTGGTTTAGAGTCCTAGAAACGAGTTGTTAGATGTTTCATAAGTTCGTCAAATTTGTACAAAGCTCATTGAGATACTTATAAGCACTCATGTTGCATGAAACTTGGTTTAGAGTCCTAGAAACGCGTTGTTAGATGTTTCATACTTTCTTCAAAATTGTACAAAACTCATAGAGGAACTTATAAGCTCTCATGTTGCATGAAACTTGGTTTAGAGTCCTAGAAACGCGTTGTTAGATGTTTCATAAGTTCGTGAAACTTCTACAAAGCTCATTGAGGAACTTATAAGCACTCATGTTGCATGAAACTTAGTTTAGAGTCGTATAAATGCGTTGTTAGATGTTTCATACGTTCGTCAAACTTGTACAAAGCTCATTGAGGAACTTATAAGCTCTCATGTTGCATGAAACTTGGTTTAGAGTCCTAGAAACGCGTTGTTAGATGTTTCATAAGTTCGTCAAACTTGTACAAAGCTCATTGAGATACTTATAAGCTCTCATCTTACATGAAACTTGGTTTAGAGTCCTAGAAACGAGTTGTTAGATGTTTCATAAGTTCGTCAAATTTGTACAAAGCTCATTGAGATACTTATAAGCACTCATGTTGCATGAAACTTGGTTTAGAGTCCTAGAAACGCGTTGTTAGATGTTTCATACTTTCTTCAAAATTGTACAAAACTCATAGAGGAACTTATAAGCTCTCATGTTGCATGAAACTTGGTTTAGAGTCCTAGAAACGCGTTGTTAGATGTTTCATAAGTTCGTGAAACTTCTACAAAGCTCATTGAGGAACTTATAAGCACTCATGTTGCATGAAACTTAGTTTAGAGTCGTATAAATGCGTTGTTAGATGTTTCATACGTTCGTCAAACTTGTACAAAGCTCATTGAGGAACTTATAAGCTCTCATGTTGCATGAAACTTGGTTTAGAGTCTTAGAAACGCGTTGTTAGATTTTTCATACGTTCGTCAAACTTGTACAAAGCTCATTGAGGAACTTATAAGCACTCATGTTGCATGAAACTTGGTTTATAGTCCTAGAAACGCGTTGTTAGATGTTTCATACGTTCGTCAAACTTATACAAAGCTCATTGAGGTACGTATAAGCACTTATGTTGCATGAAACTTGGTTTAGAGTCCTAGAAACATGTTGTTAGATGTTTCATACGTTCGTGAAACTTGTACAAAGCTAATTGAGGAAATTATAGGCACTCATGTTGCATGAAACTTGGTTTAAAGTCCTAGAAACGCGTTGTTAGATGTTTCATACGTTCGTGAAACTTCTACAAAGCTCATTGAGGAACTTATAAGCACTCATGTTGCATGAAACTTAGTTTAGAGTCGTATAAATGCGTTGTTAGATGTTTCATACGTTCGTCAAACTTGTACAAAGCTCATTGAGGAACTTATAAGCTCTCATGTTGCATGAAACTTGGTTTAGAGTCTTAGAAACGCGTTGTTAGATTTTTCATACGTTCGTCAAACATGTACAAAGCTCATTGAGGAACTTATAAGCACTCATGTTGCATGAAACTTGGTTTAGAGTCCTAGAAACGCGTTGTTAGATATTTCATACGTTCGTCAAACTTATACAAAGCTCATTGAGGTACGTATAAGCACTTATGTTGCATGAAACTTGGTTTAGAGTCCTAGAAACACGTTGTTAGATGTTTCATACGTTCGTGAAACTTGTACAAAGCTAATTGAAGAACTTATAAGCACTCATGTTGCATGAAACTTGGTTTAGAGTACTAAAACGCGTTGTTAAATGTTTCATAAGTTCGTCAACTTGTACAAAGCTCATTGAGACACTTATAATCACTCATGTTGCATGAAACTTGGATTAGAGTCCTAGAAACGCGTTGTTCGATGTTTCATAAGTTCGTCAAATTTGTATAAAGCTCATTGAGGAACTTATAAGCACTCATGTTGCATGAAACTTGGTTTTGAGTCCTAGAAACGCGTTGTTAGATGTTTCATACGTTCGTCAAACTTGTACAAAGCTCATTGAGGAACTTATAAGCACTCATGTTGCATGAAACTTGGTTTAGAGTCCTAGAAATGCGTTGTTAGATGTTTCATAAGTTCGTCAAATTTGTACAAAGCTCATTGAGATACTTATAAGCACTCATGTTGCATGAAACTTGGTTTAGAGTCCTAGAAACGCGTTGTTAGATGTTTCATACGTAATTCAAAATTGTACAAAGCTCATAGAGGAACTTATAAGCTCTCATGTTGCATGAAACTTGGTTTAGAATCCTAGAAACGCGTTGTTAGATGTTTCATAAGTTCGTGAAACTTCTACAAAGCTCATTGAGGAACTTATAAGCACTCATGTTGCATGAAACTTAGTTTAGAGTCGTATAAATGCGTTGTTAGATGTTTCATACGTTCGTCAAACTTGTACAAAGCTCATTGAGGAACTTATAAGCTCTCATATTGTATGAAACTTGGTTTAGAGTCTTAGAAACGCGTTGTTAGATTTTTCATACGTTCGTCAAAGTTGTACAAAGCTCATTGAGGAACTTATAAGCACTCATGTTGCATGAAACTTGGTTTAGAGTCCTAGAAACACGTTGTTAGATGTTTCATACGTTCGTCAAACTTATACAAAGCTCATTGAGGTACGTATAATCACTTATGTTGCATGAAACTTGGTTTAGAGTCCTAGAAATACGTTGTTAGATGTTTCATACGTTCGTGAAACTTGTACAAAGCTAATTGAGGAAATTATAGGCACTCATGTTGCATGAAACTTGGTTTAGAGTTCTAGAAACGCGTTGTTAGATGTTTCATAAGTTTGTCAAACTTGTACAAAGCTCATTGAGATACTTATAAGCTCTCATGTTACATGAAACTTGGTTTAGAGTCCTAGAAACGAGTTGTTAGATGTTTCATAAGTTCGTCAAATTTGTACAAAGCTCATTGAGATACTTATAAGCACTCATGTTGCATGAAACTTGGTTTAGAGTCCTAGAAACGCGTTGTTAGATGTTTCATACGTTCTTCAAAATTGTACAAACCTCATAGAGGAACTTATAAGCTCTCTTGTCGCATGAAACTTGGTTTAGAGTCCTAGAAACGCATTGTTAGATGTTTCATAAGTTCGTGAAAATTCTACAAAGCTTAATGAGGAACTTATAAGCACTCATGTTGCATGAAACTTGGTTTAGAGTCCTAGAAACACGTTGTTAGATGTTTCATGCGTTCGTCAAACTTGTACAAAGCTCATTGAGGAACTTATAATCTCTCATGTTGCATGAAACATTGTTTAGAGTCCTAGAAACGCGTTGTTAGATGTTTCATAAGTTCGTGAAATTTGTACAAAGCTTATTGAGGAAATTATAAGCACTCATGTTGCATGAAACTTGGTTTAGAGTCCTAGAAACGTGTTGTTAGATGTTTCATAAGTTTGTGAAACTTGTCCAAAGCTCATTGAGGAACTTATAAGCAGTCATGTTGCATGAAACTTGGTTTAGAGTCCTAGAAACACATTGTTAGATGTTTCATACGTTCGTCAAACTTGTTCAAAGCTAATTGAGGAAATTATAAGCTCTCATGTTGAATGAAACTTGGTTTAGAGTCCTAGAAACGCGTTGTTAGATGTTTCATAAGTTCGTCAAAGTTGTACAAAGCTCATTGAGATACTTATAAGCTCTCATGTTGCATGAAACTTGGTTTAGAGTCCTAGAAACGAGTTGTTAGATGTTTCATAAGTTCGTCAAACTTGTACAAAGCTCATAGAGGAACTTATAAGCTCTCATGTTGCATGAAACTTGGTTTAGAGTCCTAGAAACGCGTTGTTAGATGTTTCATAAGTTCGTGAAACTTGTACAAAGCTCATTGAGGAACTTATAAGCATTCATGTTGCATGAAACTTGGTTTAGAGTCGTAGAAACACGTTG
The DNA here is from genome assembly GCA_963556525.1 of Cochlearia excelsa. Classification (NCBI taxonomy): domain Eukaryota; kingdom Viridiplantae; phylum Streptophyta; class Magnoliopsida; order Brassicales; family Brassicaceae; genus Cochlearia; species Cochlearia excelsa. Next base: position 89,933 of record CAUVZT010000015.1, read on the forward strand.
TTAGATGTTTCATACGTTTGTCAAACTTGTACAAAGCTCATTAAGGAACTTATAAGCTCTCATGTTGCATGAAACTTGGTTTAGAGTCCTCGAAACGCGTTGTAAGATGTTTCATAAGTTCTAGAAACTTGTACAAAGCTCATTGAGGAACTTATAAGTACTCATGTTGCATGAAATATTGTTTAGAGTCCGAGAAACGCGTTGTTAGATGTTTCATACGTTCGTCAAACTTGTAAAAAGCTCATTGAGTAACTTATAAGCTCTCATGTTGCATGAAACTTGGTTTAGAGTCCTAGAAACGCGTTGTTAGAAGTTTCACAAGTTCATCAAACTTATACAAAGCTCATTGAGATACTTATAAGCACTCATGTTGCATGTAACTTGGTTTAGAGTCCTAGAAACGCGTTGTTAGATGTTTCATAAGTTCGTCAAACTTGTACAAAGCTCATTGAGACACTTATAAGCATTCATGTTGCATGAAACTTGGTTTAGAGTCCTAGAAACGCGTTGTTAGATGTTTCATAAGTTCTTCAAACTTATAAAAAGCTCATTGAGATACTTATAAGCACTCATGTTGCATGAAACTTGGTTTAGATTCCTTGAAACGCGTTGTTAGATGTTTCATAAGTTCGTCAAACTTGTACAAAGCCCATTGAGACACTTATAAGCATTCATGTTGCATGAAACTTGGTTTAGAGTCCTAGAAACGCGTTGTTAGATGTTTCATAAGTTCGTCAAACTTGTACAAAGCTCATTGAGGAACTTATAAGCTCTCATGTTGCATGAAACTTTGTTTAGAGTCCTAGAAACGCGTTGTTAGATGTTTCATAAGTTCGTGAAACTCGTACAAAGCACATTGACAAACTTATAAGCACTCATGTTGCGTTAAACTTGGTTTAGAGTCCTAGAAACACGTTGTTAGATGTTTCATACGTTCGTCAAACTTGTAAAAAGCACATTGAGGTACTTATAAACACTCATATTGCATGAAACTTGGTTTAGAGTCCTAGAAACGCGTTGTTCGATGTTTCATACGTTCGTCAAACTTGTACGAAGCTCATTGAGGAACTTATAAGCACTCATGTTGCAGGAAACTTGGTTTTGAGTCCTAGTAACACGTTGTTAGATGTTTCATAAGTTCGTCAAACTTGTAAAAAGCTAATTGAAACACTTATAAGCACTCATGTTGCATGAAACTTGGTTTAGAGTCCTAGAAACGCGTTGTTAAATGTTTCATAAATTCGTCAAACTTGTACAAATCTAATTGAGACACTTATAAGCACTCATGTTGCAAGAAAATTTGTTTAGAGTACTAGAAACACAAGTCTGACGAACGTATGAAACATCTAACAACGCTTTTCTAGTACTCTAAACCAAGTTTCATGCAACATGAATGCTTATAAGTTCCTCACTGGGCGTTTTACAAGTTTCACGACCTTATGAAACATCTAACAACGCGTTTCTAGGACTCTAAACCAAGTTTCATGCAACATGAGTGCTTATAATTTCCTCAATGAGCTTTGTACAAGTTTCACGAACTTATGAAATATCTAACAAGACGTTTCTAGGACTCTAAACCAAGTTCATGCAACATGAGTGCTTATAAGATCCTCAATGAGCTTTGTACAAGTTTGACGAACGTATGAAACATCTAACAACGCGTTTCTAGGACTCTAAACCAAGTTTCATGCAACATGAGTGCTTATAAGTTCCTCAATGAGATTTGTACAAGTTGACGAACTTATGAAACATTTAACAACGCTTTTCTAGTACACTAAACCAAGTTTCATGCAACATGAGTGCTTATAAGTTCCTCAATGAGCTTTGTACAAGTTTCACGAACTTATGAAACATCTAACAACGCGTTTCTAGGACTCTAAACCAAGTTTCATGCAACATGAGTGCTTATAATTTCCTCAATGAGCTTTGTACAAGTTTCACGAACTTATGAAACATCTAACAACACGTTTCTAGGACTCTAAACCAAGTTTCATGCAACATGAGTGCTTATAAGTTCCTCAATGAGCTTTGTACAAGTTTGACGAACGTATGAAACATCTAACAACGCGTTTCTAGGACTCTAAACCAAGTTTCATGCAACATGAGTGCTTATAAGTTCCTCAATGAGCTTTGTACAAGTTTCACGAACTTATGAATCATTTAACAACGCTTCTATAGTACTCTAAACCAAGTTTCATGCAACATGAGTGCTTATAAGTTCCTCAATGAGCTTTGTACAAGTTTCACGAACTTATGAAACATCTAACAACGCGTTTCTAGGACTCTAAACCTAGTTTCATGCAACATGAGTTCTTATAATTTCCTCAATGAGCTTTGTACAAGTTTCACGAATTTATGAAACATCTAACAACGCGTTTCTAGGACTCTAAACAAAGTTTCATGCAACATGAGAAATTATAAGTTCCTCAATGAGCTTTATACCAGTTTGACACACGTATGAAACATCTTACAACGCGTTTAGGAGACTCTAAACCAAGTTTCATGCAACATGAGTGCTTATAACTTCCTCAATGAGTTTTGTACAAGTTTGACGAACGTATGAAACATCTAACAACGTGTTTCTAGGACTCTAAACCAAGTTTCATGCCACATGAGTGCTTATAAGTTCCTCAATGAGCTTTGTAAAAGTGTCACGAACTTATGAAACATCTAAGACTCTAAACCAAGTTTCATCAAAAATGAGTGCTTATAAGTTCCTCAATGAGCTTTGTACAAGTTTCACAAACGTATGAAACATCTAACAACGCGTTTCTAAGACTTTAAACCAAGTTTCATGCAACATGAGTGTTTATAAGTGTCTCAATAAGCTTTGTACAAGTTTGACGAACTTATGAAACATCTAACAACGCGTTTCTAGGACTCTAAACCAAGTTTCATGCAACATGAGTGCTTATAAGTTCCTCAATGAGCTTTGTACAAGTTTCACGAACTTATGAAACATCTAACAACGCGTTTCTAGGACTCTAATCCAAGTTTCTTGCAACATGAGTGATTATAAGTGTCTCAATGAGCTTTGTACAAGTTGACGAACTTATGAAACATCTAACAACGCTTTTCTAGTACTCTAAACCAAGTTTCATGCAACATGAGTGCTTATAAGTTCGTCAATGAGCTTTGTACAAGTTTCACGAACTTATGAAACATCTAACAACGCGTTTCTAGGACTCTAAACCAAGTTTCATGCAACATGAGTGCTTATAATTTCCTTAATGAGATTTGTACAAGTTTCACGAACTTATGAAACATCTAACAACGTGTTTCTAGGACTCTAAACAAAGTTTCATGCAACATGAGAGATTATAAGTTCCTCAATGAGCTTTGTACATGTTTGACGAACATATGAAACATCTAACATAGTGTTTCTAGGACTCTAAACCAAGTTTCATACAACATGAGTGCTTATAAGTTCCTCAATGAGCTTTGTACAAGTTTGACGAACGTATGAAACATCTCGAAACATGTTTCAAGGACTCTAAACCAAGATTCATGCAACATGAGTGCTTATAAGTTCCTCAATGAGCTTTGTACAAGTTTGACGAACGTATGAAACATCTAACAACGCTTTTCTAGGACTCTAAACCAAGTTTCATGCAACATGAGTGTTTATAAGTGTCTCAATGAGCTTTGTACAAGTTTGACGAACTTATGAAACATCTAACAACGCGTTTCTAGGACTCTAAACAAAGTTTCATGCAACATGAGAGTTTATAAGTTCCTCAATGAGCTTTGTACAAGTTTGACGAACGTATGAAACATCTAACAACGCGTTTATGGGACTCTAATCCAAGTTTCGTGCAACATGAGTGATTATAAGTGTCTCAATGAGCTTTGTACAAGTTGACGAACTTATGAAACACTTAACAACGCTTTTCTAGTACTCTAAACCAAGTTTCATGCAACATGATTGCTTATAAGTTCCTCAATGAGATTTGTACAAGTTTGACAAATTATGAAACATCTAACAACACGTTTCTAGGACTCTTGTGCAAGTTTCATGCAACATGAGTGATTTTAAGTGTCTCAATGAGCTTTGTACAAGTTGACGAACTTATGAAACATTTAACAACGCTTTTCTAGTACTCTAAACCAAGTTTCATGCAACATGAGTGCTTATAAGTTCCTCAATAATCTTTGTACAAGTTTCACGAACTTATGAAATATCTAACAACGCGTTTCTAGGACTCTAAAACAAGTTTCATGTAATATGAGTGCTTATAATTTCCTCAATGAGCTTTGTACAAATTTCACGAACTTATGAAACATCTAACAACGCGTTTCTAGGACTCTAAAGCAAATTCCATTCAGCATGAGTGCTTATAATTTCCTCAATGAGCTTTGTACAAGTTTCACGAACTTATGAAACATCTAACAACGGGTTTCCAGGACTCATCTAAACAAAGTTTCATGCAACATGAGAGATTATAAGTTCCTCAATGAGCTTTGTACATGTTTGAAGAACATATGAAACATCTAACAACGTGTTTCTAGGAGTCTAAACCAAGTTTCATGCAACATGAGTTCTTATAAGTTCCTTAATGAGCTTTGTACAAGTTCGACGAACGTATGAAACATCTAACAACTTGTTTCTAGGACTCTAAACCAAGATTCATGCAACATGAGTGCTTATAAGTTCATCAATGAGCTTTGTACAAGTATGAGGAACGTATGAAATATCTAACAACGCGTTTCGAGGACTCTAAACCAAGTTTCATGAAACATGAGTGTTTATAAGTGTCTCAATGAGCTTTGTACAAGTTTGATGAACTTATGAAACAACTAACAACGCGTTTCTAGGACTCTAAACCAAGTTTCATGCAACATGAGAGTTTATAAGTTCCTCAATGAGCTTTGTACAAGTTTGACGAACCTATGAAACATCTAACAACGCGTTTCTAGGACTCTAAACCAAGTTTCATGCAATATGAGTGCTTATAAGTTCCTCAATGAACTTTGTACAAGTTTCACGAACTTATGAAACATCTAACAACGCGTTTCCAGGACTCTATACCAAGTTTCATGCAACATGAGTGCTTATAAGTTCCTCAATGAGCTTTGTACAAGTTTCACGAACTTATGAAACATCTAACAACGCGTTTCTAGGACTCTAGACCAAGTTTCATGCAACGTGAGTGCTTATAAGTTCCTCGATGAGCTTTCTACAAGTTTGACAACTTGTTTCTAAGACTTTAAACCAAGTTTCATGCAACATGAGTGTTTATAAGTGTCTCAATAAGCTTTGTACAAGTTTGACGAACTTATGAAACATCTAACAACGCGTTTCTAGGACTCTAAACCAAGTTTCATGCAACATGAGTGCTTATAAGTTCCTCAATGAGCTTTGTACAAGTTTCACGAACTTATGAAACATCTAACAACGCGTTTCTAGGACTCTAATCCAAGTTTCTTGCAACATGAGTGATTATAAGTGTCTCAATGAGCTTTGTACAAGTTGACGAACTTATGAAACATCTAACAACGCTTTTCTAGTACTCTAAACCAAGTTTCATGCAACATGAGTGCTTATAAGTTCGTCAATGAGCTTTGTACAAGTTTCACGAACTTATGAAACATCTAACAACGCGTTTCTAGGACTCTAAACCAAGTTTCATGCAACATGAGTGCTTATAATTTCCTTAATGAGATTTGTACAAGTTTCACGAACTTATGAAACATCTAACAACGTGTTTCTAGGACTCTAAACAAAGTTTCATGCAACATGAGAGATTATAAGTTCCTCAATGAGCTTTGTACATGTTTGACGAACATATGAAACATCTAACATAGTGTTTCTAGGACTCTAAACCAAGTTTCATACAACATGAGTGCTTATAAGTTCCTCAATGAGCTTTGTACAAGTTTGACGAACGTATGAAACATCTCGAAACATGTTTCAAGGACTCTAAACCAAGATTCATGCAACATGAGTGCTTATAAGTTCCTCAATGAGCTTTGTACAAGTTTGACGAACGTATGAAACATCTAACAACGCTTTTCTAGGACTCTAAACCAAGTTTCATGCAACATGAGTGTTTATAAGTGTCTCAATGAGCTTTGTACAAGTTTGACGAACTTATGAAACATCTAACAACGCGTTTCTAGGACTCTAAACAAAGTTTCATGCAACATGAGAGTTTATAAGTTCCTCAATGAGCTTTGTACAAGTTTGACGAACGTATGAAACATCTAACAACGCGTTTCGGGACTCTAATCCAAGTTTCGTGCAACATGAGTGATTATAAGTGTCTCAATGAGCTTTGTACAAGTTGACGAACTTATGAAACACTTAACAACGCTTTTCTAGTACTCTAAACCAAGTTTCATGCAACATGATTGCTTATAAGTTCCTCAATGAGATTTGTACAAGTTTGACAAATTATGAAACATCTAACAACACGTTTCTAGGACTCTTGTGCAAGTTTCATGCAACATGAGTGATTTTAAGTGTCTCAATGAGCTTTGTACAAGTTGACGAACTTATGAAACATTTAACAACGCTTTTCTAGTACTCTAAACCAAGTTTCATGCAACATGAGTGCTTATAAGTTCCTCAATAATCTTTGTACAAGTTTCACGAACTTATGAAATATCTAACAACGCGTTTCTAGGACTCTAAAACAAGTTTCATGTAATATGAGTGCTTATAATTTCCTCAATGAGCTTTGTACAAATTTCACGAACTTATGAAACATCTAACAACGCGTTTCTAGGACTCTAAAGCAAATTCCATTCAGCATGAGTGCTTATAATTTCCTCAATGAGCTTTGTACAAGTTTCACGAACTTATGAAACATCTAACAACGGGTTTCCAGGACTCATCTAAACAAAGTTTCATGCAACATGAGAGATTATAAGTTCCTCAATGAGCTTTGTACATGTTTGAAGAACATATGAAACATCTAACAACGTGTTTCTAGGAGTCTAAACCAAGTTTCATGCAACATGAGTTCTTATAAGTTCCTTAATGAGCTTTGTACAAGTTCGACGAACGTATGAAACATCTAACAACTTGTTTCTAGGACTCTAAACCAAGATTCATGCAACATGAGTGCTTATAAGTTCATCAATGAGCTTTGTACAAGTATGAGGAACGTATGAAATATCTAACAACGCGTTTCGAGGACTCTAAACCAAGTTTCATGAAACATGAGTGTTTATAAGTGTCTCAATGAGCTTTGTACAAGTTTGATGAACTTATGAAACAACTAACAACGCGTTTCTAGGACTCTAAACCAAGTTTCATGCAACATGAGAGTTTATAAGTTCCTCAATGAGCTTTGTACAAGTTTGACGAACCTATGAAACATCTAACAACGCGTTTCTAGGACTCTAAACCAAGTTTCATGCAATATGAGTGCTTATAAGTTCCTCAATGAACTTTGTACAAGTTTCACGAACTTATGAAACATCTAACAACGCGTTTCCAGGACTCTATACCAAGTTTCATGCAACATGAGTGCTTATAAGTTCCTCAATGAGCTTTGTACAAGTTTCACGAACTTATGAAACATCTAACAACGCGTTTCTAGGACTCTAGACCAAGTTTCATGCAACGTGAGTGCTTATAAGTTCCTCGATGAGCTTTCTACAAGTTTGACAACTTGTTTCTAGGACTCTAAACCAAGATTCATGCAACATGAGTGCTTATAAGTTCATCAATGAGCTTTGTACAAGTATGAGGAACGTATGAAACATCTAACAACGCGTTTCTAGGACTCTAAACCAAGTTTCACGAAACATGAGTGCTTATAAATTCCTCAATGAGCTTTGTACAAGTTTGACGAACTTATGAAACATCTAACAACGCGTTTCTTGGACTCTAATCCAAGTTTCTTGCAACATGAGTGATTATAAGTGTCTCAATGAGCTTTGTACAAGTTGACGAACTTATGAAACATCTAACAACGCTTTTCTAGTACTCTAAACCAAGTTTCATGCAACATGAGTGCTTATAAGTTCGTCAATGAGCTTTGTACAAGTTTCACGAACTTATGAAACATCTAACAACGCGTTTCGAGGACTCTAAACCAAGTTTCATGCAACATGAGTGCTTATAATTTCCTTAATGAGATTTGTACAAGTTTCACGAACTTATGAAACATCTAACAACGTGTTTCTAGGACTCTAAACAAAGTTTCATGCAACATGAGAGATTATAAGTTCCTCAATGAGCTTTGTACATGTTTGACGAACATATGAAACATCTAACATAGTGTTTCTAGGACTCTAAACCAAGTTTCATACAACATGAGTGCTTATAAGTTCCTCAATGAGCTTTGTACAAGTTTGACGAACGTATGAAACATCTCGAAACATGTTTCAAGGACTCTAAACCAAGATTCATGCAACATGAGTGCTTATAAGTTCCTCAATGAGCTTTGTACAAGTTTGACGAACGTATGAAACATCTAACAACGCTTTTCTAGGACTCTAAACCAAGTTTCATGCAACATGAGTGTTTATAAGTGTCTCAATGAGCTTTGTACAAATTTGACGAACTTATGAAACATCTAACAACGCGTTTCTAGGACTCTAAACAAAGTTTCATGCAACATGAGAGTTTATAAGTTCCTCAATGAGCTTTGTACAAGTTTGACGAACGTATGAAACATCTAACAACGCGTTTCTGGGACTCTAATCCAAGTTTCGTGCAACATGAGTGATTATAAGTGTCTCAATGAGCTTTGTACAAGTTGACGAACTTATGAAACACTTAACAACGCTTTTCTAGTACTCTAAACCAAGTTTCATGCAACATGATTGCTTATAAGTTCCTCAATGAGATTTGTACAATTTTGACAAATTATGAAACATCTAACAACACGTTTCTAGGACTCTTGTGCAAGTTTCATGCAACATGAGTGATTTTAAGTGTCTCAATGAGCTTTGTACAAGTTGACGAACTTATGAAACATTTAACAACGCTTTTCTAGTACTCTAAACCAAGTTTCATGCAACATGAGTGCTTATAAGTTCCTCAATAATCTTTGTACAAGTTTCACGAACTTATGAAATATCTAACAACGCGTTTCTAGGACTCTAAAACAAGTTTCATGTAATATGAGTGCTTATAATTTCCTCAATGAGCTTTGTACAAATTTCACGAATTTATGAAACATCTAACAACGCGTTTCTAGGACTCTAAAGCAAATTCCATTCAACATGAGTGCTTATAATTTCCTCAATGAGCTTTGTACAAGTTTCACGAACTTATGAAACATCTAACAACGGGTTTCCAGGACTCATCTAAACAAAGTTTCATGCAACATGAGAGATTATAAGTTCCTCAATGAGCTTTGTACATGTTTGAAGAACATATGAAACATCTAACAACGTGTTTCTAGGAGTCTAAACCAAGTTTCATGCAACATGAGTTCTTATAAGTTCCTTAATGAGCTTTGTACAAGTTCGACGAACGTATGAAACATCTAACAACTTGTTTCTAGGACTCTAAACCAAGATTCATGCAACATGAGTGCTTATAAGTTCATCAATGAGCTTTGTACAAGTATGAGGAACGTATGAAATATCTAACAACGCGTTTCGAGGACTCTAAACCAAGTTTCATGAAACATGAGTGTTTATAAGTGTCTCAATGAGCTTTGTACAAGTTTGATGAACTTATGAAACAACTAACAACGCGTTTCTAGGACTCTAAACCAAGTTTCATGCAACATGAGAGTTTATAAGTTCCTCAATGAGCTTTGTACAAGTTTGACGAACCTATGAAACATCTAACAACGCGTTTCTAGGACTCTAAACCAAGTTTCATGCAATATGAGTGCTTATAAGTTCCTCAATGAACTTTGTACAAGTTTCACGAACTTATGAAACATCTAACAACGCGTTTCCAGGACTCTATACCAAGTTTCATGCAACATGAGTGCTTATAAGTTCCTCAATGAGCTTTGTACAAGTTTCACGAACTTATGAAACATCTAACAACGCGTTTCTAGGACTCTAGACCAAGTTTCATGCAACGTGAGTGCTTATAAGTTCCTCGATGAGCTTTCTACAAGTTTGACAACTTGTTTCTAGGACTCTAAACCAAGATTCATGCAACATGAGTGCTTATAAGTTCATCAATGAGCTTTGTACAAGTATGAGGAACGTATGAAACATCTAACAACGCGTTTCTAGGACTCTAAACCAAGTTTCACGAAACATGAGTGCTTATAAATTCCTCAATGAGCTTTGTACAAGTTTGACGAACTTATGAAACATCTAACAACGCGTTTCTTGGACTCTAATCCAAGTTTCTTGCAACATGAGTGATTATAAGTGTCTCAATGAGCTTTGTACAAGTTGACGAACTTATGAAACATCTAACAACGCTTTTCTAGTACTCTAAACCAAGTTTCATGCAACATGAGTGCTTATAAGTTCGTCAATGAGCTTTGTACAAGTTTCACGAACTTATGAAACATCTAACAACGCGTTTCTAGGACTCTAAACCAAGTTTCATGCAACATGAGTGCTTATAATTTCCTTAATGAGATTTGTACAAGTTTCACGAACTTATGAAACATCTAACAACGTGTTTCTAGGACTCTAAACAAAGTTTCATGCAACATGAGAGATTATAAGTTCCTCAATGAGCTTTGTACATGTTTGACGAACATATGAAACATCTAACATAGTGTTTCTAGGACTCTAAACCAAGTTTCATACAACATGAGTGCTTATAAGTTCCTCAATGAGCTTTGTACAAGTTTGACGAACGTATGAAACATCTCGAAACATGTTTCAAGGACTCTAAACCAAGATTCATGCAACATGAGTGCTTATAAGTTCCTCAATGAGCTTTGTACAAGTTTGACGAACGTATGAAACATCTAACAACGCTTTTCTAGGACTCTAAACCAAGTTTCATGCAACATGAGTGTTTATAAGTGTCTCAATGAGCTTTGTACAAGTTTGACGAACTTATGAAACATCTAACAACGCGTTTCTAGGACTCTAAACAAAGTTTCATGCAACATGAGAGTTTATAAGTTCCTCAATGAGCTTTGTACAAGTTTGACGAACGTATGAAACATCTAACAACGCGTTTATGGGACTCTAATCCAAGTTTCGTGCAACATGAGTGATTATAAGTGTCTCAATGAGCTTTGTACAAGTTGACGAACTTATGAAACACTTAACAACGCTTTTCTAGTACTCTAAACCAAGTTTCATGCAACATGATTGCTTATAAGTTCCTCAATGAGATTTGTACAAGTTTGACAAATTATGAAACATCTAACAACACGTTTCTAGGACTCTTGTGCAAGTTTCATGCAACATGAGTGATTTTAAGTGTCTCAATGAGCTTTGTACAAGTTGACGAACTTATGAAACATTTAACAACGCTTTTCTAGTACTCTAAACCAAGTTTCATGCAACATGAGTGCTTATAAGTTCCTCAATAATCTTTGTACAAGTTTCACGAACTTATGAAATATCTAACAACGCGTTTCTAGGACTCTAAAACAAGTTTCATGTAATATGAGTGCTTATAATTTCCTCAATGAGCTTTGTACAAATTTCACGAATTTATGAAACATCTAACAACGCGTTTCTAGGACTCTAAAGCAAATTCCATTCAACATGAGTGCTTATAATTTCCTCAATGAGCTTTGTACAAGTTTCACGAACTTATGAAACATCTAACAACGGGTTTCCAGGACTCATCTAAACAAAGTTTCATGCAACATGAGAGATTATAAGTTCCTCAATGAGCTTTGTACATGTTTGAAGAACATATGAAACATCTAACAACGTGTTTCTAGGAGTCTAAACCAAGTTTCATGCAACATGAGTTCTTATAAGTTCCTTAATGAGCTTTGTACAAGTTCGACGAACGTATGAAACATCTAACAACTTGTTTCTAGGACTCTAAACCAAGATTCATGCAACATGAGTGCTTATAAGTTCATCAATGAGCTTTGTACAAGTATGAGGAACGTATGAAATATCTAACAACGCGTTTCGAGGACTCTAAACCAAGTTTCATGAAACATGAGTGTTTATAAGTGTCTCAATGAGCTTTGTACAAGTTTGATGAACTTATGAAACAACTAACAACGCGTTTCTAGGACTCTAAACCAAGTTTCATGCAACATGAGAGTTTATAAGTTCCTCAATGAGCTTTGTACAAGTTTGACGAACCTATGAAACATCTAACAACGCGTTTCTAGGACTCTAAACCAAGTTTCATGCAATATGAGTGCTTATAAGTTCCTCAATGAACTTTGTACAAGTTTCACGAACTTATGAAACATCTAACAACGCGTTTCCAGGACTCTATACCAAGTTTCATGCAACATGAGTGCTTATAAGTTCCTCAATGAGCTTTGTACAAGTTTCACGAACTTATGAAACATCTAACAACGCGTTTCTAGGACTCTAGACCAAGTTTCATGCAACGTGAGTGCTTATAAGTTCCTCGATGAGCTTTCTACAAGTTTGACGAATTATGAAACATCTAACAACGCGTTTCTAGGACTCTAAACCAAGTTTCATGCAACATGAGTGCTTATAAGTTCCTCAATGAGCTTTGTACAAGTTTCACGAACTTATGAATCATTTAACAACGCTTTTCTAGTACTATAAACCAAGTTTCATGCAACATGAGTGCTTATAAGTTCCTCAATGAGCTTTGTACAAGTTTCACGAACTTATGAAACATCTAACAACGCGTTTCTAGGACTCTAAACCTAGTTTCATGCAACATGAGTTCTTATAATTTCCTCAATGAGCTTTGTACAAGTTTCACGAACTTATGAAACATCTAACAACGCGTTTCTAGGACTCTAAACAAAATTTCATGCAACATGAGAAATTATAAGTTCCTCAATGAGCTTTATACCAGTTTGACACACGTATGAAACATCTTACAACACGTTTATAGGACTCTAAACCAAGTTTCATGCAACATGAGTGCTTATAACTTCCTCAATGAGTTTTGTACAAGTTTGACGAACGTATGATACATCTAACAACGTGTTTCTAGGACTCTAAACCAAGTTTCATGCCACATGAGTGCTTATAAGTTCCTCAATGAGCTTTATAAAAGTGTCACGAACTTATGAAACATGTAAGACTCTAAACCAAGTTTCATCAAAAATGAGTGCTTATAAGTTCCTCAATGAGCTTTGTACAAGTTTCACAAACGTATGAAACATCTAACAACGCGTTTCTAGGACTCTAAACCAAATTTCATGCAACATGAGTGCTTATAAATGTCTCAATAAGCTTTGTACAAGTTTCACGAACTTATGAAACATCTAACAACGCGTTTCTAGGACTCTAAACCAAGTTTCATGCAACATGAGTGCTTATAATTTCCTTAATGAGATTTGTACAAGTTTCACGAACTTATGAAACATCTAACAACGGGTTTCTAGGACTCTAAACAAAGTTTCATGCAACATGAGAGATTATAAGTTCCTCAATGAGCTTTGTACATGTTTGACGAACATATGAAACATCTAACATAGTGTTTCTAGGACTCTAAACCAAGTTTCATACAACATGAGTGCTTATAAGTTCCTCAATGAGCTTTGTACAAGTTTGACGAACGTATGAAACATCTAGAAACTTGTTTCTAGGATTCTAAACCAGGATTCATGCAACATGAGTGCTTATAAGTTCCTCAATGAGCTTTGTACAAGTTTGACGAACGTATGAAACATCTAACAACGCTTTTCTAGGACTCTAAACCAAGTTTCATGCAACATGAGTGTTTATAAGTGTCTCAATGAGCTTTGTACAAGTTTGACGAACTTATGAAACATCTAACAACGCGTTTCTAGGACTCTAAACAAAGTTTCATGCAACATGAGAGTTTATAAGTTCCTCAATGAGCTTTGCACAAGTTTGACGAACGTATGAAACATCTAACAACGCGTTTCTGGGACTCTAATCCAAGTTTCGTGCAACATGAGTGATTATTAGTGTCTCAATGAGCTTTGTACAAGTTGACGAACTTATGAAACACTTAACAACGCTTTTCTAGTACTCTAAACCAAGTTTCATGCAACATGATTGCTTATAAGTTCCTCAATGAGATTTGTACAAGTTTGACAAATTATGAAACATCTAACAACACGTTTCTAGGACTCTAGTGCAAGTTTCATGCAACATGAGTGATTTTAAGTGTCTCAATGAGCTTTGTACAAGTTGACGAACTTATGAAACATTTAACAACGCTTTTCTAGTACTCTAAACCAAGTTTCATGCAACATGAGTGCTTATAAGTTCCTCAATAATCTTTGTACAAGTTTCACGAACTTATGAAACATCTAACAACGCGTTTCTAGGACTCTAAACCAAGTTTCATGCAATATGAGTGCTTATAATTTCCTCAATGAGCTTTGTACAAATTTCACGAACTTATGAAACATCTAACAACGCGTTTCTAGGACTCTAAAGCAAATTCCATGCAACATGAGTGCTTATAATTTCCTCAATGAGCTTTGTACAAGTTTCACGAACTTATGAAACATCTAACAACGGGTTTCCAGGACTCATCTAAACAAAGTTTCATGCAACATGAGAGATTATATTTGAAGAACATATGAAACATCTAACAACGTGTTTCTAGGACTCTAAACCAAGTTTCATGCAACATGAGTTCTTATAAGTTCCTTAATGAGCTTTGTACAAGTTCGACGAACGTATGAAACATCTAACAACTTGTTTCTAGGACTCTAAACCAAGATTCATGCAACATGAGTGCTTAAAAGTTCATCAATGAGCTTTGTACAAGTATGAGGAACGTATGAAATATCTAACAACGCGTTTCTACGACTCTAAACCAAGTTTCATGAAACATGAGTGTTTATAAGTGTCTCAATGAGCTTTGTACAAGTTTGATGAACTTATGAAACATCTAACAACGCGTTTCTAGGACTCTAAACCAAGTTTCATGCAACATGAGAGTTTATAAGTTCCTCAATGAGCTTTGTACAAGTTTGACGAACCTATGAAACATCTAACAACGCGTTTCTAGGACTCTAAACCAAGTTTCATGCAATATGAGTGCTTATAAGTTCCTCAATGAGCTTTGTACAAGTTTGACGAACTTATGAAACATCTAAAAACGCCTTTCTAGGACTCTAAACAAAGTTTCATGCAACATGAATGCTTATAAGTTCCTCAATGAGCTTTGTACAAGTTTCACGAACTTATGGAACATCTAACAACGCGTTTCTAGGACTCTAGACCAAGTTTCATGCAACGTGAGTGCTTATAAGTTCCTCGATGAGCTTTCTACAAGTTTGACGAATTATGAAATTAACATCTAACAACGCGTTTCTAGGACTCTAATCCAAGTTTCATGCAACATGAGTGATTATAAGTTTCTCAATGAGCTTTGTACAAGTTGACGAACTTATGAAGCATTTGACAACGCTTTTCTAGTACTCTAAACCAAGTTTCATGCAACATGAGTGCTTATAAGTTCATCAATGAGCTTTGTACAAGTTTCACGAACTTATAAAACATCTAACAACGCGTTTCTAGGACTCTAAACAAAGTTTCATTCAACATGAGAAATTATAAGTTCCTCAATGAGCTTTATACAAGTTTGACGAACGTATGAAACATCTAACAACGCGTTTATAGAACTCTAAACCAAGTTTCATGCAACATGAGTGCTTATAAGTTCCTCAATGAGCTTCGTACAAGTTTGACGAACGTATGAAAAATCTAACAACGCGTTTCTAGGACTCTAAACCAAGTTTCATGCAACATGAGTGCTTATAAGTTCCTCAATGAGCTTTGTCCAAGTTTCACGAACTTATGAAACATCTAACAACGCATTCCTAGGACTCTAAACCAAGTTTCATGCAACATGAGTGCTTATAAGTTCCTCAATGAGTTTTGTACAAGTTTCACGAACGTATGAAGCATCTAACAACGCGTTTCTAGGACTCTAAACTAAGTTTCATGCAACATGAGTGTTTATAAGTGCCTCAATAAGCTTTGTACAAGTTTGACGAACTTATGAAACATCTAACAACGCGTTTCTAGGACTCTAAACCAAGTTTCATGCAACATGAGTGCTTATAAGTTCCTCAATGAGCTTTGTACAAGTTTCACGAACTTATGAAACATCTAACAACGCGTTTCTAGGACTCTAAACCAAGTTTCATGCAACATGAGAGCTTATAAGTTCCTCAATGAGCTTTGTACAAGTTTGACGAAAGTATGAAACATCTAACAACGCGTTTCTAGAACTCTAAACCAAGTTTCACGCAACATGAGTGCTTATAAGTTCCTCAATGAGCTTTGTACAAGTTTGACGAACTTTTGAAACATCTAACAACGCCTTTCTTGGACTCTAATCCAAGTTTCGTGTAACATGAGTGATTATAAGTGTCTCAATGAGGATTGTACAAGTTGACGAACTTATGAAACATTTAACAACGCTTTTCTAGTACTCTAAAACAAGTTTCATGCAACATGAGTGCTTATAAGTTCCTCAATGAGCTTTTTACAAGTTTCACGAACTTATGAAACATCTAACAACGCGTTTCCAGGACTCTAAACCAAGTTTCATGCAACATGAGTGCTTATAATTTCCTTAATGAGCTTTGTACAAGTTTCACGAACTTATGAAACATCTAACAACGGTTTTCTAGGACTCTAAACAAAGTTTCATGCAACATGAGAGATTATAAGTTCCTCAATGAGCTTTTTACATGTTTGACGAACATATGAAACATCTAACAACGTGTTTCTAGGACTCTAACCCAAGTTTCATGCAACATGAGTGCTTATAAGTTCCTCAATGAGCTTTGTACAAGTTTGACGAACGTATGAAACATCTAACAACTTGTTTCTACGACTCTAAAACAAGATTCATGCAACATGAGTGCTTATAAGTTCCTCATTGAGGTTTGTACAAGTTTGACGAACGTATGAAACATCTAACAACACGTTTCTAGGACTCTAATCCAAGTTTCGTGCAACATGAGTGATTATAAGTGTCTCAATGATATTTGTACAAGTTGACGAACTTATGAAGCATTTAACAACGCTTTTCTAGTACTCGAAACCAAGTTTCATGCAACATGAGTGCTTCTAAGTTCCTCAATGAGCTTTGTACAAGTTTCACGAACTTATGAAGCATCTAACCATGCGTTTCTAGGACTCTAAACCTAGTTAGATGCAACATGAGTGCTTATAATTTCCTCAATGAGCTTTGTACAAGTTTCACGAACTTATGAAACATCTAACAACGCGTTTCTAGGACTCGAAACAAAGTTTCATTCAACATGAGAAATTATAAGTTCCTCAATGAGCTTTGTACAAGTTTGACGAACGTATGAAACATCTAACAACGCGTTTATAGGACTCTAAACCAAGTTTCATGCAACATGAGTGCTTATAAGTTCCTCAATGAGCTTTGTACAAGTTTGACGAACTTAAGAAACATCTAACAACGCGTTTCTAGGACTCTAAACCAAGTTTCATGCAACATGAGTGCTTATAAGTTCCTCAATGAGCTTTGTACAAGTTTCACGAACTTATGAAACATCTAACAACGCGTTCTTAGGACTCTAAACCAAGTTTCATGCAACATGAGTGCTTATAAGTTCCTCAATGAGCTTTGTACAAGTTTCACGAACGTATGAAACATCTAACAACGCGTTTCTAGGACTCTAAACTAAGTTTCATGCAACATGAGTGTTTATAAGTGCCTCAATAAGCTTTGTACAAGTTTGACGAACTTATGAAACATCTAACAACGCGTTTCTAGGACTCTAAACCAAGTTTCATGCAACATGAGTGCTTATAAGTTCCTCAATGATCTTTGTACAAGTTTCACGAACTTATGAAACATCTAACAACGCGTTTCTAGGACTCTAAACCAAGTTTCATGCAACATGAGAGCTTATAAGTTCCTCAATGAGCTTTGTACAAGTTTGACGAAAGTATGAAACATCTAACAACGCGTTTCTAGAACTCTAAACCAAGTTTCACGCAACATGAGTGCTTATAAGTTCCTCAATGAGCTTTGTACAAGTTTGACGAACTTTTGAAACATCTAACAACTCGTTTCTTGGACTCTAATCCAAGTTTCGTGTAACATGAGTGATTATAAGTGTCTCAATGAGGATTGTACAAGTTGACGAACTTATGAAACATTTAACAACGCGTTTATAGGACTCTAAACCACGTTTCATGAAATATGAATGCTTCTAAGTGTCTCAATGAGCTTTATACAAGTTTGACGAACTTATGAAAAATCTAACAATGCGTTTCTAGGACTCTAAACCAAGTTTCATGCAACAGGAGAGCTTATAAGTTCATCAATAAGCTTTGTACAAGTTTGACGAACGTATGAAACATCTAACAACGCGTTTCTAGGACTCTAAACCAAGTTTCATGCAACATGAGTGCTTATAAGTTCCTCAATGAGCTTTGTACAAGTTTGACGAACGTATGAAACATCTAACAACGCGTTTCTAGGACTCTAAACCAAGTTTCATGCAACATGAGAGATCATAAGTTCCTCAATGAGCTTTGTACACGTTTGACGAATTATGAAACATCTAACAACGCGTTTCTAGGACTCTAATCCAAGTTTCATGCAACATGAGTGCTTATAATTTCCTCAATGAGCTTTGTACAAGTTTCACGAACTTATGAAACATCTAACAACGCCTTTCTAGGACTTTAAACCAAGTTTCATGCAACATGAATGCTTATAAGTTCCTCAATGAGGTTTGTACAAGTTTCACGAACTTATGAAACATCTATCAACGCTTTTCTAGGACTCTAGACCAAGTTTCAGGCAACATGAGTGCTTATAAGTTCCTCAATGAGCTTTGTACAAGTTTGACGAATTATGAAACATCTAACAACGCGTTTCTAGGACTCTAATACAAGTTTCATGCAACATGAGTGCTTATAAGTTCCTCAATGACTTTTGTATAAGTTTCACGAACTTATGAAACATCTAACAACGCGTTCCTAGGACTCTAAACCAAGTTTCATGAAATATGAATGCTTCTAAGTGTCTCAATGAGCTTTATATACGTTTGACGAACTTATGAAACATCTAACAATGCGTTTCTAGGACTCTAATCCAAGTTTCATGCAACATGAGTGCTTATAAGTTTCTAAATGAGCTTTGTACAAGTTTCACGAACTTATGAAAAATTTAACAACGCGTTTCTAGGACTCTAAACCAAGTTTCATGCAACATGAGAGATTATAAGTTCCTCAATGAGCTTTGTACACGTTTGACGAATTATGAAACATCTAACAACGCGTTTCTAGGACTCTAATCCAAGTTTCATGCAACATGAGTGCTTATAAGTTCCTCAATGAGCTTTGTACAAGTTTCACGAACTTATGAAACATCTAACAACGCGTTCCTAGGATTCTAAACCAAGTTTCATGAAATATGAATGCTTCTAAGTTTCTCAATAAGCTTTATACAAGTTTGACGAACTTATGAAACATCTAACAACGCGTTTCTAGGACTCTAAACCAAATTTCATGCAACATGAGTGCTTACAAGTTCCTCAATGAGCTTTGAACAAGTTTCACGAACTTATGAAAAATCTAACAACGCGTTTCTAGGACTCTAAACCAAGTTTCATGCAACATGAGAGATTAAAAGTTCCTCAATGAGCTTTGTACAAGTTTGACGAACGTATGAAACATCTAACAACTCGTTTCTTGGACTCTAAACCAAGTTTCATGCAACATGAGTGCTTACAAGTTTCTCAATGAGCTTTGTACAAGTTTCACGAAGTTATGAAAAATTTAACAACGCGTTTCTAGGACTCTAAACCAAGTTTCATGCAACATGAGAGATTATAAGTTCCTCAATGAGCTTTGTACACGTTTGACGAATTATGAAACATCTAACAACGCGTTTCTAGGACTCTAAACCAAGTTTCATGCAACATGAGAGATTATAAGTTCCTCAATGAGCTTTGTACAAGTTTGACGAACGTATGAAACATCTAACAACGCGTTTCTAGGACTCTAAACCAAGTTTCATGCAACATGAGTGCTTATAAGTTCCGCAATGAGCTTTGTACAAGTTTGACGAACGTATGCAACATCTAACATCGCGTTTCTAGGACTCTAAACCAAGTTTCATGCAACATGAGTGCTTATAAGTTCCTCAATGAGCTTTGTACAAGTTTCACGAACCTAATGAAACATCTAACAACGCGTTTCTAGCACTCTAAACCAATTTTTATGCAACATGAGTGCTTATAAGTTCCACAATGAGCTTTGTACAAGTTTGAAGAACTTATGAAACATCTAACAACTCGTTTCTAGGACTCTAAACCAAGTTTCATGCAACATGAGTGTTTATAAGTTCCTCAATGAGCTTTGTACAAGTTTGACGAACGTATGAAACATCTACCAATGCGTTTCTAGGACTATAAACCAAATTTCATGCAACAGGAGAGCTTATAAGTTCCTCAATGAGCTTTTTACAAGTTTGACGAACGTATGAAACATCTAACAACACGTTTTTAGGATTTTAAACCAAGTTTCATGCAACATGAGAGTTTATAAGTTCCTCAATGAGCTTTGTACAAGTTTGACGAACGTATGAAACATCTAACAACTCGTTTCTCGGACTCTAAACCAAGTTTTATGCAACATTAGAGCTTATAAGTTCCTCAATGAGTTTTGTACAAGTTTGACGAACTTATGAAACATCTAACAACACGTTTCTAAAACTCTAAACCAAGTTTCATGCAACATGAGTGTTTATAAGTTCCTCAATAAGCTTTGTACAAGTTTGACGAACGTATGAAACATCTAACAACGCGTTTCTAGGACTCTAAACCTAGTTTCATACAACATGAGTGCTTATAAGTTCCTCAATGAGCTTTGTACAAGTTTCACGAACTTATGAACATCTAACAACGCGTTTCTAGGACTCTAAACCATGTTTCATGCAACATTAGTGTTTATAAGTGTCTCAATGAGCTTTGTACAAGTTTGACGAACTTATGAAACATCTAAAAACGCGTTTCTAGGACTCTAAACCAAGTTTCATGAGACATGAGTGCTTTGAAGTATCTCAATGAGCTTTGTATAAGTTTGACGAACTTATGAAACATCTAAAAACGCGTTTCTAGGACTCTAAACCAAGTTTCATGAGGCATGAGTGCTTTGAAGTATCTCAATGAGCTTTTTACAAGTTTGACGAACGTATGAAACATCTAACAACGCGTTTTTAAAACTCTAAACCAAGTTTCATGCAACATGAGTGCTTATAAGTTCCTCAATAAGCTTTGTACAAGCTTCAAGAACTTATGAAACATCTAACAACGCGTTTCTAGGAGTCTAAACCAAGTCTCATATGAGAGCTTATAAGTTCCTCAATAAGATTTGTACAAGTTTGACGAACGTATGAAACATCTAATAATGCGTTTCTAGGACTCTAAACCTAGTTTCATGCAACATGAGTGCTTATAAGTTCCTCAATGAGCGTTGTACAAGTTTCACGAACTTATGAAACATCTAACAACGCGTTTCTAGGACTCTAAACCAAGTTTCATGCAACATGAGAGCTTATAAGTTCCTCAATGAGCTTTGTACAATTTTGACAAACGTATGAAACATCTAACAACGCGTTTCTAGGACTCTAAACCAAGTTTCATGCAACATGAGTGCTTATAACTTCCTCAATGAGCTTTGTACAAGTTTGACGAACGTATGAAACATCTAACAACGCGTTTCTAGGACTCTAAACCAAGTTTCATGCAACATGAGTGCTTATAAGTTCCTCACTGAGCTTTGTAAGAGTTTCACGAACTTATGAAACATCTAACAACACGTTTCCTGCAACATGAGTGCTTATATGTATCTCAATGAGCTTTGTACATGTTTGAAGAACTTATGAAACATCTAACAACTCGTTTTGGGGACTCTAAACCAAGTTTCATGCAACATTAGAGCTTATAAGTTCCTCAATGAGTTTTGTACAAGTTTGACGAACTTATGAAACATCTAACAACGTGTTTCTAAAACTCTAAACCAAGTTTAATGCAACATGAGAGCTTCTAAGTTCCTCAACGAGCTTTGTACAAGTTTGACGAACGTATGAAACATCTAACAACGCGTTTCTAGGACTCTAAACCAAGTTTCATGCAACATGAGTGCTTATAAGTTCCTCAATGAGCTTTGTACAAGTTTTATGAACTTATGAAACATCTAACAAAGCGTTTCTAGGACTCTAAACCAAGTTACATGCAACATGAGTTCTTCTAAGTTCCTCAATGAGATTTGTACAAGTTTGACGAACGTATGAAACATCTAACAACGTGTTTCTAGGACTCGAAACCAAGTTTAATGCAACATGAGAGCTTATAAGTTCCTCAATGAGCTTTATACAAGTTTGACGAACTTATGAAACATCTAACATCGTGTTTCTAGGACTCTAAATCAAATTTCATGGAACATAAGTGATTATAAGTGTCTCAATGAGCTTTGTACAAGTTGACGAACTTATGAAACATCTAACAACTCGTTTCTTGGACTCTAGACCAAGTTTCATGCAACATGAGAGCTTATAAGTTCCTCAATGAGCTTTGTACATGTTTCACGAAATTATGAAATATCTAACAACGCGTTTCTAGGACTCTAAACCAAGTTTCATGCAACATGAGAGCTTATAAGTTCCTCAATGAGCTCTGTACAAGTTTGACGAACGTATGAAACATCTAACAACGCGTTTCTAGGACTCTAAACCAAGTTTCATGCAACATGAGAGATTAAAAGTTCCTCAATGAGCTTTGTACAAGTTTGACGAACGTATGAAACATCTAACAACTCGTTTCTTGGACTCTAAACCAAGTTTCATGCAACATGAGTGCTTACAAGTTTCTCAATGAGCTTTGTACAAGTTTCACGAAGTTATGAAAAATTTAACAACGCGTTTCTAGGATTCTAAACCAAGTTTCATGCAACATGAGAGATTATAAGTTCCTCAATGAGCTTTGTACACGTTTGACGAATTATGAAACATCTAACAACGCGTTTCTAGGACTCTAAACCAAGTTTCATGCAACATGAGAGATTATAAGTTCCTCAATGAGCTTTGTACAAGTTTGACGAACGTATGAAACATCTAACAACGCGTTTCTAGGACTCTAAACCAAGTTTCATGCAACATGAGTGCTTATAAGTTCCGCAATGAGCTTTGTACAAGTTTGACGAACGTATGCAACATCTAACATCGCGTTTCTAGGACTCTAAACCAAGTTTCATGCAACATGAGTGCTTATAAGTTCCTCAATGAGCTTTGTACAAGTTTCACGAACCTAATGAAACATCTAACAACGCGTTTCTAGCACTCTAAACCAATTTTTATGCAACATGAGTGCTTATAAGTTCCACAATGAGCTTTGTACAAGTTTGAAGAACTTATGAAACATCTAACAACTCGTTTCTAGGACTCTAAACCAAGTTTCATGCAACATGAGTGTTTATAAGTTCCTCAATGAGCTTTGTACAAGTTTGACGAACGTATGAAACATCTACCAATGCGTTTCTAGGACTATAAACCAAATTTCATGCAACAGAGAGCTTATAAGTTCCTCAATGAGCTTTTTACAAGTTTGACGAACGTATGAAACATCTAACAACACGTTTTTAGGATTTTAAACCAAGTTTCATGCAACATGAGAGTTTATAAGTTCCTCAATGAGCTTTGTACAAGTTTGACGAACGTATGAAACATCTAACAACTCGTTTCTCGGACTCTAAACCAAGTTTTATGCAACATTAGAGCTTATAAGTTCCTCAATGAGTTTTGTACAAGTTTGACGAACTTATGAAACATCTAACAACACGTTTCTAAAACTCTAAACCAAGTTTCATGCAACATGAGTGTTTATAAGTTCCTCAATAAGCTTTGTACAAGTTTGACGAACGTATGAAACATCTAACAACGCGTTTCTAGGACTCTAAACCTAGTTTCATACAACATGAGTGCTTATAAGTTCCTCAATGAGCTTTGTACAAGTTTCACGAACTTATGAACATCTAACAACGCGTTTCTAGGACTCTAAACCATGTTTCATGCAACATTAGTGTTTATAAGTGTCTCAATGAGCTTTGTACAAGTTTGACGAACTTATGAAACATCTAAAAACGCGTTTCTAGGACTCTAAACCAAGTTTCATGAGACATGAGTGCTTTGAAGTATCTCAATGAGCTTTGTATAAGTTTGACGAACTTATGAAACATCTAAAAACGCGTTTCTAGGACTCTAAACCAAGTTTCATGAGGCATGAGTGCTTTGAAGTATCTCAATGAGCTTTTTACAAGTTTGACGAACGTATGAAACATCTAACAACGCGTTTTTAAAACTCTAAACCAAGTTTCATGCAACATGAGTGCTTATAAGTTCCTCAATAAGCTTTGTACAAGCTTCAAGAACTTATGAAACATCTAACAACGCGTTTCTAGGAGTCTAAACCAAGTCTCATATGAGAGCTTATAAGTTCCTCAATAAGATTTGTACAAGTTTGACGAACGTATGAAACATCTAATAATGCGTTTCTAGGACTCTAAACCTAGTTTCATGCAACATGAGTGCTTATAAGTTCCTCAATGAGCGTTGTACAAGTTTCACGAACTTATGAAACATCTAACAACGCGTTTCTAGGACTCTAATCCAAGTTTCATGCAACATGAGAGCTTATAAGTTCCTCAATGAGCTTTGTACAATTTTGACAAACGTATGAAACATCTAACAACGCGTTTCTAGGACTCTAAACCAAGTTTCATGCAACATGAGTGCTTATAACTTCCTCAATGAGCTTTGTACAAGTTTGACGAACGTATGAAACATCTAACAACGCGTTTCTAGGACTCTAAACCAAGTTTCATGCAACATGAGTGCTTATAAGTTCCTCACTGAGCTTTGTAAGAGTTTCACGAACTTATGAAACATCTAACAACACGTTTCCTGCAACATGAGTGCTTATATGTATCTCAATGAGCTTTGTACATGTTTGAAGAACTTATGAAACATCTAACAACTCGTTTTGGGGACTCTAAACCAAGTTTCATGCAACATTAGAGCTTATAAGTTCCTCAATGAGTTTTGTACAAGTTTGACGAACTTATGAAACATCTAACAACGTGTTTCTAAAACTCTAAACCAAGTTTAATGCAACATGAGAGCTATAAGTTCCTCAACGAGCTTTGTACAAGTTTGACGAACGTATGAAACATCTAACAACGCGTTTCTAGGACTCTAAACCAAGTTTCATGCAACATGAGTGCTTATAAGTTCCTCAATGAGCTTTGTACAAGTTTTACGAACTTATGAAACATCTAACAAAGCGTTTCTAGGACTCTAAACCAAGTTACATGCAACATGAGTTCTTCTAAGTTCCTCAATGAGATTTGTACAAGTTTGACGAACGTATGAAACATCTAACAACGTGTTTCTAGGACTCGAAACCAAGTTTAATGCAACATGAGAGCTTATAAGTTCCTCAATGAGCTTTATACAAGTTTGACGAACTTATGAAACATCTAACATCGTGTTTCTAGGACTCTAAATCAAATTTCATGGAACATAAGTGATTATAAGTGTCTCAATGAGCTTTGTACAAGTTGACGAACTTATGAAACATCTAACAACTCGTTTCTAGGACTCTAGACCAAGTTTCATGCAACATGAGAGCTTATAAGTTCCTCAATGAGCTTTGTACATGTTTCACGAAATTATGAAATATCTAACAACGCGTTTCTAGGACTCTAAACCAAGTTTCATGCAACATGAGAGCTTATAAGTTCCTCAATGAGCTTTGTACAAGTTTGACGAACGTATGAAACATCTAACAACGCGTTTCTAGGACTCTAAACCAAGTTTCATGCAGCATGAGTGCTTATAAGTTCCTCAATGAGCTTTGTACAAGTTTCACAAACTTATGAAACATCTAACAACGCGTTTCTAGGAATCTAAACCAAGTTTTATGCAACATGAGTGCTTATAAGTTCCTCAATGAGCTTTGTACAAGTTTGACGAACGTATGAAACATCTAACAACGTGTTTCTAGGACTCTAAACCAAGTTTAATGCAACATGACAGCTTATAAGTTCCTCAATGAGCTTTATACAAGTTTGACGAACTTATGAAACATCTAACATCGTGTTTCTAGGACTCTAAACCAAATTTCATACAACATGAGTGATTATAAGTGTCTCAATGAGCTTTGTACAAGTTGACGAACTTATGAAACATCTAACAACGCGTTTCTAGGACTCTAAACCAAGTTTCATGCAAGATGAGTGCTTATAAGTTCCTCAATGAGCTTTGTACAAGTTTGACGAACGTATGAAACATCTAACAACTCGTTTCTAGGACTCTAAACCAAGTTTCATGTAAGATGAGAGCTTATAAGTTCCTCAATGAGCTTTGTACAAGTTTGACAAACGTATGAAACATCTAACAACGCGTTTCTAGGACTCTAAACCAAGTTTCATGCAACATGAGTACTTATAAGTTCATCAATGAGCTTTGTACAAGTTTCACGAACTTATTAAACATCTAACAACACGTTTCTAGGACCCTAAACCAAGTTTTAGCATTATGAGTGCTTATAAGTATCTCAATGAGCTTTGTATAAGTTTGACGAAGTTATGAAATATCTAACAACTCGTTTCTAGGACTTTAAACCAAGTTTCATGGAACATGAGAGCTTATAAGTTCCTCAATGAGCTTTGTACAAGTTTGACGAACGTAGGAAACATCTAACAACGTATTTCTAGGACTCTAAACCAAGTTTTATGCAACATAAGTTCTTATAAATTCCTCAATGAGCTTTGTACAAGTTTCACGAACTTATGAATATCTAACAACGCGTTTCTAGGACTCTAAACTATGTTTCATGCAACATGAGTGTTTATAAGTGTCTCAATGAGCTTTGTACATGTTTGACGAACTTATGAAACATCTAACAACGCGTTTCTAGGACTATAAACCAAGTTTCATGAGACATGAGTGCTTTGAAGTATCTCAATGAGATTTGTATAACAACTAACAACTTGTTTCTAGGACTCTAAACCAAGTTTCATGCAACATGAGAGCTTATAAGTTCCTTAATGAGCTTTTTACAAGTTTGACGAACGTATGAAACATTTACCAACGCGTTTCTAAAACTCTAAACCATGTTTCATGCAACATGAGTGTTTATAAGTGTCTCAATGAGCTTTTTACAAGTTTGACGAACTTATAAAACATATAACAACGCGTTTCTAGGACTCTAAACCAAGGTTCATGCATCATGAGAGCGTATAAGTTCCTCAATGAGCTTTGTACAAGTTTGACGAACGTATGAAACATCTAACAACGCGTTTCTAGGACTCTAAACCAAGTTTCATGCAACATGAATGCTTATAAGTTCCTCAATGAGCTTTATACAAGTTTCACGAACTTATGAAACATCTAACAACGCGTTTCTAGGACTATAAACCAAGTTTCATGCAACATGAGTGCTTATAAGTTCCTCAATGAGCTTTGTACAAGTTTGACGAACGTATGAAACATCTAACAACGTGTTTATAGGACTCTAAACCAAGTTTAATGCAACATGAGATCTTATAAGTTCTTCAATGAGCTTTATACAAGTTTGACAAACTTATGAAACATCTAACATCGTGTTTCTAGGACTCTAAACCATGTTTCATGCAACATGAGTGCTTATAAGTGTCTCAATGAGCTTTGTACAAGTTGACGAACTTATGAAACATCTAACAACTCGTTTCTAGGACTCTAGACCAAGTTTCATGCAACATGAGAGCTTATAAGTTCCTCAATGAGCTTTGTACAAATTTCACGAACTTATGAACATCTAACAACGCGTTTCTAGGACTATAAACCAAGTTTTATGCAACATGAGTGCTTATAAGTTCCTCAATGAGCATTGTACAAGTTTGACGAACGTATGAAACATCTAACAACGTGTTTCTAGGACTCTAAACCAAGTTTCATGCAAGATGAGTGCTTATAAGTTCCTCAATGAGCTTTGTACAAGTTTGACGAACGTATGAAACATCTAACAACTCGTTTCTAGGACTCTAAACCAAGTTTCATGTAACATGAGAGCTTATAAGTTCCTCAATGAGGTTTGTACAAGTTTGACAAACGTATGAAACATCTAACAACGCGTTTCTAGGACTCTAAACCAAGTTTAATGCAACATGAGTGCTTATAAGTTCCTCAATGAGCTTTGTACAAGTTTCACGAACTTATTAAACATCTAACAACGCGTTTCTAGGACCCTAAACCAAGTTTTGGCATTATGAGTGCTTATAAGTATCTCAATGAGCTTTGTATAAGTTTGACGAAGTTATGAAACATCTAACAACTCGTTTCTAGGACTCTAAACCAAGTTTCATGCAACATGAGAGCTTATAAGTTCCTCAATGAGCTTTGTACAAGTTTGACGAACGTAGGAAACATATAACAACGTGTTTCTAGGACTCTAAACCAAGTTTTATGCAACAAAAGTGCTTATAAGTTCCTCAATGAGCTTTGTACAAGTTTCACGAACTTATGAACTTCTAACAACGCGTTTCTAGGACTCTAAACCATGTTTCATGCAACATGAGTGTTTATAAGTGTCTCAATGAGCTTTGTACAAGTTTGACGAACTTATGAAACATCTAAAAACGCGTTTCTAGGACTCTAAACCAAGTTTCATGAGACATGAGTGCTTTGAAGTATCTCAATGAGGTTTGTATAAGTTTGACGAACTTATGAAACATCTAAAAACGCGTTTCTAGGACTCTAAACAAAGTTTCATGAGGCATGAGTGCTTTGAAGTATCTCAATGAGCTTTTTACAAGTTTGACGAACGTATGAAACATTTAACAACGCGTTTCTTAAACTCTAAACCAAGTTTCATGCAACATGAGTCCTTATAAATTCCTCAATAAGCTTTGTACAAGCTTCACGAACTTATGAAACATCTAACAACGCGTTTCTAGGAGTCTTAACCAAGTTTCATGCAACATGAGAGCTTATAAGTTCCTCAATGAGCTTTGTACAAGTTTGACGAACGTATGAAACATCTAACAACGCGTTTCTAGGTCTCTAAACCAAGTTTCATGCAACATGAATGCTTATAAGTTCCTCAATGAGCTTTGTACAAGTTTCACGAACTTATGAAACATCTAACAACGCGTTTCTAGGACTATAAACCAAGTTTCATGCAACATGAGTGCTTATAAGTTCATCAATGAGCTTTGTACAAGTTTGACGAACGTATGAAACATCTAACAACGCGTTTCTAGGACTCTAAACCAAGTTTCATGCAACATGAATGCTTATAAGTTCCTCAATGAGCTTTGTACAAGTTTTACGAACGTATGAAACATCTAACAACGCGTTTCTAAGACTATAAACCAAGTTTCATGCAACATGAGTGCTTATAAGTTTTTTTAATGAGCTTTGTACAAGTTTTACGAACTTATGAAACATCTAACAACGTGTTTATAGGACTCTAAACCAAGTTTAATGCAACATGAGAGCTTATAAGTTCCTCAATGAGCTTTATACAAGTTTGACGAACTTATGAAACATCTAACATCGTGTTTCTAGGACTCTAAACCAAATTTCATGGAACATGAGTGATTATAAGTGTCTCAATGAGCTTTGTACAAGTTGACGAACTTATGAAACATCTAACAACTCGTTTCTAGGACTCTAGACCAAGTTTCATGTAACATGAGAGCTTATAAGTTCCTCAATGAGCCTTGTACAAGTTTCACGAAATTATGAAATATCTTACAACGCGTTTCTAGGACTCTAAACCAAGTTTCATGCAACATGAGAGCTTATAAGTTCCTCAATGAGCTTTGTACAAGTTTGACGAACGTATAAAACATCTAACAACGCGTTTCTAGGACTCTAAACCAATTTTCATGAGACATGAGTGCTTTGAAGTATCTCAATGAGCTTTGTATAAAACTAAAAACTCGTTTCTAGGACTCTAAACCAAGTTTCATGTAACACGAGAGCTTATAAGTTCCTCAATAAGCTTTGTACAAGTTTGACAAACGTATGAAACATCTAACAACGCGTTTCTAGGACTCTAAACCAAGTTTCATGCAACATGAGTGCTTATAAGTTCCTCAATGAGCTTTGTACAAGTTTCACGAACTTATTAAACATCTAACAACGCGTTTCTAGGACTCTAAACCAAGTTTCATGCAACATAAGAGCTTATAAGTTCCTCAATGAGCTTTGTACAAGTTTGACGAACGTATGAAACAATTAACAACGCGTTTCTAGGACTCTAAACCAAGTTTCATGCAACATGAGTGCTATAAGTTCCTCAATGAGCTTTGTACAAGTTTCACGAACTTATGAAACATCTAACAACGCGTTTCTAGGACTCTAAACCAAGTTTCATGCAACATGAGTGTTTATAAGTGTCTCAATGAGCTTTGTACAAGTTGACGAACTTATGAAACATCTAACAACTCGTTTCTAGGACTCTAGACCAAGTTTCATGCAACATGAGAGTTTATAAGTTCCTCAATGATCGCTTTGTACAAGTTTCACGAAATTATGAAATATCTAACAACGCGTTTCTAGGACTCTAAACCAAGTTTCATGCAACATGAGAGCTTATAAGTTCCTCAATGAGCTTTGTACAAGTTTGACGAACGTATGAAACATCTAACAACGCGTTTCTAGGACTCTAAACCAAGTTTCATGCAACATGAGTGCTTATAAGTTCCTCAATGAGCTTTGTACAAGTTTCACGAACTTATTAAACATCTAACAACGCGTTTTTAGGACCCTAAACCATGTTTTAGCATTATGTGTCCTTATAAGTATCTCAATGAGCTTTGTATAAGTTTGACGAAGTTATGAAACATCTAACAACTCGTTTCTAGGACTCTAAACCAAGTTTCATGCAACATGAGAGCTTATAAGTTCCTCAATAAGCTTTGTACAAGTTTGACGAACGTATGAAACATCTAACAACGCGTTGCTAGGACTCTAAACTAAGTTTTATGCAACATAAGGGCTTATAAGTTCCTCAATGAGCTTTGTCCAAGTTTCACGAACTTATGAACATCTAACAACGCGTTTCTAGGACTCTACACCAAGTTTCATGCAACATGAGTGTTTATAAGTGTCTCAATGAGCTTTGTACAAGTTTGACGAACTTATGAAACATCTCTCAATGCGTTTCATGAGACATGAGTGCTTTGAAGTATCTCAATGAGCTTTGTATAAAAACTAACAACTCGTTTCTAGGACTCTAAACC
This sequence comes from Cochlearia excelsa, assembly GCA_963556525.1. NCBI lineage: Eukaryota > Viridiplantae > Streptophyta > Magnoliopsida > Brassicales > Brassicaceae > Cochlearia > Cochlearia excelsa. Next base: position 121,229 of record CAUVZT010000015.1, read on the forward strand.
AAGTTTCATGTAACACGAGAGCTTATAAGTTCCTCAATAAGCTTTGTACAAGTTTGACAAACGTATGAAACATCTAACAACGCGTTTCTAGGACTCTAAACCAAGTTTCATGCATCATGAGTGCTTATAAGTTCCTCAATGAGCTTTGTACAAGTTTCACGAACTTATTAAACATCTAACAACGCGTTTCTAGGACTCTAAACCAAGTTTCATGCAACATAAGAGCTTATAAGTTCCTCAATGAGCTTTGTACAAGTTTGACGAACGTATGAAACAATTAACAACGCGTTTCTAGAACTCTAAACCAAGTTTCATGCAACATGAGTGCTATAAGTTCCTCAATGAGCTTTGTACAAGTTTCACGAACTTATGAAACATCTAACAACGCGTTTCTCGGACTCTAAACCAAGTTTCATGCAACATGAGTTCTTATAAGTTCCTCAATGACCTTTGTACAAGTTTGACGAACGTATGAAACATCTAAAAACGCGTTTCTAGGACTCTAGACCAAGTTTCATGCAACATGAGTGTTTATAAGTGTCTCAATGAGCGTTTTACAAATTTGACGAACTTATGAAACATCTAACAACGCATTTCTAGGACTCTAAACCAAGTTTCATGCAACATGAGTACTTATATGTATCTCAATGAGCTTTGTATAAGTTTGACGAACTTATGAAACATCTAACAACTCGTTTCTAGGACTCTAAACCAAGTTTCATGCAACATGAGAGCTTATAAGTTCCTCAATGAGCTTTGTACAAGTTTGACGAATGTATGAAACATCTAACAACGCGTTTCTAGGACTCAAAACCAAGTTTCATGCAACATGAATGCTTATAAGTTCCACAATGAGCTTTGTACAAGTTTCACGAACTTATGAAACATCTAACAACTCGTTTCTAGGACTATAAACCAAGTTTCATGCAACATGAGTGCTTATAAGTTCCTCAATGATCTTTGTACAAGTTTGACGAACGTATGAAACATCTAACAACGTGTTTCTAGGACTCTAAACCAAGTTTAATGCAACATGAGATCTTATAAGTTCCTCAATGAGCTTTGTATAAGTTTGACGAACGTATGAAACATCTAACATCGTGTTTCTAGGACTCTAAACCATGTTTCATGCAACATGAGTGCTTATAAGTTCCTCAATGAGCTTTGTAAAAGTTTCACGAACTTATGAACATCTAACAACACGTTTCTAGGACTATAAATCAAGTTTCATGCAACATGAGGGCTTATAAGTTCCTCAATCAGCTTTGTACAAGTTTGACGAACGTATGAAACATCTAACAACGCGTTTCTAGGACTCTAAACCAAGTTTCATGCAAGATGAGTGCTTATAAGTTCCTCAATGAGCTTTGTACAAGTTTGACGAACGTATGAAACATCTAACAACGCGTTTCTAGGACTCTAAACCAAGTTTCATGCAACATGAGTGCTTATAAGTTCCTCAATGAGCTTTGTACAAGTTTCACGAACTTATTAAACATCTAACAACGCGTTTTTAGGACCCTAAACCATGTTTTAGCATTATGTGTCCTTATAAGTATCTCAATGAGCTTTGTATAAGTTTGACGAAGTTATGAAACATCTAACAACTCGTTTCTAGGACTCTAAACCAAGTTTCATGCAACATGAGAGCTTATAAGTTCCTCAATAAGCTTTGTACAAGTTTGACGAACGTATGAAACATCTAACAACGCGTTGCTAGGACTCTAAACTAAGTTTTATGCAACATAAGGGCTTATAAGTTCCTCAATGAGCTTTGTCCAAGTTTCACGAACTTATGAACATCTAACAACGCGTTTCTAGGACTCTACACCAAGTTTCATGCAACATGAGTGTTTATAAGTGTCTCAATGAGCTTTGTACAAGTTTGACGAACTTATGAAACATCTCTCAATGCGTTTCTAGGACTCTAAACCAAGTTTCATGAGACATGAGTGCTTAGAAGTATCTCAATGAGCTTTCTATAAGTTTGACGAACTTATGAAACATCTAACAACTTGTTTCTAGGTTTCTAAAACAAGTTTCATGCAACATGAGAGCTTATACGTTCCTCAATGAGCTTTGTACAAGTTTGACGAACGTATGAAACATCTAACAACGCGTTTCTAAAACTCTAAACCAAGTTTAATGCAACATGAGTGCTTATAAGTTCCTCAATGAGCTTTGTACAAGCTTCACGAACTTATGAAACATCTAACAACGCCTTTCTAGGACTCTAAACCAAGTTTCATGCAACATGAGAGCTTATAATTTCCTCAATGAGCTTCGTACAAGTTTGACGAACGTATGAAACAATTAACAACGCGTTTCTAGGACTCTAAACCAAGTTTCATGCAACATGAGTGCTTATAAGTTCCTCAATGAGCTTTGTACAAGTTTCACGAACTTATGAAACATCTAACAACACGTTTCTAGGACTCTAAACCAAGTTTCATGCAACATGAGAGCTTATAAGCTCCTCAATGAGTTTTGTACAAGTTTGACAAACGTATGAAACATCTAACAATGCGTTTCTCGGACTCTAAACCAAGTTTCATGCAACATGAGTGCTTATAAGTTCCTCAATGAGCTTTGTACAAGTTTGACGAACTTATGAAACATCCAACAACGCGTTTCTAGGACTCTAAACCAAGTTTCATGCAACATGAGTGCTTATATGTATCTCAATGAGCTTTGTATAAGTTTGACGAACTTATGAAACATCTAACAACTCGTTTCTAGGACTCTAAACCAAGTTTCATGCAACATGAGTGCTAATAAGTTCCTCAATGAGCTTTGTACAAGTTTGACAAACGTATGAAACATTTAACAACGCAATTCTAAAACTCTAAACCAAGTTTCATGCAACATGAGTGCTTATAAGTTCCTCAATAAGCTTTGTACAAGTTTGATGAAGTACTTATGAAACATCTAACAACGCGTTTCTAGGACTCTAAACCAAGTTTCATGCAACATGAGTGCTTATAAGTTCCTCAATGAGCTTTGTACAAGTTTGACGAACGAATGAAACATCTAACAACGCATTTCTAGGACTCTAAACCAAGTTTAATGCAACATTAGTGTCTATAAGTGTCTCAATGAGCTTTGTACAAGTTTGACGAACTTATGAAAAATCTAACAACTCGTTTCTAGGACTCTAAACCAAGTTTCATGCAAATGAGAGCTTATAAGTTCCTCAACGAGCTTTGTACAAGTTTCACGAACTTATGAAACATCTAAAAACGTGATTCTAGGACTCTAAATCAAGTTTCATGCAACATGAGAGCTTATAAGTTCCTCAATGAGCTTTGTACAAGTTTGACGAACGTATGAAACATCTAACAACGCGTTTCTAGGACTCTAAACCAAGTTTCATGCAACATGAGTGCTTTTAAGTTCCTAAATGATCTTTGTACAAGTTTCACGAACTTATGAAACATCTAACAACGCTTTTCTTGGACTCTAAACCAAGTTACATGCAACATGAGTTCTTATAAGTTCCTCAATGAGCTTTGACAAGTTTGACGAACGTATGAAACATTTAACAACCCGTCTCTAGGACTCTAAACCAAGTTTCATGCAACATGAGTGTTTATAAGTGTATCAAAGAGTTTTGTACAAGTTTCACGAAATTATGAAACATCTAACAACGCGTTTCTAGGACTCTAAACAAAGTTTCATGCAACATAAGTGCTTATAAGTATCGCAATGAGTTTTGTATAAGTTTGACGAACTTATGAAACATCTAACAACTCGTTTCTAGGACTCTAAACCAAGTTTCATGCAACATGAGAGATTACACTACAAGAAATTTGGACTTTTACAACGACCAAATCGTTGTTAAATCGTGGTAAAACTCGTGTCCCGACGATTTAACGACAATTTCCAATTCGTCGTTAATCGATCGAAGTAAAAATCAAATCGTCGTAAATTCGTGGTAAAATTTACGACGAATTCAATTCGTGGTATAATGTACGTTGTAAAATCGTTGTAATTTTTACAAACTTTTTACAACGAATATTTGGTTATAAATGTACAATTATAATAAATTATTAATTGTTATAAATCATCCTGCAGGTTGAAATCATCCCCAAAATAGTCTTGCGTTGCGTTGTCGGGATCGACGGTGCTTGGTCCAGCCTGAGTCGGACGGTCGGGATGTGTTTGCATCATCCGAAGTAGTTCCGGGTTGGATGCAGAAAGTACCGTGAACAGGTTGTTGTAGAAGCCCATAGTCTTCGCCCCCTCCGCCTAAGTCGTCCGTAGCTCATGAATCTCAGCCTCCATCTGAGCCGGAGATCGATACGTAGTAAGAGCAAGCGGGACGTCCTGCATGGATCCCATGCCTAGAATCCGCCCTTTCTTTTTTGGAGCAACCTATAATACCGCGAAACATTTGAACCACGTTGATCGAGACATCCCAATGCCACTTTTGCTGCAAAATATGAGAAATTATAAAATTAGTTACGTTTACAAGAATAATTTATAATAAATAATTTATAGTTAAATAAATTAATTTAATTAAAATAAAATCAAAACATTACCGCGAAACATTTGAACCACGTCTTCTTGATGTGCTCCGGTGTCTTGCTCCAGTTGGGATGCGACTCGGTGAAGCACCCCTTGATTATGTCCGAGATAGAACGCGCGACCTGGTTGTCGTACTTGAACCTGAAAAAAGCAAAATTTGATTGATTAATATATAAAAAATCAAAGTATATTAATATATAAAGTATTAAAATAATTAACAAATTAAACTTACCAATAAGTGTCTGCGGACTTGTGCGGATCCAAACGGCGCAAACTGTCATGTCCGGGTTAAGCGAGGATATCCTCAACCCGGAGGGTGGCGTACGACACGTGTCCCGGTACATCCAACTCTGGATGTACCGGGCCCGACAAAACTCCGTCTGCGGCGTCTGCGGCGGGCACATGAGGAGGAGGAGGCTGCTCGACATGGGCGGATGGAGGCGTCCCGATCTGGACATGTGATGTCCCGGCATGGAGATGTGGAGCCGGGGTAGTAGAAATGGACACGTTTCCGGAAGCAGAAGCCTGACTGGAACCCGTAGCTTCCCGGGAAGCGGCCCTCTCCGCCATCATCTGCATATAGTCCGGAGGTAAAATCTTGCCTCTCCTAGGATCCATGTATAAGTGCCTGCCAAAAAAAACATTAAGTATTTTAATAATTAACATTAAGTATTTTAAAATCTAATGTTAATAATTAATTATGTTAAATAATAAGTATTAAGTATTTTAAAAACTAAACATTATATAAGTATTTTAATGACATTAGTATTTTAAAAATTAATGTTAATAATTAATTATAGTAAATAATAAGTTTTAAGTATTTTAAAAACTAAACATTAAGTATTTTAATAATTATGTATTTTAAAAACTAATGTTAATAATTAATTATGTTAAATAATAAGTTTTAAGTATTTTAAAAACTAAACATTAAGTATTTTAATAATTAATTATGTTCTGAACATAAATCTAAAATCTGAATCCCAAAACTAAAATCCGAGCATAAAACTAAATTCCAAATCCTAAAACTAAATTACAAATCCTAAAACTAATTCTAAAATCCGGTTTTAAAACACATATATTAAATATATTTTACCTTTTGGGATGTTGAAAGAGAATGTGAGCGTCGTATAGTGTGAGAGAGTTTTAGAGAGAGAGAATTATAGAGAGAGAGAATTTCAGAGAGAATGAGAGAGGAAGAAGAAATTTGTTCGAGTATATATAGTATTAGCGATCGTCGTAAAATCGTGGTAAATTTACGACGATTTTACGACGATTCCTCGTAAAATCGTCGCCAAGTAAGTTAAAACGTTTTGGTTTGCCGCGTGTTGGGAATAATCAAATTACAAATCGTCGTAAAATCGTTGCAAAATTACAACGATTTTACGACGATTACCTTTTAAATCGTTGTAAAGTCGTGGTAATCGTTGATGTTGACAACCGCGTACACACAAAACACCCGAGGATGTGACATTTAGAGTTTGATGTTAGGTCGTACAATGGTTGTTAGATTAAGACGATGTTACATCGATTTTGTTAGAATCGTCGTAATCTAACAACGAATTTACGACGATTTTTTACACTAAATGAATTTCACTGAAATTCATTTGCCATTTGACTTCATGTTGAATATAGTTATGGTATTGTATGCATATGAAATCATACTAAGTCATATGATTGCAAAAAACAAGTTTTGGTAAAATTAGAACATATATACGTATTAAGCACAATATAATATAGTACACTTTATCTTAAACTTTATAAATTCTAAGAATATGTAACAAAATTTATTGATAAGAAATTTTAGCATTGTTTTTATAGTTATTCATTAACTTTAGAGATCTTTATGAGTGTTTGTACGTAATATAAGACATACTTTTGAAAATGGTTGGGGTTTATAAAAAAACGTGCAAAATTACAACGATTTTACGACGATTACCTTCTAAATCGTTGTAAAGTCGTGGTAATCGTTGATGTTGACAACCTCGTACACACAAAACACCTAGGGATGTGACATTTAGAGTTTGATGTTTGGTCGTACAATGGTTGTTAGGTTACGACGATGTTACATCGATTTTGTTAGAATCGTCGTAAAATCGTCGTAATATAACAACAAATTTACGACGATTCTTAAAACTAAATGGATTTCACTGAAATTCATCTGCCATTTGACTTCATGTTGAATATAGTTATGATATTGTATGCATATGAAATCATACTAAGTCATATGATTGCAAAAAAACAAGTTTTGGTAAAATTAGAACATATATACGTATTAAGCACAATATATATAGTACACTTTATCTTAAACTTTATAAATTCTAAGAATATGTAACAAAATTTATTGATAAGCAATTTTAGCATTGTTTTTATAGTTATTCATTAACTTTAGAGGTATTTATGAGTGTTTGTACGTAATATAAGACATACTTTTGAAAATGTTTGGGATTTAGGGGTTTATAAAAAATATGTTGTAAAACAGATGTAAATATACGACTGATTTACGTCTAATTTACGACGATTGTGTATTTGTACGACAAAGTACAACATCGTATGACCTGACAACGATTTATAAGACGGATCGTCGGGAAATCGTCGTAAATTTATGACGATTTCACGACGATATTTTATTTTATTTTATAAAAAAATTGATCGTCGTTAATTCGTCGTAGGGGCATTCATCCTCGTCAAATCGTCGTAAATTTACGACGATTTTTAATTTATTTTAAACGAACAACTTATTTATTACTCGGAGTCATCATTAGACTCATATTCGTCCTCCGAGTCAGATTCAGCAAATTCCTCAGTCTCTTCTACTTCTTCTTCGTCCTCATTCACCTCTTCAGCTTCCATATTATGTGGATCAATGAGTAAGACCATGTCCGTGCTTAGTTATGGCGAAGGAATATCGACGGGCGTGTCCACTACAAGAATCTGCGCATATAACAATGAAAATTTTACAACGATTTTGGTCGTCGTAATTTTACGACGAAATAACGACAATTTTACAACGATCTGTGCAATCGTCGTAAAATCGTCGTAAAGTTTACAACGATTTTGGTCGTCGTTATGTTACGACGATTTAACGACGATTTTCCGAAGATACACGTAGTCGTCGTTTAATCGTTGTAAATTTACTACGATTTAACGAAATCTTGGTTTAAAAGAAAATGTCGTCGCTAAATCGTTGCTAGTTTACAACGAGTTTACAACTTCTGGTTTTGGGACATTTTAACAACGATTTGAAGACATTAATCTGGTAGATGAAAACGTGTATTTACTGTTGCACCTAATTATTTACAACTTTCATTTTAGTCGTTCAATCGTTGTAAAATCGTTGTAAATCCCTTGTTAAATATGAATCGTTGTAAATTAGTAGTTAAATTTCCTTGGTAAAAAGTTGGGAAAATTTTAAAAATCCTATAAATACATCCTCATCTTTCACCACAAATCACACCACCAATTTTATCTCTCTCCCATACGAAAAAAAACTCTTTTTCTAAAAAAAAAAATGTTCGGAGGCGATATTTACGAAATCCGAAAGTGGATGTACATACATCGAGGCGATGAAAGATCAATGAAATATTCATGCAGCAAGCCACAAATCTACCTGTCACTATTGAAAGCGGTAAGATGTTTTGTCCTTGTATCAAATGCTACAATAGACGGTTCATTTTAATTGAAAATGTTTGGAAGCATTTGTTAAATAGAGGATTTACATCACAGTATTATATATGGTTTAATCATGGGGAAGGTTATTGTGGTAATGTTGCTAGTAGTAGTAATTATCATCAGGAATCTGTAGACTATGACCAACATGTAGAAAATGAGTATGATTATTATAATTTTCATCATGATCGTGGAAATGAACCGGATAGGATAAATGACATGATTAGCGATGCATTTCGTCCTGAAGTTGCATTGTCATCTGATGGAAATTTAGTCGAAGAACCTAATTTAGATGCCGCAAATCAACCAATATATGATAATTGTAGAGAAGGGCACTCTAAATTGTCATTAGCTGCCGGAATGATGAATATTAAAACAAACCATAACTTATCTGAGGTGTGCATGGATGATTGGGCTTCATTGTTAAAAGAATATCTACCCTCTGATGATTTAGCTGCTGAAACTTTTTATGAGGTTCAAAAATTGGTTACCAGTCTTGGTCTTCCGTATCAGCCAATTGATGTATGTGTAGACAATTGTATGATATATTGGAAAGACGACGAAATTCTTGAGGAATGTCGTTTTTGCAAAAAACCAAGATATAGGCCAGAAGGAGTAGGTCGAAAGAGGGTACCGTACCAGAAGATGTGGTATCTGCCTATAACAGACAGGCTACAAAGGATGTATCACTCGGAGAGGACAGCTTCTTCCATGAGGTGGCATGCAGAACATACACAGAAGCCTGGAGAGGTGACCCACCCATCATATTCGAAAGCCTTGAAACACTTTAACTCGGTGTACCCCGATTTTGCTAGACGAAAAGGTAACGTCTACCTTGGTCTATGTACATATGGATTTAGTCCATTTGGTATGTCAGGTAGGCAATATTTTTTATGGCCCGTCATCGTCACCCCTTATAACCTCCCACCAGAGATGTGTATGCAAAGAGACTTTTTATTAATGAGTATATTAGTCCCTGGACCTAAACATCCAAAAAGATCCCTTGATGTTTTTCTACAGCCTTTGGTGGAAGAGTTGAAGGAGTTATGGCACACTGGAGTAAGGACTTACGATTGTTCGAGGAAATGGAATTTTACAATGCGTGTAGTGCTTCTATGGACGATTAGCGACTTTCCCGCTTATGGAATGTTGTCGGGCTGGACTACACACGGACGACTCTCTTGTCCTTACTGCATGCATCGTACTGACGCCTTCCAATTGAAGCATGGAAGGAAAACTAGCTGGTTCGATTGTCAGCGATTAATGGTAATCGTGACGGTGACAATCGGACCAGCTAGTTTTCCTTCCATACTTCAATTGGAACGCGTCAGTATGATGCATGCAGTAAGTATAATATTGTGGTGTAAATTCTCTATTTAACAAATGCTTCCAAACATTTTCAACCAAAATGAACCGTCTATTGTCGCATTTGATACAAGGACAAAACATCTTACCGCTTTCGATAGTGACATGTAGATTTGTGGCTTGTTGCATGAATATTTCAACCCCGTCGAGGACCTCTGTGTCACCGATCCGTCATCGCCTCGATGTATGTACATCCACTTCCGGATTTCCTAATTATCGCCTCCGGACATATTTTTTTTTTAAAAAGAGTTTTTTTCGTATGTGAGAGAGATAAAATTGGTGGTGTGATTTGTGGGGAAAGATGAGGATGTATTTATAGGATTTTTAAAAATTTCCCAACTTTGTACCAAGGAAATTTAACTACTAATTTACAACGATTCATATTTAACAAGGGATTTACAACGATTTTACAAATATTGAACGACTAAAATGAAAGTTGTAAATAATTAGGTGCAACAGTAAATACACGTTTTCACCTACCAGATTAATGTCTTCAAATCGTTGTTAAAATGGCCCAAAACTAGAAGTTGTAAACTCGTTGTAAATTAGCAACGATTTAGCGACGATATTTTCTTTTAAACCAAAATGTCGTTAAATCGTAGTAAATTTACGACGATTAAACGACAACCAAAATCGTTGTTATATGCGCAGATTCTTGTAGTTTTATAAGTTCCTCAATGAGCTTTGTACAAGTTTGACGAACGTATAAAACATCTAACAACGCGTTTCTAGGACTCTAAACCAAGTTTCATGCAACATGAGTGCTTATAAGTTCCTCAATGAGCTTTGTAAAAGTTTCACGAACTTATGAAATATCTAACAACGCGTTTCTAGGACTCTAAACCAAGTTTCATGCAACATGAGTGCTTATAAGTTCCTCAATGAGCTTTGTACAAGTTTGACGAACGTATGAAACATCTAACAACTTGTTTCTAGGACTCTAAACCACGTTTCATGCAACATGAGTGCTTATAAGTTCCTCAATGAGCTTTGTACAAGTTTGACGAACGTATGAAACATATAACAACGCGTTTCTAGGACTCTAAACCAAGTTTCATGCGCAACATGAGTGTTTATAAGTGTCTCAATGAGCTTTGTACAAGTTTGACGAACTTATGAAACATCTAACAACGCGTTTCTAGGACTTTAAACAAAGTTTCATGCAACATGAATGTTTATAAGTGCCTCAATGAGCTTTATACAAGTTTGACAAACTTATGAAACATCTAACAACTTGTTTCTAGGACTCTAAACCACGTTTCATGCAACATGAGTGCTTATAAGTTCCTCAATGAGCTTTGTACAAGTTTGACGAACGTATGAAACATCTAACAACGCGGTTTCTAGGACTCTAAACCAAGTTTCATGCAACATGAGTGCTTATAAGTTCCTCAATGAGATTTGTACAAGTTTCAAGAACTTATGAAACATCTAACAACGCGTTTCTAGGACTGTAAACCAAGTTTCATGCAACATGAGTGCTTATAAGTTCCTCAATGAGCTTTGTACAAGTTTGACGAACGTATGAAACATCTAACAACGCGTTTCTAGGACTCTAAACCAAGTTTCATGCAACATGAGTGCTTATAAGTTCCACAATGAGCTTTGTAAAAGTTTCACGAACTTATGAAACATCTAACAACGCGTTTCTAGGACTCTAAACCAAGTTTCATGCAACATGAGTGCTTATAAGTTCCTCAATGAGCTTTGTACAAGTTTGACGAACGTATGAAACATCTAACAACTTGTTTCTAGGACTCTAAACCACGTTTCATGCAACATGAGTGCTTATAAGTTCCTCAATGAGCTTTGTACAAGTTTGACGAACGTATGAAACATATAACAACGCGTTTCTAGGACTCTAAACCAAGTTTCATGCGCAACATGAGTGTTTATAAGTGTCTCAATGAGCTTTGTACAAGTTTGACGAACTTATGAAACATCTAACAACGCGTTTCTAGGACTTTAAACAAAGTTTCATGCAACATGAGTGTTTATAAGTGCCTTAATGAGCTTTATACAAGTTTGAAAAACTTATGAAACATCTAACAACTTGTTTCTAGGACTCTAAACCACGTTTCATGCAACATGAGTGCTTATAAGTTCCTCAATGAGCTTTGTACAAGTTTGACGAACGTATGAAACATCTAACAACGCGGTTTCTAGGACTCTAAACCAAGTTTCATGCAACATGAGTGCTTATAAGTTCCTCAATGAGCTTTGTACAAGTTTCAAGAACTTATGAAACATCTAACAACGCGTTTCTAGGACTGTAAACCAAGTTTCATGCAACATGAGTGCTTATAAGTTCCTCAATGAGCTTTGTACAAGTTTGACGAACGTATGAAACATCTAACAACGCGTTTCTAGGACTCTAAACCAAGTTTCATGCAACATGAGTGCTTATAAGTTCCTCAATGAGCTTTGTAAAAATTCACGAACTTATGAAACATCTAACAACGCGTTTCTAGGACTCTAAACCAAGTTTCATGCAACATGAGTGCTTATAAGTTCCTCAATGAGCTTTGTACAAGTTTTACGAACGTATGAAACATCTAACAACTTGTTTCTAGGACTCTAAACCACGTTTCATGCAACATGAGTGCTTATAAGTTCTTCAATGAGCTTTGTACAAGTTTGACGAACGTATGAAACATATAACAACGCGTTTCTAGGACTCTAAACCAAGTTTCATGCGCAACATGAGTGTTTATAAGTGTCTCAATGAGCTTTGTACAAGTTTGACGAACTTATGAAACATCTAACAACGCGTTTCTAGGACTTAAAACAAAGTTTCATGCAACATGAGTGTTTATAAGTGCCTCAATGAGTTGTATACAAGTTTGACAAACTTATGAAACATCTAACAACTTGTTTCTAGGACTCTAAACCACGTTTCATGCAACATGAGTGCTTATAAGTTCCTCAATGAGCTTTGTACAAGTTTGACGAACGTATGAAACATCTAACAACGCGGTTTCTAGGACTCTAAACCAAGTTTCATGCAACATGAGTGCTTATAAGTTCCTCAATGAGCTTTGTACAAGTTTCAAGAACTTATGAAACATCTAACAACGCGTTTCTAGGACTGTTAACCAAGTTTCATGCAACATGAGTACTTATAAGTTCCTCAATGAGCTTTGTACAGGTTTGACGAACGTATGAAACATCTAACAACGCGTTTCTAGGACTCTAAACCAAGTTTCATGCAACATGAGTGCTTATAAGTTCCTCAATGAGCTTTGTAAAAGTTTCACGAACTTATGAAACATCTAACAACGCGTTTCTAGGACTCTAAACCAAGTTTCATGCAACATGAGTGCTTATAAGTTCCTCAATGAGCTTTGTACAAGTTTGACGAACGTATGAAACATCTAACAACTTGTTTCTAGGACTCTAAACCACGTTTCATGCAACATGAGTGCTTATAAGTTCCTCAATGAGCTTTGTACAAGTTTGACGAACGTATGAAACATCTAACAACGCGGTTTCTAGGACTCTAAACCAAGTTTCATGCAACATGAGTGCTTATAAGTTTCTCAATGATCTTTGTACAAGTTTCAAAAACTTATGAAACATCTAACAACGCGTTTCTAGGACTGTAAACCAAGTTTCATGTAGCATGAGTGCTTATAAGTTCCTCAATGAGCTTTGTACAAGTTTGACGAACGTATGAAACATCTAACAACGCGTTTCTAGGACTCTAAACCAAGTTTCATGCAACATGAGTGCTTATAAGTTCCTCAATGAGCTTTGTAAAAGTTTCACGAACTTATGAAACAACTAACAACGCGTTTCTAGGACTCTAAACCAAGTTTCATGCAACATGAGTGCTTATAAGTTCTTCAATGAGCTTTGTACAAGTTTGACGAACGTATGAAACATCTAACAACTTGTTTCTAGGACTCTAAACCACGTTTCATGCAACATGAGTGCTTATAAGTTCCTCAATGAGCTTTGTACAAGTTTGACGAACGTATCAAACATATAACAACGCGTTTCTAGGACTCTAAACCAAGTTTCATGCAACATGAGTGTTTATAAGTGTCTCAATGAGCTTTGTACAAGTTTGACGAACTTATGAAACATCTAACAACGCGTTTCTAGGACTCTAAAAAAAGTTTCATGCAACATGAATGTTTATAAGTGACTCAATGAGCTTTATACAAGTTTGACAAAGTTATGAAACATCTAACAACTTGTTTCTAGGACTCTAAACCACGTTTCATGCAACATGAGTGCTTATAAGTTCCTCAATGAGCTTTGTACAAGTTTCACGAACTTATTAAACATCTAACAACGCGTTTCTAGGACTCTAAACCAAGTTTCATGCAACATGAGTGCTTATAACTTCCTCAATGAGCTTTGTACAAGTTTCAAGAACTTATGAAACATCTAACAACGCGTTTCTAGGACTGTAAACCAAGTTTCATGCAACATGAGTGCTTATAAGTTCCTTAATGAGCTTTGTACAAGTTTGACGAACTTATGAAACATCTAACAACGCGTTTCGAGGATTTTAAACCAAGTTTCAAGCAACATGAGTGCTTATAATTTCCCCAATGAGATTTGTACAAGTTTCACAAACTTATGAAACATCTAACAACGGGTTTCTAGGACTCTAAACCAAGTTTCATGCAACATGAGAGATTATAAGTTCCTCAATGAGGTTTGTACAAGTTTGACGAAGGTATGAAACATCTAACAGCGCGTTTCTAGGACTCTAAACCAAGTTTCATGCAATATGTTATAAGTGTCTCAATGAGCTTTGTACAAGTTTGACGAACGTATGAAACATCTAACAACGCATTTCTAGGACTCTAAACCAGGTTTCATGCAACATGAGTGCTTATAAGTTCCTCATTGAGATTTGTACAAGTTTCACGAATTTATGAAACTTCTAACAATGCGTTTCTAAGACTCTAAACCAAGTTTCATGCAGCATGAGTGCTTATAAGTTCCTCAATGAGTTTTGTACAAGTTGACGAACTTATGAAACATTTAACAACGCTTTTCTAGTACTCTAAACCAAGTTTCATGCAACATGAGTTTTTATAAGTTCCTCAATCAGCTTTGTACAACTTTCACGAACTTATGAAACATCTAACAACGCGTTTCTAGGACTCTAAACCAAGTTTCATGCAACATGAGTGCTTATAATTTCCTAAATGACTTTTGTACAAGTTTCACGAACTTATGAAACATCTAACAACGCGTCTCTAGGACTCTAAACAAAGTTTCATGCAACATATGCTACAGTTTGTGTTTGTTGTGTTGGTCTAAATTAATTAATACTCAAAAAATGAGATAATGTATATGAGACTTTTTGAAATTATGAGTTATTAAAGAAATTCTTAAATTTTTATCCTATATATAAAAGTTGAAGGGAGTTCTCCAATGATTGATACATCATCATTTCAAATTTATTTATCAAATTCATTAATTTTAAAAAAATTATGTCACAATTTAATTACTAATTCATAAAACATATTAAATTTCAACTTAATATTTAAAAATATTATTATATTAAATATATGTTTTAAAAAAAAATTATGGGGCTTTGAATAAATAAAACTATTTTAAACATCTATATCTAAAACAACATCACATAAGTAACGGGAAAATGTCAATTAAATCATGAACTACAAAAATTCACCGAAAAAAACATGAACTTTCACGTGAACCATTTAAATCATATATTTTTCGTTGACTCACGTTTTAAATCATGATTTTTTTTTTACCGAGACAAAAAGAGCACAAAGTTGAGTTCGTTAACGAAAAAATTTGACAGTATGCTCAATTCCAGCCAATTGAATTGCTCAATTCTTCAGAGAAATCTCAAACACTGTCAAACTATTGCGTTAGTAGACTTAACATTTGATTCTTTTTGTTTACGTTGTGCTCTTTTTGTTCCGGTAAAAAAGAATTCATGGATTAAAATGTCAGTTAACGAAAAATACATGATTTAAATGGTTCACGTGAAAGTTCATGCTTTTTCCAATGAATTTTGAAAGTTCATGATTTAATTGACATTTTCCCCCATAAGTAACAAATAAAATAAAAATATACAAAATTTATAAAATTAGTTACAAAAAATGAAAAAAATAAAGAAAAATAAAAAAAACACAATTTATGACACTGAATAAACAGAAAATATATATTAGGACACTCATTTAGATAAGCAAATATATGAAAAATACATCAATATAAGTAAATAGTATCATAATACACAAGAAAAAAACATGTGATACAAAACTAACAAAAATACAAAAACTAAAAAATATACAAACAATTTAAGATTAGTAAAAATATATCAAAAACAGAGAATTGAGAAAATAAAAATTAAGGTAACATTATATAGGTAGTTAAAAATATAAACCGTGAAAATAAAAGTTATTTGAATCATAAAAAAACAAAAGAAAATAATATAAAATATTCGCGAGTATCGCGGGTTCCTTCCTAGTACAAATAAATTATAATCTTCCTTTCTTGGCTGAAAAATTCATTCAACACCATTCTCCATGTATGTACTTTCATAAATTTCCAAAGGGAATAAAAAAAAAGAGAAATTCACAAAACTACGCCCTTTCAACCCTCCCTTCACAAAACTACACCTAATTCAATATTTTCACAAGTTTACACTCTTTCAAAATTTTAAAAACTTGATTTACCCTTTTAAAAATTACCAAAATTAATTTTTTTTTCATTTGGGTTCGCTAATTAGTGATTAGGGTATAGTATTAAAGGGGTAGGATTGTTTGGGTAGGGTTTATTTGGATTTAATTTTGAGTGTTTAGGTGTAGTTTTGTGATGTATTTTGGAAATGGTGTAGTTTTGTGAAATGTAATTTAAATGGTGTAGTTTTGTGAAATGTAATTCAAATGGTGTAGTTTTATAATTTTACCATAAAAAATGGGCAATTCCCAACTAATTAAAGTTTTTTTTATACCAAAATTAGCACAAATTCTCAAATAGCATGAATCTACAAGCTAAAGAAATTGGGTTATGAATCTACAAGCTAATAATAGTCAAGATACATATAAATTTTAGGAAAAGAGGAAAGTTTGTTACTACTTACTTGTCTAACAAAGCTAGCAAAAGGGATTAACAGGTTAGTGGTCTTTTGATAGTGCCGAATCTCTCTAAGAGAGACAGTACCCGGCTTGAATCTGTGAGGCTTCTTCTTTGGAACTACCAAAAATTTGAAGAAAATTTGCAAAATTAGACATCTTTTTTTTACTCTGCTTTCTTAAAATCATGGAATAATAAAATATCATAAAAAGAGTTTTTTTTTACTAACTTTCTGGAACGAAGTTTTTAGTAACCCCTTTCTTCACATATTATAAAAATATGAAGAGACAAAATTAGTATAAAATTAAAATGCAAAGTTCATAACCAAATATTTGAAGAGAAAAAATTAGTATAAAATTAAAATTAAAAATGCAAAGTTCATAAGAAAATAAGTATAAACTGAAACCTTTTCTTACATTTCTACCAGTAGCTGCGGCTGCTGCAAAACCACAGACAAACAATGAAATTTAGAAAATTGAAATTGAAATTTTAGTGTTAAAAAACCCAACAAACAAAAAGTGTAAAAAAAGCCTAATATATATATATATCTTTTTTACTCTTCTTTCTCAAAATCAAGGGAATAATAAAATAACATAAAACAACGATTAATTTTTTTTACTTACTTTGTGGATTAGTAGCCCTTTCTTCACATACCAAAAATATTTTAAGAAACAAAATTAGTAGTATAAAATTAAAAATGCAAAGTTCATAAGCAAAAAAGGGAGAAATATTTACTTACTTTTCTACCACTAGCTGCAGGTGAAATTGGTGCTGCAAAATCACACAAACAATGAAATTTAGGGGGAAAATTTAGTATAAAAGTGTTAATAAAATCTAACAGAAATTTATAATGACCATTAATATGGTTTGTGTTTGAAACATTAGCATCTGTACAATTTTTCATATGTGAAATTTTTTTTAAACAAACAAACAAACAAAAAAACCCCTAATAATTAAAATAAAGTAATCTTAAAAGAAAATGATTATATAAAAAATCAAACCTGTTCGATTCTTGATTCTTGCTCTTGAAGACATGTGTTTTGTTTTCCCCATTTTTAATTAGTACCAAAAGAAAAGAAAATCAAATAAAAAGAAAAGAAAATCAAATAAAAAAAAAGAAAAGAGAGAGAAGCGTAAAAGTTAAAAATAAAATAAGATCCTATTAAATATAAACTTATGTGAAAATATTTAGTTTTATGGTGGGAAAATATTTTGTTTTTCCCGCTACGTTAAATTAACGTATTGACTCTTTTTTAGTCAAAGTTAAAAGAGAGGTTTTGCTTTTTTCTTCTTTTTTGCCAAACATTACATGATTTTGTTAAAACGGCATCGTTTCCACTATATTATTATAAATAAATATGTATATATACTAACACACATAAAGAGCATTATCCTACATATATTAGAAGCAACATCCAATACATATAAATTTTGATATGTGTGTCATAAAGTAGAAAGATAATGTAATGTTGCAGCAAAAATCCAAATCAAAACGCATCACTGTTTTATACTTATCAAGTGTTAGCAAAAACATCCTTTCAAAAGGCCTAAAAATTATGTTTATCCAGGCATTACCTATTGATTCATGTATTGTGGACTAGAGAGTAAGCTTTGGATCGTATCTGACATTGCTCGACGTAGTTGTCTGTCCTATAAAGTTACATAAACACAATGTTCTGTTCATATTTAGCATTATGTATACAATTCAAGCTAAATCAACAAACTATTACCACCTTGTTTGTGAACACCCATCTCTGTTATAAACTTTGATATCATTTAACTTTATAATCGACATGAAGTAAGCAAGAGAAGGATATAATTTGTCAAAATTGTGACAAATTAATAGTATTACGATATAAAATTTAAATTTGAATATATATGGTCAAAATTGTGATTAATTAAGAGAATTTTGTCTAGCTTGTGAAACTTATTCTACTTCCGATAGCTTTGATTATTATTATAAGTATCTAAATATATTAATAATATTTCATAATAATAGAATAGTTTTTGATGTAGCTTTCGAAAATTTTAGTCTGATATGTGTATTAATTAACGGTGCTGATGAAGAGATCATACTTGTAGAAAACATTAAATATATATATATATATAAATTTAAATATATATATAATTTAAATTTTTATATATGTATATATATAAAACATAAAACATTAAATATTTTATATCAAACAAAATTATTATATAAACATAAAAAAACACTGCACCGACCCTACGTTTAGTCTAATTTATACGCATCCAATTAAATGGGTTGCTACATAAAAATATATAGAAAGAATGACCACAACAACAAAAAAAAAACGAAATTGTATACATGCATCATCTCATAATTTCTAGGACCACTTGCATGGTCACGTTATCCAAATACTATTTGCGACATTAAAACAAAAATTATGTTATAACATGTTTTGTTTCTTTTATTCACATAAAGTAGTAACTAAATAAGCATTTCCCTAATTTAAATCACAAAACATAAATTTAAATATTCTAGGCCAAACTATAACTTCATATCAATGATTTAACATATATAATGAAGTAATTAAGCTAGTGGGTGAGTTTAGTATATAGTAACCTAGTACACATATAGTACACATATTTTTGACAAAAACACAAACTTATTGTTAATGATACAACATAAGTTTCCATAATAGTATTATAAGAATTCCTTTTTAAGTTAAAGAATAGAGTTAATTCCTTTTATGGTTATGAGAAGTTGTATCATGGCCTACATATAGAGGTCTTTAACATTCAATAAAGATCATCTTCCAGAATTCACTTAAGCTTAAGAAGTTTAACCAGATCTAATGCTCGTATCAGAACAATTTAGTTCATAAGGCAGCAAGCTATGTGATATGTTCATGACATACATGAACATTGTAACTTATCTAAAGAATGTCATATCAGATAGCGACACTAGGTAGTTACTAGTTAGAACACATAATGATATACTAAAATAAGCAGTTAACAATAAGTACTAAGACAAGAAAAACAGAATTACCTGATTAGTAGTTAGTTCTGGTTGCCACTCAACTCGTTTCAGTCGATACTTAAACACCGTAAACCCTGACAAGCCTTTTTCTGCCCAGTACTCAGTAACCTGTAAGAAGAGTAACACCACTGAGTAAGGAAAACCTGTAAAACCTTTTATATATTTTGAATCTAGCTATTAAGAAATCATAGATGTTACTATTCAAAGACAAATAATAAAAAGGCATACCTTGTACAGTCCATCATAAGTGTATACTCTTTTGGTATAGCTACTTTTGAACTTGTGACCCCGGGTAACCCTTACAGGCACATTATGTGTAATGCAGTTATGTAACATATGCAAGGTGATAAATGAGTTAGAAAGAAAATGGTTTGCATCAACAAGATTAAAATAAATTAAATTTTGCGAGAAAAACCTTCAGGCCCATATTCCCTTTAACATCTTAAGGCGTTCGAAATTCAACAATCACAATCTTCTCGCAAGGCAGAGTTTAAGAGAGAGAAGTGTCTTAGATCTCTCGCTAAATCGCTTAGCACTTTTACCACTTCAACAAGGACAATTGGTATGTATACTTTAGGTATCTTAGCGGTCACAATCGCAACTCGATTATTTTTGTGAAATTTCCGTACAATCTCAATTTTTTTATATATTAGTAATTATGTAATTTTCTTTTCCTTATATGATTGAAATTGTATTATATTTTTTTGTTAATGTTGAAATTATTATAATGTTTTGGTTGGCCGATTATTAAAAAAATATTTAACTTCACTGTTTTCTTGTCTCGAATTATTTTCAATCTCGTCTCTCTTCCTCTTTGAATCCAACCCAATTTCCACAACATCAAATATCGTCTCTTTTTAGGTTTCTTCGTCTATACAAGCGAAATTGCTTCTTCTTCATCATCTTCGAGGCTATTCGAATTTGGTTGTTCTTTGATTTATTCTGGTTTTGGTTTACGACGGAAAGGGTTATCGTCGGAGAAGAGACTCGAGAAGCCACTCTCTAAATATCGTCGTAGTGTTGATATACGAGATTTTCGTCTCGTTTTTCGAATGTCTTAATTGTAGTACTTAAATCACCTAAATTTTATTTTTGTTTTCTTAGATAATCATCACAAAACCAAACTTTCTATTTAAAAATGTTTTTCCTTCTCCGACATCATTAAAACCAACAAGAGCTTTACTGTTCCGATACTTATGACGTCACCGAGACATCTAACGTATATATCTTACCGCTAAAATCGGAAACAAAACACACAATTATATCATTTTTAAAATTTCAGCTTTAAAAATGTAAATAATAATATTTAAATAATAAATTTGATAACGGTAGATTTTAGGGATTAATTTATTAATAATGTTTTTTACGGATTAGTCTCTCCTCTTTTTAGTCACATATTTTATGTTAAATCAAAAAATTTATGGTTCTCTAAATGTTTAAACATTCATATAAACGATCAACGGTTATTTTCTAACAAAAATACAAATAATGAAAAATATATCTATTTATAATATTCTAATTTCACCATACCTTAAACCAAAAACAAACATCTTATTTGTATTGTAAATAAGAAACCAACCAAAATAAGGCCACGATTATGGTCATATTTACTATATATGTAGTAGTTTGGTAGAACCTAGCAAGCCAATATTTATTTAATATAGTTTGGAAACATCTATCAAAAACCCTTAATATAAAATTCATGCGCTAAACTCTAATATACATATTTTTGTCTTTTATATTAAATATACTATACGAGTGTTAAGGCCATTGCTTTCCAATGGCAAAATTTGATTGTAATTTTTTTTGACTATTCAAAATTTTATTACATTAAAGTATTTAAACTATTCAAATTTTAACATTTTTGATAACGGATCACAGAAAAAAATTAAAATATCAGAATTTACATAATGCATAAAAAAACGTACATACGCAAAATGATTTTTCTGAAAACTAATTTTTTTTTATAAGTGTAGTGTTTAGACTTATGTTAAGAAATGGAAAAGAATATGAAACTATGATTGGTTTAAAAAACTTGCTTGATAATTTTGTTGTGAAAAAATGTTACTAAAATAGATGATAGAGTAATTAGAAGAGAGTAGATGTGGGATAGAGAGAGAAAAAGAAAATCTGTGTTTTTATTTTATTTTTGAGGAATTCACAAAACTACACCCTTTCAACCCCTTCTTCACAAAACTACACCTAATTTAATTTTTTCACAAAACTACACCATTTCAAAATTTTAAAAGCTTGATTTACCCTTTTAAAAATTACAAAAATTAAAATATTTTCATTTGGGTTCGCTAATTAGTGTTTAGGGTATAATATTAAGGGGTAGGATTGTGTGGGTAATGTTTATTTGGATTTAATTTTAGTGTTTAGATGTAGTTTTGTGAAGTATTTTTGAAATGGTCTAGTTTTGTGAAATGTAATTCAAATGGTGTAGTTTTGTGATTCTCCATTTATTTTTTTAATTTAGAGAATGTATTTTTTATTTTATTTTTTTAACTCTAGTGAGAGGAAAATAAATATAACCAAGACCCAACTACACCATGTTCTTAGTCCTTTTCTTTAAGAGTTGAGATTTCATCGAGTTTTAAGAGTTGTTTTGCCGTTGATTTTGTCTATGTCTAAAAGATAAGGTGCTTTATATATAAAATGACATTTTCACATTGTAACCATATATATTTAAATTTAAATTTTATATCGTAATACTATTAATTTGTCAAAATTGTGACAAATTAATAGTATTACGATATAAAATTTAAATTTAAATATATATGGTCAAAATTGTGATTAATTTAGAGAATTTTGTCTAGCTTGTGAAACTTATTCTACTTCCGATAGCTTCGATTATTATTATAAGTATCTAAATATATTAATAATATTTCATAATAATAGAATAATTTTTGATGTAGCTTTCGAGAATTTTAGTCAAGAGAGGATCTTCATACCTGATATGTGTATTAATTAACGATGTTGACGAGGAGATCATACTTGTAGAAAACATTAAATATATATATAAATTTAAATATATATATATATGTATATAATTTAAATTTTTATATATATATAAAACAGAAACATTAAATATTTTATATCAAACAAAATTATTATATAAACATAAAAAAACACTACACCGACCCTACGTTTAGTCTAATTTATACGCATTCAATTAAATGGGTTGCTACATAAAAATATATAGAAAGAATGACCACAACAACGAAATTGTATACATGCATCATCTCATAATTTCTAGGACCACTTGCATGGTCACGTTATCCAAATACTATTTGCGATATTAAAACAAAAACTAAATAAGCATTTCCCTAATTTAAATCACAAAAAATAAATTTAAATATTCTAGGCCAAACTATAACTTCGATTGATATATCAATGATTTAACATATATAATGAAGTAATTAAGCTAGTGGGTGAGTTTAGTATATAGTAACCTAGTACACATATTTTTGACAAAAACACAAACTTGTTAGTGGTACTTCAAATTTTTTATCAAAGTTATTTAATAGTTCGGATAGCTTTGATTATTATAAGTATCTAAATATTTTACTAATATATTTGTTCTAAAATACGGTTAATACGACCGTATATACGCTGTATAGGAGAACCATGTCGTTTTTTAAGTTATACGGTGAAAAATGCGATTTTGAATAATACGACCATATATACAGTTAATACGGTCTTATATACAGCATAAACCGACTATACAACTGTATATACGGTGAAATCATTACTCGAGTTTTAAAAATTATACTACAACTTTGGATTTGATATAAAAAAATTATTTTATTGAATATTATTAAAAGATTAACACTTTTTCAAATACAATTAAATATAAATAAACAAACTTTTGTTCAACTGTATATTCATAATATATATTATTTATCAAATATAAACTAATTATTTTATGATATTTGTTAATGTGGACTTTATTTTGTCACTTTTTATTTTTGTTGTACATATAATTTATATATTATTAATATATTTCCCTAAAAGTATTCACCGTATATACCCGTATAGTCGTCCGTATATACACCCACGCGCTAAACTGTGGTCGACCGTACGTCTAGCGTATAACGTATTTTAGAAGAGGAATTCACAAAACTACACTCTTTCATCCCTTCCTTTACAAAACTCTACCTAATTTATTTTTTCTCAAAATTACACCCTTTCAAAAATTTAAAAGGTTGATTTACCCTTTAAAACTTTACCAACATTAAAAAATTTTATTTGGGTTCGTTGATTAGTGTTTAAGGTATAGTGATTAAGAGGGTAGAGTTGTGTGGGTAGGGTTAATTCGGATTTAATTTTATGTGTTTAGGTGTTGTTTTTTGATGAAATTTTTAAAAGATGTAGTTTTGTGAAACATAATTTAATAGGTGTAGTTTTGTAATTCTCCTATAATAGAATAATTTTTGATGTAGCTTTCGAGAATTTTAGTTAAGAGAGGATCTTCATGGATGATATGTGTATTAATTAACGGTGCTGACGAAGAGATCATACGTCCACATCAACTACTCCCATTGGTTTCTACCCAATGAATTACCCACAAACATTATTGTTTTGTTCCTCATTTTCTTTAGAAACGTCATGACCCCATCAAATCTGTTTGCCAACATATATAAATCAGAAAAGCATTAAATATTTGATATCGAACAAAATTATTATATAAACATAAAAAACACCTTGTGTTTTTTTAATGTAGGATTTTCTAGAAAAAAAAATTGTTTTGGAATGTAAGATTTTCTAGAATAATTGACACAATCTAAAAAACACCTTTATGATTTATCACGTTTATATTTTATCAATCATAATAGCAATAATAAATGATGTTATAAAAGTCATTTTAAAAAACTTGTTAATTTATAATTTTTTCTATAAAATCATACATTAAAAACGGAATGATTATGAGTTGCTACATAAAAATATATAGAAAGAATGACCACAACCAAAAAAAATATACGAAATTGTATACATATATACATCATCTCATATTGTCAAAAAAAAAATATACATCATCTCATAGTTTCTAGGACCACTTGCATGATCACGTTATCCAAATACTATATTCGACATTAAAACAAAAATTATGTTATAACCAGCTTTATTTCTTTTATTCACATAAAGTAGTAACTAGATAAGCATTTCCCTAATTTAAATCACAAAACATAAATTTAAATATTCTAGTCCAAACTATAATTAACTTCCATTGATATATCAATGATTTAACATATATATAATGAAGTAATTAAGCTAGTGGGTGAGTTTAGTAAACAGTAACTTAGGCTTAGGCACGTCGCAGTTAAAAAGGTTTCCACCGGAACTATAAATAATCAGACAATCAAATCCCGGATTGATCATTTCTCCGCTGCATTCTTTTGCCCACTCGCCGGAGAACAAGTCGCAGCTACTCCGGTTAACCGGTAAAACCACCGTGGATGCTTGGCAAAGTTGTTGTGGTTGCTGTTGTTATTGATCGGACGTTGGCCCATATTTTCGTAAATTGCATATCTAATGGACCAAAAAACTTAAAAGACAAAAATTAATATTTTCGATGCATTTACTAGTAACCATATTTTCTGCCAAAAACCTAGTTCTTGTATCTGTGACCTAAAACATGTACACATATTTTTGACAAAAACACTAACTTGTTAGTGGTATTTCAATTTTTTTTATCAAAAGTTATTTAATAGTTTCAGAATTGCTCATGTAAATTTGTAAATTATGTGAATTATGCGATACTAATAGTTTCAAAAAAAAACTAATACTAATAGTTAATGGTATTTCAAGAAAACTCATGTAAACTATGTGGTACTTTGAAACATGTATAGATGCGAATGGAGACGAGTTTATGGCACAAGACATATGGTTCCAAAACACAGCCGGGCCATCAAAACATCAAGTCGTGGCTCTCCGCGTGAGCGCTGACCAAACCGTCATAAACCGTTGCCGCATTGACGCGTACCAAGAAACGCTCTACACTCACACGCTCCGAAAATTCTACCGCGATAGCAATATAACGGGCACGGTAGATTTCATATTCGGAAACTCTGCGGTCGTGTTCCAAAACTGTGATATCGTTGCAAGGAAGCCCGATGCGGGACAAAAGAACATGGTAACGACTCAAGGAAGGGAAGATCCGAACTAGAACACGGCTATTTCGTTCCAAAATGTAAAATAACCGCTAGCTCGGATCTCGCCCCGATCAAAGGATCAATAAAGACGTTTCTTGGACGATCGTGGAAGTTGTACTCAAGGACAATGAAATCTTTTATTGATAACTATATTGACCCGACAGGTTTGGTTTCTGATTATCCAAATATCTTTATTATTTACATTATTATATAGAATTATAGATAGATTTCGATTCTTATTTTAGAATATTCTAATTTTTACGGATTTATTATAAATAGGTCATCTAGGCTTAGGTTGTAATTCAAACTATGATTAGTTTTTAAGAAAGTTTTTGGCTTTTGACATGGTAGGTTGGTTTCCGTGGGACGGCGAGTTTTCGTTGTCGACATTGTACTATGCGGAGTATGCTAATAACGGTCCCAGTTCGGGTACGACTAATAGAGTTACATGGAAAGGGTTTAAAGTTATTAAAGACTCGAAAGAAGCCGAGCAATTTACTGTGGCCAAGCTTATTCAAGGAGGAATGTGGCTAAAGCCCACCGGTGTTACTTACCAAGAGTGGCTTTGATTTGATTATGTCTTGTTTGTTATTGTACTATTGTATTGTGTTATGTTCTGTTTTGTTTTTTTAGTTTGATGTGGTTCTCTGTTTTTATATGGACTCAATAATGAGATGCTATGTTTCATGAAGGTGATGTGGCAATGAATAAGTGCAAATTATAATCAAATCCGTATAGAAAAATACATGTTTAAACAAATTAGTTCATAGTCTAGCTTCTAAAATTGTATAGGTGCAAATTATAACCATCATTATTGTGGATGAAACATAAATACTAAAAGTACATGTCATTATTTATAAGAATCAATTCAAGATCTATTGTTTATCCAAACAAAAGATTTTGAAAGGACATATTTTTTGAGGTTTGTTGACAATGCATAAACAATGGACCACTTGATTTTTATTTTTTCCTTTAAAAGAATTTGAGACCCTAGATTATTTTTAAAATATCCTAATTTTTCAAACTATACACATTAATATTTTTATGTAAATTTCTTAAAACACCACTAAATATTAATGAGATTTTAACAGAATATGAAGATTTAACATGTGAAACTTTTTGAGATAGTTTTGATCCTAACTCCGGTCCTTAGGCTTTTGGGTCTTATCATTGGGTTTGCGTTGTAATGGGTAATTAATTTCCTATCATTGTATTAAGGCTTTCAAGCCTCCTTTCACGAAGTGGATTCATTACACACACAAAATGATATATTTTGTAGAGAAATTCCTTAGAATACTATCAAAATAAGTTTTTGTTTTGAAAATACTATTACAAAGTTTTTTATAACAAAAATACCATTAAAATGTTTTATAACAAAAATACCATAAAAAATTAGTAGTTTACAAAAATACCACAAATACAAAAACGAGTTTTAACACTTTTAGATTTAAATTTTTTTCATTTGGGTTCGCTATATAGTGTTTATGATATAATTTTGAAGAGGCAAGATATAGTTTTTTGGAGGTTTTGGGTGTAATTTTGAAATTTTAAGATTTGTGGTATTTATGAGAAAAAACTTTTTAATGGTATTTGTAAAACTTTCAAAAATCTGTGCTAATTGTGTTAAAAAAACTTTTTTTAGTGGTATTCATAAGAATTGCCCTATTTTGCGATACCTTTGTTTAAAAATATTGTCTTTTTAGAAATATTAATTTTAAAAATGAACTTATGAACTACTATAATTTTTATACATCTTATAGTATTCATAAATGTTTTTTTAAATACGGAGGAATTACAAAATTACACCATTTGAATTGTATTTCACAAAACTACATTATTTCAATGTTATTTTACAAAATTTTGAAAATGTTTAAATATATAAAATATTGATTTATGAATAGTTTTGTAAATGAATGAATGAACATGTGTAGTTTTAACCAAGTGTTTTTGGTCTAGTGGTTTCCACTTGTGTGGAGGAGTCGCCATGTTGGTCTAGGCCAGGGATCGATTCCCCGCGAGTGCGAAATTGTTAGATTATTCACTTGGCCACATGGATATGGGCTCTTGCTTTCGGCCCATTTGAATACCCGGAGAGAGAGTCTATCCGTGGGCTGCACCTTCCCTTGGGGATTAGTCTGGACCCTTCCATATGTCCGGGATACCCCAGGTTAACCAAAAAAAAACATGTGTAGTTATGAGTATCTTATAATAAGCTTATAAAAATTCATACACATTATTTATAAAACACTAAGTACTTTTGACTATTTTCATAGCATGAAACGACTACTTTTGAAACCACATATTAAGAATGGTGTTTTTGTTTCCTACGTTTAAAAGAGTTTGATTTCTGGCTTTCTCTTGAATAATATGATCACCATAGAAGATTATTTAATTTTTGGATTATAGGATTATTTAATTGGTTAATGTAATAAGTACAAAACTCATAATATAAATTTTTATAAACTCAACCCTCTCCATGTTCATATCTTTTTTAAATCAAATCTTAACTTATATAAGAATGTGTTCTGTTAGAAAGGATGTGTCTCCATAAATTTATTCATGAATTACCTTTTACAAGTTATTATTATTATACTTTTTTTAGCCGATTGATAACCCAAAAGCGACGTACATAAAACACATATTTTTGACGTACATAAAACACATATAAAGACTATTTGCATAACATGAAATTACTTCTTTTCAAACCACATATTAAGAATGGTGATTTTCTTTCCTACGTTTGAATGAGTTTTATTTCTGGTTTTATCTTCAATAATAGGAGCACCATAGAGGATTATTTAATTTTTGGATTACAGGATTATTATATTTGTTCATAACTTTTTTAAATCACATCCTAACTTATATGAGAATGTGTTCCGTTTAGAAAGGCATGGTCACTTATATTTGTTTCAAAGGTTACTTGAGAATATATATTATCTCTTTATTCATACTTCTAAGCATCACTCCAATTTAGGTATGACTCCGATTTGGTAGTGGGAGCGATGAAATTCGAGTGCAATATGATTAGTTAAATTTATGAATGGTAATGCAATTTGGAAACGATTCGTTTGCATTTTATTTTCAAATGACAAAATGATTTGGATGTGAATAATTATTTTTGTATATGTTTCTGATGCAGGAGGAAAATGGAAGATGTTATTTTCTTTTTAGTTAATTTACCTATTAAGTTTGATTTCTATATTTTTATTAGTTTTCCTATTTTTATTAGGTTTTCTATTTCCTAAATTAGTTTTCCTTTTATTTGTTCGACTTTTAGCTATAAATAAGAGTCATTAGACTCATTGTAAAAGAAGTCAATAATTATTATTTTTAATAAAACTTTAAGAGTTTTCTCTTATTTTCTCTCGTGGATTCGAGATTGATCCTCTGGTGGATTCCAGGGTTTTCTGGTGGATTCCAGATATTTCTAGTGGATTCTAGAAACTTTCTTTCAAGTTTGTCGCTTGCGAACTTGAGTTTCATTCGGGTTCAGCGCTTGCTAACCCTAAAGATTTCCGACTGCGTCAAGTGGTATCAGAGCAGGCTTTCTCATGTCTTTTATGAAACTTGAGACATAGGAGATCAACCATTGATCAGAGCATACATGGAGGGTTTATTCGCGGACTTAGCCGCAGACCTCATTGCTCAGATCACTATTCAGATGGATGGCTTAAGCCTTGATGTAAACAAGGTCAAAAACAATGAGAATCTTCAAAGACTTATCGAATGTGAAGCCGCTAAGAAAGTTAGAAACAATTGTGATTATCATGTGAAGGATGATATTCCGTTGTTTAATGGAACCATGGGAGCTATAGAGTTTATGGATTGGCAGATCGATGTCGATCGATTCTTCGATGTCATGGAAATCCCTGAAAACAAACAAGTTAAGATGGTAGCTATGAGGCTAAAGAAAATTGCTGCTGTATGGTGGGATAAGCTTGTGATTCAAAGACAAAGACAAAGAAAAGGGCCAGTTAGGACTTGGCGTCGAATGAAGCAGTTGATGATGGAACGTTTTTTACCAGAAGAATACGATCCAAATCTTTATAAGATGTATATCGAATGTGGGCAAGGAAATAAGACTGTCACTGAATACACGACTGAATTTATACGTTTTTCTAAACGCAATCATCTAGGAGAGACGGAAAATCAGAAAGTGGTCAGATACATCAGTGGTTTAAAAGGTTCTATACAAGAGAAGATGGGTCTAAAAACAGTATGGACAGTGCAACAGGCTTCTAACCTAGATTTGACAGCTGAACTAACCGAGAAGTATTCTGCAAGTGTCTCAACCTTCAAGAGGTATGCAACACAAAATTATTCTGAAGCAACCACGTATAAAGAAAATAGTGTGGTGGACAAGAACAATCCCAAGTCGATATGGTTTACAAAGGATGAAAACATCGTAGAACTGGTTAGAATTTCGAAAGTGGAAGCCCTTCATGCCATCGCTAACAACTTGAGTTCTCGTGAGGAAATTAAAGAGGAGGAGAGACATCTTGAGAAAACAGATTTTAAAGAGATAGAATTGCAAAGTGTCAAGATACAATCAGAAAATCTAGTTTTTAAAGAGATGGAATTGCAAAAGGTCGTGATACAATCAGAGAATCTAGTTTATATAAAGATGGATATGGAAGGTATTGAAGATAAAGCGGAAGTTCGCAACAACAAAGTTGTTTTTATCAAAACCTCAATTATTAATGAAGAAAAACTTGAGGAAGAAGAAACAGTCCATCAAGAGATTCAATATAATCCTCCTTCCAACATCGTTGATATCTCCAAGAAAAGGCAAGTTCAGGTGTTTGTAAGCATATTGCAGATATCTATTCTTGTGTGGGTTTATGATAAGATATTGTTCTCTTTATGGTACGAGCATAAAATCGATCGAAAAGGAATTGGATAATATGTTTTATTAAAAGAGAACTCGAGGTCGAGTTCTTTGGAAGTGGAGGAGACGATGCGGGAGGAAAATGGAAGATGTTATTTTCTTTTTAGTTAATTTACCTATTAAGTTTGATTTCTATATTTTTATTAGTTTTCCTATTTTTATTAGGTTTCCTATTTCCTAAATTAGTTTTCCTTTTATTTGTTCGACTTTTAGCTATAAATAAGAGTCATTAGACTCATTGTAAAAGAAGTCAATAATTATTATTTTTAATAAAACTTTAAGAGTTTTCTCTTATTTTCTCTCGTGGATTCGAGATTGATCCTCTGGTGGATTCCAGGGTTTTCTGGTGGATTCCAGATATTTCTAGTGGATTCTAGAAACTTTCTTTCAAGTTTGTCGCTTGCGAACTTGAGTTTCATTCGGGTTCAGCGCTTGCTAACCCTAAAGATTTCCGACTGCGTCAGTTTCATTTGTATTTTAACTTTTTGTTGTATTTTCACCAATAGATTGTTTAGACTACAAAGTTATGATGGTACTTCTGATATAATTTTTATGGTAATTTTAATCTCAAATTATTTTCAGTGGTATTTTTTATTTAAAAATATATTTAGAGGTATTTTTGACCTAAAAGCATATTTAGTGGTATTTTTTATCTAAAATTTTATTTAGTGGTATTTTTGATATCAAATTCTTTTTGGTGGTAATTTTGATCTTAAGTTATGTTTAGTGGTGTTTTTGATATAAAATATATTTAGTGGTATTTTTGATCTTAAATTATATTTATTGGTATCTTTCATCTTAAATTATAGTCCATCTACGTATATTGGGTGGATATTACCAAAAAAAAAACGTATATTGGGAGGAGGCTTCTACCCACAAGACGATGAACATGACCTACAAAACAGTATGGTAGTAAAAACTCTGTTTAGAGATTAAAGATTAAGAGGCATACTTAGATATCCCAGAGAGTTTAGGCGTTGCTAAAAGTAAAATCTTTAATTACGTTCAAGAGCGGTTGAATGAAAGGATAAATGGTTGGACAGCAAAATTTTTATTTAGAGGAGGAAAGGAAACACTGATTAAATCGGTGGCCTTAGCCCTTCCGTTGTATGTTATGTCATGCTTCGAATTACCCCAGTCGTTAACGATAAAGTTAACCAGTGCGATATCTAAATTCTGGTGGAGTTCCAATGGAAGAAACCGCGGTCTCCATTGGGTGACATGGGAAAAAATGTGTGAGTCCAAACACGATGGTAAAATGGGCTTTCGATCGTTACAAGATTTTAACAAGGCTTTGTTGGCAAAACAATATTGGCGTCTTTCACAATTTCCTAACTCACTTGTGGCACGAGTATTGAAGGGCAGATATTTTTCAAGAGTGCACCCATTTTTGGCAAAAAAACCCACACTCTCCCTCATTTGGTTGGAAAAATATTTATTCTTCGAAAAAACTGTTGTTGAAAGGAATGAGGAAAACACCGGGTAAATATAGTGAGTTGTCTGTTTGGGATGATCTATGGGTTCCTGATACGGACCCAAGACCGGCACAGGGAAGAGGTAGCATCTTATTTCCAAATTTGAAAGCAAGGAGTTTAATTAATCCGAACACATTTGAGTGGGATATGAGATCTTTAAATTCATTAACTAACTTGAAGGATAGGACCTTAATCGGGAGTTTGCCTATTAGTAAAAGAAATGATGCAGATGACTGGATTTGGCATTACTCCCAGTCAGGGAGGTATACGGTTAAATCAGGTTATCATCTTTGGCAACAAATGAAGAAGGAGAATGTTACGGTTGATCAATGGGGACCAAATATTAACGCGTTAAAAGCGAAAACGTGGGAAGCACGATGCCCACAGAAGCTGAAACATTTTTTATGGCAGATTTTATCGAGTTTTCTGGGCGTAAGAGAAAGGCTAAACTATAGAGGTATATGATGCAGAGAGATATTTGGAAGATTTACAAATATCTTTATATTTACATTATTAGTTATTTTATTATTAAGATGTTTTCCTTTTCTTATTTGGAATATTCTAGGGCTTTCAATTTATTATAAATAGGTCATTTAGACTTATGTTGTAATGGAGACTTTGATAATTAATAAACAAGAGATTTCTCTTAAACCTTGTGTTGATTTGATTCAATTCATCTCACGGGAAGCCTTGTCTAGATTTGATTAAATTCATCTTCACAGGATGCCTTGTTTAAGGATTTGATTAAATTCATCCTTACAAGAAGCCTTGACTAAAGATTCGATTAAATTCATCTTTGTCAGGTTGTCGGTCTCAAAGATTCTTTGAATCTTTAGATTGAGTTAATTATCAGGTTCCTTTCCGCTACATCAGTTGGTATCAGAGCCGTATTTCTTTGGTTTCTCAATCGAAGAACGATTCTGGATGTCATGTTGTTCGGAAACATCTATCCTATCATAGGTGTCTCTTTTTCGCAGAAGAAAAAGACTATGAGTTTCATATCGAAGACCACAGTTAAGATTCGGGACGAATCTTTTCTTCGTCGGAGAGAATGATGCAGAGAGATATTTGGAAGATTTACAAATATCTTTATATTTACATTATTAGTTATTTTATTATTAAGATGTTTTCCTTTTTCTTATTTGGAATATTCTAGGGCTTTCAATATTTATTATAAATAGGTCATCTAAACTTATGTTGTAATTCAGACTTTGATAATTAATAAACAAGAGATTTCTCTTAAACCTTGTGTTGATTTGATTCAATTCATCTCACGAGAAGCTTTGTCTAGATTTGATTAAATTCATCTTCACAAGATGCCTTGTTTAAGGATTTGATTAAATTCATCCTTACAAGAAGCCTTGACTAAAGATTCGATTAAATTCATCTTTGTCAGGTTGTCGGTCTCAAAGATTCTTTGAATCTTTAGATTGATTTAATTATCAGGTTCCTTTCCGCTACATCAGTTATAGACCGATTTATGAGTTAATCTCATAGTGTAATTATGATTAGAAGTGAATAAAGTACACTTGTGCCCACTTGAGTTATAATAAAATAAAATTAATTGGTCTTAATTTAATTTATAGTTTGTTTTGACAAAATAAAATAAAATAATATATACTCCTTGTAACTTATTTAGGCAAAGTCTACAAAAAGAAAATGTCAACTAAATTTGGAAGATTGCAGAAGTTAATTATTCGTAAAATATGTTGACTAATTATTCTCCTTGTAATTTATAACTTTTGATAGTATGATTATGCAATATTGAGGTATGTTATGTTATGTGTTGTCTCCTTAATTGACTTTTTTGATTCATCACCTTCTACAGTGTCTATAATCAACAATCCGATTAAAGAAGACAAATTCGACATTCTTGAAGTGCTAATGGAAGAAGATTAATTATTTCTTAGTAGTTTTTTTTTTTGGACGAAGATAATTCTTAAAACTCTTGCTTATGATTCTGTTTTTAAAGTTTTGGCATATTATTTTTCTTTCTTGTTAAAGTATTGAATATTTAGTTTAATCTCAACTCATAATTTCATTAGTTTTGAGACTGTTCGTGAAAATTGGGTCCTCTTTTTGGCCAAAAGGGGTTTTATGCAACATAAACTTTTCGTTTGATAATTGTTATAATTTGACTTTCAAGTGTTTTTTTAATTGATTACTTGTATGGTATTAAATTAGTATTTAGGAATACATTACTATCATATATTTGAAATATATGCATATATTTGGTCGTTTGAAACGTATACAATACAATAAAATTGTCTATGTATTTAGTTTTGTTTTTTGATTATTTAAAAAAGAAAACAAAACTACTGATGTTGATTAGACGACATTTAATGCTATTTTACACAAAATTCAAAACTTTTTATTTATTTTTATAATTTTATTTATCTCCCTAGTGTAATATCCGTTGTATTTTTATCTCTCTCTCTAGGGTCAATATAGGTTTCAAAAGTATATATTAGTTATTATTACAATGTGACAATAA
Source organism: Cochlearia excelsa (assembly GCA_963556525.1). Taxonomy (NCBI): domain Eukaryota; kingdom Viridiplantae; phylum Streptophyta; class Magnoliopsida; order Brassicales; family Brassicaceae; genus Cochlearia; species Cochlearia excelsa. Next base: position 155,874 of record CAUVZT010000015.1, read on the forward strand.
TGTACGGTTGATAGTTTGTCATAGAATTGTTGATGTGTCAATGTATGATTGGGTGTATGGTTGCGATTTAACAAAACTCAACATTTTCTTATTAATTAACGATAACGTCTGTTTATAAATCAATTTTTAATTTTATTTCTTCACTTTCGACAATATTTTTCGTTTGTTCAATATCATATATGGTTTAACTAAAACATTCGTCTGTCTAAATTATGTATCATATATATTATGAGAAAATAAATAAATCAGCTATTCTATTTGTTTTTAAATTCATATAGAAATCTTCGACTTGTTCTTGTTTTATCAAAAAAAAATATCATATAGAAAATAAAAAATTGTCACATAGACCTACTACGTTATAACAGGGCGGGAACTTTATTTTTACATTTCGTCCAATTATTATTTGTTTTTCTCTTTTCTAATTTTGCTTTTTTAGTAAAATAATTAAAAAGTTTTTCATCTAATTTCAATAAATGAATAAAATAATAAAACTATTTAATCAATGTAACATTAATTTTCTTCCTCTTTTAATAAGAAAAAATAAGAAATCAACTTAAATGGAATTTTATTATATTTTTTTCAAAAAATGGAATTTTAATATATATATTTAATGAATATTGGTTGGCTTATGTTTTTGTAGAAACTCATAAAGTTTAATATATTACATGCAGAAAAATTATTATGTTTGTTTTCATATATTCAATAAACTAAAATTTAATATATTTTTTTACGTGATATGAGGTATGGGACGTGCATGTAATGATCATAAAAGAAGACAATTATCACAATTCTTAAAAGTTAGTGTCAAGTGTTATCAATAAGATATGTCTTCACACTGTATGTATATTATATTTTTATGTTAAAATTGAAGTATATTATATGGTACCCAAACGCAAGTTCGTAACCTCTATAATAAGTTAATAAACTAGCTATAAAAATTTTAAAAAAAAAAATAGTCTCGAGACTCTAGCGATGAAGTAAATAACATAGTTTTTTATAAGATTATGAAATGTTTTTAACGAAAGGAAAAAAGTTGATAAAATATCTAAAGATAAACATTAACGATATAATTAAATGTTTAGATAATGCGCTTATTATTTTAAAACCTGTAAAAAGCACCAATATATGGTATAACAAATAGTATGATTTAAGTTGACGTGTGAAAAGAATTATGTCATCCCACTATAATCTCTCAATACCAACGCAATATCGAAAATGTGCCTACAAAAATATATATGTATATATAATTAATAATGGGAATTAAACAAAAATAATAAGACTAATGATAAAACGACAAAATTAAAAAAATGTGAATATTGAAATCAAATTTGGAGGTACTTAAAGAATCAAAGTTGGTACATATATAATATATATATATAGTATATATACGTAATTTACACAAAGTTACACAAAGTTACAAAATTAGAATTAAGGCACTACATTTCCTTTCATATTAATTTACCGTAAAATCCAAGTTGACTATTTTTTTCTAAGGCAATATTTAAAAATTAAATCTTTACCAATTTATAAACTAAATTTTATAACAATTGATCTACAACTATAACCCAAACAATCACATACATAATCTTCTAAATAATCATATTTTGTTTAACATAGCAATGCGTATGGTCAACGACGTCGTATCCATTATTCTTCTGTTATTAGACATAAGGTTTCTCTAAGTACAATCCATGTCTGGTGTGTCTAATAGGTATTCCAACTTAATTAATATAATATTTTATATCATTACCAAATAGAAAAGTTATTCTTTTGTCGAAAATGAATATTTTGTTTATCGAAAATAAGGATTTAAGTAAATCTTCTAATAAATTGGATATATTTTGGTCATAGACCTTCAAAAATATGAGTCTCGATCTCCGTCTTCCGAGTTTCAAGATCGTTGAATATCCGCTCATAATGGGAGTCAACGAACTCGCCGGTCTTTTTCCTGTGCGTCTTCTCGAAGACGGCACTAACGGCCGGTTTGTGACCCAGCTGCTTGGCCTACAAACAAATAATAAAAATATGTGCATTAGTATAATATTAGTAATTTGAAAATAAAAATAATTTGAAAGAGTAAGTAAGAAAGACTTACCATTTCGTGCGCCCGACCCGCGAACGGGATTTGTCCGGACGTGTGAGCCATTTGCTTCGGCGTCCCGTCAGGTAGCTTCGCGTTCCTGGAGGTGGAACACTTCTCAGCTACGGTCGCGTTGTGGCCATCCGTCCAATATTTCTTCAAGCCGTCCCAGACCGCGACCGAGAGATATACCGGCTTCCCCGCGTCGCCGACGACTCTCCACTTGTCTTCCAGTCGGAGACCGTGTTGACGAGACGAAATTTCGCCGTCTTGTTGAACTTTGTCCTCACGGTCTCGTTGATCGAGACATCCTAATGCCACTTTTGCTGCAAAATATGAGAAATTATATATATAACATTAGTAAAGTTACTTTACGAGAATAATATATATATATATAATAAAAAATTTAAAGTTAAATAAATAAATTTAATTGAAATTAAATCAGAACATTACCGCGAAACATTTGAACCACGTTCTCTTGATGTGCTCGGGTATCTTGCTCCAATTGGGATGAGACTCGGTGAAGTATCCTTTGATTATGTCCGCGATAGAACGCGAGACCTGGTTGTCGTACTTGAACCTGAAAAAAACATTAATTGATTTATTAATATATTAAAAAATAAAAAAAATAAAATATTAAAATAATTACCAGTAAGTGTCCGCAGACTTGTACGAATCCAACCGGCGGAGACTGTCATGTCCGGGTTGAGCGAGGATATCCTCAACCCGGAGGTTGGCGTACGGCGCGTGTCCCGGAATATCGTTGTCTGCGGCGTCAGCGGCGGGCAAATAAGGAGGAGGAGGCTGCTCGCCATGGACGGACGTCCCGGTGTGGACAGGAGATGTCCTGGAAGCTGAAGTTTAACCGGAACCCGAGCCTTCCCGGGAAGCCCTCTTCTCCGCCAACATATGCATGTAGTCCGGCGGTAAGGTCTTCCCTCTCCTAGGAGCCATATATAAGTACCTGCCACAAAAAACATTAAATATTTAAATAATAAACATTAAGTATTTAAAAATTATTAAGTATTTTAAAAACTAAACATTATATAAGTATTTTAATGACATTAGTATTTTAAAAACTAAATATTAAGTATTTTAATATTAATTATGTATTTTAAAAACTAAGATTAAAAATTAATTATGTTAAGTAATAAGTTTAAATATTTTAAAAACTAAACATTAAGTATTTTAATAATTAATTATATGTTTTGAACATATAATTCTAAAATCTGAATCCTAAAATTAAAATCCGAGCCTAAAACTTATTCCAAATCCTAAAACTAATTCCAAATCCTAAAACTAAATTCCAATTCCTAAAACTAATTCTAAAATCCGGTTCTAAAACACATATATTAAAAATATTTACCTTTGGGGATGTTGAAGAAGAGTGAAAGTTGTAGAGTGTTTAAGAGTTTTAGAGAGAAAAAATTTTAGAGAGAGATAGAGATTTAGAGAGAATGAGTGAAAATGATTACTTTATAAATCGTTGTAAAATCGTGGTAATCATTGACGTTGACAACCTCGTACAAACAAAACTCCTGAGGATTTGACGTTTAGAGTTTCATGTTTGGTCCTAAATTCGTTGTTAAATTACCACGAATTTCCATCGATTTTGTGTGAATCGTCGTACATTCGTGGTAAATTTACCACGAATTTACGACGATTCATAACACTAAATGGATTTCGCTGAAATTCATCTGCCATTTGACTTCATGTTGATTATAATTATGATATTGTATGCATATGAAATCATACTAAGTCATATGATTGCACAAAAACAAGTTTTGGTAAAATTAGAACATATAGACATATTAACCACAATATATATAGTACACTTTATCTTAAACTTTATAAATTCTAAGAATATGTAACAAAACTTATTGATAAACAATTTTAACATTGTTTTTATAGTTATTCATTAACTTTATAGGTCTTAATGAGTGTTTGTATGTAATATAAGACATACTTTTGAAAATGTTTGGGGTTTAGGGGTTTATACAAAAAAACCGTTGTAAAATCGTGGTAAATTTACCACGATTTTACGACGATTACCTTTTAAAGCGTTAATAAGACAACGATGTTTGGGGTTTATTAACCTCGTACAAACAAAACTTCTGAGGATTAGAGGTCTTAATAAGACAACGAATTATAAGACTAATCGTCGGGAAATCGTCGTAAATTTACCACGATATGTGTAAATTTCAAAAAAGTCGTAAATTCGTGGTAAATGTACAACGATTTTACCACGATTTTTGTAAAATATAACCAAAGTCGTAAATTCGTGGTAAATTTACAACGATTTTACCACGATTGTTAATTTATTTTATAAAAAAAAATTAAAATACATAATTTTTATTTTACATTTAAACAAACAACTTATTTATTACTCGGAGTCATCAGCAGACTCATGTTCGTCATCGGAGTCAGATTCATCAAATTCGTCAGTCTCTTCGACTTCTTCTTCGTCCTCATTCACCTCTTCAGCTTCCCTATTATGTGGATCAACGAGTAAGACCATGTCCGTGTTTAGTTCTGGCGAAAGAATATCGACGGACGTGTCATTCTGTAGTGCTGATTCTTCTTCCCTAACTATGTACCCTCTCGGGGAAATTTTGATGACGGATAGCCAATGTATTCATGTGGACTTAAGACGCGGATAAGGAATGAAGCTTACTTGCTCAGCTTGCGATGCAAGTATGAAAGGCTCGAACTTGTTGTATCTTCTATTCTTATTGACATCAACGATCCCAGACTTGTTGATTCGTACACCTCTTCCGATCGTAGGATCAAACCACTCGCACTTGAAGAGTACGTACTTCAACATGAGCAACCCGGAAACGTTATTTCTATGATTTCTTGGATGATTCCGTAGAAATCAATGTCTCCTCTAACACAAACACCGTAGTTAACACTTGTTCGATGTCGGCCGTAATCGTACTGGAAAGCAACCTCTTGTAGTTAAACTTGTACATTGGCGATGTCCGAATGGAAAGCATAACCTCTTCGCAAGGGGATACATTGTAGCATCTCGTGGAACCACACCGGATAAGATTCGTCCTGGAACCACACCGTACTCAATCTGCAGACAACAACATTAATTTTGTTTAAATATATTATGTTTATATGTAATTTCATATTCGATATTTTCATATACCAGTGTTTGCAACCACATCACAAAGTGTTGAGTTTTACGGGAATCGAGCTCATCTTCAGATATCCCCGAAATCCCTTTTTGAACTTGTTCGACGAAGATACTATATGAAAATATCATAAGTAAGCAATATTTTATGAGTGTTGTAATGAAAGAGTATTAAAAAACATTTACTTTTACCTTTCCCATGGAGTAACAATATCGCAATTCAATACAATGTACGTGTGGGCACACTGAATTTCATCATCGTTGCTCCACCAAACCTCTTTTATGCGTCCGCTAAGCCGACCAATGGGACAAAATATGTCAGGTACTCCTTCCACCGCGTACGTTGTTTGAATGCCTCCGTCATCATATCTCCTTGGCGCTCTTTTACGTGTCCTCACGGTTGGTGCAAAGTAGTACGACGTAAAGTGAGACGTCTCCTCTGTAATACTACCCGCAACGATTGAACCCTCGACTTTAGCTAGATTTTTCGCCTTCCCTTTTAGATGTTTCATAAATCGTTCGAAAGGGTACATCCATCGGAAGTGAACGGGCCCCCCTAGTTCTGCTTCGTGTGGGAGATGTACTGGTAGGTGCTCCATAACATCAAAAAAGGATGGGGGAAATATCTTCTCCAAATTGCACAAAATGAGAGGAATGTTCTCGTCGAGTTGTCTTATTACTTCATCGTTCAACGTTCTTGTGGAAAGATCACGAAAGAACAACCCAACACCTACACAAATTAAATAAAACGTACGTATTACGATATATTCAATTATGAAATATTTTATTAATTAATTAGACATTACGTACCAGCAATTGCTTCGTGCACATTTTGTGGAACAAGTTCAGCCAAGACAAATGGTAGCAGTCGTTGCATGAACACATGACAATCGTGACTTTTCATACCTGTGAATTTACTACCATCTACACACCGAGAAAGATTAGAAACAAAACCATCAGGAAACTTAACTTCATAGATCAGCCACTAGAACAACGACGTCTTCGCTGCACTAGATAATCTGAATATAGGTACTGGGGCTTTTCCGTCATTATCAATGTGCAATTCGGATCTCGCACATATCTCAGCCAAGTCAAAATGTGATTTAAAATTGTCTTTTGTCTTTCCCTGCACATTCAAAAGAGTGTTCATAATGTTATCGAAAAAGTTGTTCTCTATGTGCATCACGTCAAGATTGTGTCGGAGTAGATGATGTTTCCAGTATGGATGCTCCCAGAAAATGCTTTTCTTATGCCAATTGTGTTTCGTAAGATAACCATCAGGCAGATTAGGCGGGACATGCGAGTTTCCTCCTTGGGGAACTGTGTTAAAGTGTTTCCACGCTTTCGCATCGGATGGGTGGGTCACCTCTCCAGGCTTCTGTGTATGTTCTGCATGCCACCTCATCGAAGAAGTTGTCCTCTCCGAGTGATACATCATTTGTAGCCTGTCTGTTATAGGCAGATACCACATCTTCTGGTACGGTACCCTCTTCCGACCTACTCCTTCTGGCCTATATCTTGGTTTTTTGCAAAAACGACATTCCTCAAGAATGTCGTCGTCTTTCCAAAATATCATACAATTGTCTACACAGACATCAATTGACTGATACGGAAGACCAAGACAATAACCAATTTTTGAACCTCATAAAACGTTTCAGCAGCTAAATTATCAGAGGGTAGATATTCTTTTAACAATGAAGCCCAATCATCCATGCAAACCTCAGATAAGTTATGGTCTGTTTTAATATTCATCATTCTAGCAGCTAATGACAATTTAGAGTGCCCTTCTCTACAATTATCATATATTGGTTGATTTGCAACATTTAACATGTCGTAGAATTTTTTAGCATCTAAATTAGGTTCTTCAACTAAATTTCCATCAGATGCAACTTCAGGACGAAATGCATCGCTAACCATGTCATTTATCCTATCCGGTTCATTTCCATGATCATGATGAAAATTATAAAAATCATACTCATTTTCTACATGTTGGTCATAGTCTACAAATTCCTGATGATAATTACTACTACTAGCAACATTACCAGAATAACCTTCCCCATGTTGAAACCATATATAATATTGTGGTGTAAATCCTCTATTTAACAAATGCTTCCAAACATTTTCAACCAAAATGAACCGTCTATTGTCGCATTTGATACAAGGACAAAACATCTTACCGCTTTCGATAGTGACAAGTAGATTTGTGGTTTGCTGCATGAATACTTCAACCCCGTCGAGGAACTCCCGTGTCACCGATCCGTCATCGCCTCGATGTATGTACATCCATTTTCGGATTTCGTAAATATCGCCTCCGGACATTTTTTTTTATAAAAAGAGTTTTTTTTGTAAGTGAGAGAGATAGAGAGATATAAAATTGATGGTGTGATTTATGGTGAAAGATGAGGAGGTATTTATAGGATTTTTTAAAATTTTCCAACTTTTTACCAAGGAAATTAACTACTAATTTACAACGATTCATAATTTTACAAGGGATTTACAACGATTTTACAACGATTTAACGACTAAAATGAAAGTTGTAAATAATTAGGTGCAACAGTAAATACACGTTTTCAACTACCAGATTAAATGTCTTTAAATCGTTGTTAAAATGTCCCAAAATCAGAAGTTGTAAATTCGTGGTAAATTCGGTACGAATCGTAGCGACGAAATATTCTTATAAATCAAAACGTCGGTAAATCGTTGTAAAATTACGACGAATTTACAACGATTTGGTGCTTAATCAGAAATCGTTGTAAAATCGTCGTAAATTTACGACGATTTTAATCGTTGTAAAGTTTACGACGATTACCAAAATCGTCGTACAATCGTCGTAATGTCGTCGTAAGTTTACGACGATTAAAATCGTTGTAAATTTTTCGTGGTAATTGGAAATCACAACTAAGTGTGACAGTTTAATCAAATTCCAAAATAAAACAACATAATTTTTATGATTCTCATCACTCAACAACATAAGAAGAAGATACCATTTAGTCGTAATAATAATTTAAGAAAGAAAGAAATGAAGAAGATCACATTGTAGTCCTACTAATAATAATATGCAATGACATATTTTTGTTGGGGACCAATAACGTCAAAGTATCTCATTTTCTATTGAATTAATGTGATTAATTAAAAAAATTATGATTAATTAAAATAGTTTCATTGTGATGTCAAAAAAATAGTTTCATTGTAAGCTAAGAACAATTTATGGTCTAAATAAAGAGAACGAAATCCAAGTTGATATGATTTTATGATTTGGAAACCTTAATTTGTTTAACTGTAATATTATATGCTGATTTTTTTAATTAGTTCAAACTATTTTCATATGTACCATGTTAATTTAGCCTATATTTATTTTAAGTAATCCAAAATAAAGCAGTCCTATCTATACCCACTTAATAACAAGTTACCACATTAAGTCGGTATAGAATATTAAAAAATACATTTAAAATAATATTGTTTAGTTGTGATTTATCTAATTAAGGCCATATAAACGACGAAGGACCTTGTAATTTTGAAGGGAAAAAACAAACACAACTAAATATAATTACAATCAGCAACATCACAAATTAATTTATTTGTGATGTTTATAACATTATATATCATGTATTTAATATTGTCACTATATGGGGTTTATTATATCGAAATTGAAACATTGAGTTTTAAAATGCTTAAAATTAAACTTTAGAATTTTAAGTGCAAAATTCTTTGGGTTTCTTTTTGTCGAAATATCAAAAATTTGGGTTTTTTGCAATTTTTTCTCGAAGATAAGGCTATCCGATTTTTTCAGGTTATTTAGCCCTTGTGTCGTTTTGTTGACCGCTTTAAATGGGCCGGTTTTTGGCTTAATATAATTGGATATTTATGTACAATTAATTAATAAGTTGAGGCCACATCCCGGATCAAAGGCTCATATGCCCTTTGACCGAAAGTCAAATTCCCATATACCATTTGACTTTCGGTCAAAGGCTATTATTTTCGTTTTGAATTATTTTTAAGTAAAAAAAAATATTTTCAAAAACTGAAAACACCAATATTTTTAATTTAATTTAACGAATTTTATAAAAATATTTTAAAAATCAAAAAATAAATTTAAAATGTTTTTATAAAAATCATCGAAATATGATTATAAAATCGATTTTAAAATCATATTTTGTGACTTTTATAGGTTTAGAAGTTAAAATATTACCATTTGGGTTCGCAAATCCAAATCCAAGACCCTTTGATTAGTTTATGGTTTAGATTTGAAATTTTTTAGTGTTTTAAGTTTTGGTCAACGAAAGTCAAAGGGTATTGAGATTACATAAGGGTATGAGAGAATATAAATTTTGGTTGAAGGGTATTTGAGCTCGACTAATTATCCAAAACATAACACTTTGAAAAACAATAATTAAAATATCTACTAAGTGTACATTAGACTCCGCATTTAATAAGTGGGTATAGAATATTAAAATACATTTTAACTAATATGGCGGATGAGCAAGTGGCCCAATGGTATTCACCTCTGCATCTAACCGCATAACCCGGGGTTCGAACCTCGCCGCTCTCAGTTGGGAGAGAACTACTTAGACACTAGACTACGATGAAAAAAAAAAAAAACTAATATGGTATGGCTATGATTTATCCAATTATCGACCTTGTAATTTTGAAAATAGCAAACACAATTCGACAACATCACACAAAATTTATGTAACATCATATAAAGATTTTTTTTTGTCTAAAAACATCAACATCACATAATATCATATTATGTTTGGCAACGAAAAACTATATCTTCATTTAACATATATATTCTAAATTAAGTAGATGATCATCTAGCAATTAATAATTTGAAACTATTTGACCTAATTAAAACATATTACGTTAATTATAAACATAAGTTGAAGGTCATAACGTAACTGATGATGTCAAGAAATGACAATACTTATTTTGTACTCTAAACCTTCGATGTTAATAAGTGAAAATTATTTAATAGTAATATAAGAAAACAATGAAACTAAGAAAAATATGACATTTTCTCCTAGCTAATATGGCATTACAAGTTCATAAATAATAAATAAGTCAAGTACAGTTAAAATTATAATGCCTTCGAAATTGCTACTAGCTAGTACGTAAAGTTGGAAGAAATTATAATAATAAGTAAAAGACAAGTATAATTATTACAAGTAAAACTGTGTGAAAAAAGTCACAACCAATCTGATTAACGGTACTTATGTAGCTTACTCCCTCCGTTTTTTATTATAGGATTTTCTAGTTTTTCAAATATAATAAACAAACATATTAAAATATATTATTTTGTGATTTATAATTTCCAACAACTCTAAACCAATACTATTTAGTTTTATTTTTTAAATTCTATAATTTATCATTAACAATTGTATATAAAAAGTGAGAAATTCCATCTTTTTTGAACCAAATATTTTCAACAAAAATCGTATATTAAAAAACGGAGGAAGTATAACATAGGTGTTTAATTATAATTATAATTTGAGTAGAAAGTATAGCAAATGTCTACGTATGCAAACTAGGTATGGTCTCTAATAATAAACACATTATCATATTGAGTACATTTAATTGGGGGAGAATTACAAAACTACATCATATGAATTGCATTTTACAAAACTACATCATTGTATAGTCATTTTTCAAAACTACATCTAAATACTCAAATTAAATTCAAATAAACCTTACCCAAACAATCTTACCCCTTTAATATTATACCTTAAATACTAATTAGCAAACTCAAATGAAAATATTTAATTTTGGTAATTTTTTGAAGGATAAATCAAACATTCAAAATTTTGAAAAAGTGTACATATGTAAAAATATTGAATTAAGTGTAATTTTGTGAAAGGAACGTTGAAATGGTGTAGTTTTGTAATTTTTTTTTATTGGGGGACCAATAATGTGATTACTTCAAAGTATCTCATTATCTATTGAATTAATATGATTAAAATATTTCCATTATAAGCTAAGAACAATTTATGGTCTAAATAAAGAAAAAGAAATCCCGGTTCATATGATTTTATGATTTGTAAACCATAATTTGTTTAACTGTGTTATATGCTGATTTTCATAGGATCATGTTAATTTACCTATAAAGCATAATACACTTACATGGTTTTAAACCACTACTATTGTTTCTTAGGATATTTTTAAATAGAACCGAATGATCCAAAAGTTATTTATTAATTAAAAGTTATTGAAGTGAAATTTTTCGTTACTATATAATATTTTGTAGTACATATTCTATATAGTATATTTTTAACATAATTTATAAGGTTATGTATTCCAAACTATTTTACACTATATAAATTGTTAGTTATTATATTATAAAGTGGACAAAATACTCGGATCTAAATTAACGCATCGAAACCAAACTGAAATATTCATACCGAAACCGATTCATAAAATAAATAACTTGAACGTATAGAGAAATTTTCGACCCGAAAACTCATAACAAAATTTAAATAACCTAACTTTGTAAAACAGAACCGAATTTTCAGGGTTACCCGAATTTTATACTATAGAAATTGTTATTTATTATATTATAAGGTGAACAAAATATTCGGATCCAAATTAACATATCAAAACAAAATTGAAATATTCGAACGGATAGGGAATTTTACTACCCGTAAACCCAAAACTGAATTGAAATTAAATTTTTAAAATTTAACCGAATTTACCCAAAATTTATTTATAATAGAAATAATTTTAGTTATAGATACAAATAATTTATTTAAATATATTCATAATATATAATATTATTGGTTGGTTATTGTGTTGAAAATAATAATTTTTATTGATTTCTTGTTATTAATTCAAATTTTAAATAAATTTTAAGAATATAATAATGTTAATGATATATGTTTGTATTTTTAATACAAAACTTTTTTGGAAATTGTTATCAAAGTTAAGGATATGATTATTCTTATAGATTTTGTTTGGTAAACCAAAATTATGGTTTTATCCTTAATAATTTTTTTTCCATATTTAAACCCAATGGCATAATGTGTAAATAATTGAGTTTTTTTTGGAAAAATTCAAAAGATTACTTCAAAAATAATAATATAGATTACAAATATACTTTTTTGTAAAACAAATTAGTAAGCCTAAAAAAAAATTAGTAAGCCTAACAAATAGGCGCATGTGCACGATGGCTTTATATAAATCGATTAGTATTTATATTTTATTTCATCTACCACGTCAATTAGAATTGTACTAAAAGTTTTTTGTTGTTAAAGATTATAGGAGAAAATGGAACGACTCAAACTAAGATAATAAATCAATGAAAATTGATTAAGTCAAATATGTTTTTATATCTTCGGATGATAAACCAAATTTTCGCGAATATTTTTAAAAATAATATAGAGAAAATTATATACTTGAGAGATCGTTATAATATAAGACAAAATATAGCAGAGTCGCTGTTAAACAACTAAAGGTCGGTAGCGGACAAGGTGACCGCGAGTTTAAAGCAGAGGTTGAGATCATTAGCCGTGTGCACCATCGACATTTGGTTTCTCTTATTGGGTATTGTATTATGGATGCCGAGAGGTTGCTTATCTACGAGTATGTTCCGAACCAAACTTTGGAGCATCATTTACATGGTGACGTTTCTCTCGCCCTATAATCATCATACTATAACATTTTGTGTGTGTTTGTGACTTACATTGTGTGTGTATTTATCGTCAGGGAAGGGAATGCCGGTACTAGAATGGGCTAGGAGAGTCCGAATCGCTATAGGTTCGGCTAAAGGCTTAGTGTATTTGCACGAAGACTGTAAGCACTTGTACTAATACATATGTTAAGGCACTTGAAAGTATTAAGAGAATCAACTTTGTTTAATGTATATTTTTTTTTGTTTTCGCAGGTCACCCGAAAATCATTCATAGGGACATAAAGTCAGCAAACATTCTGCTTGACGACGAGTTTGAAGCTCATGTGATCATGAAAATCATACTTTCCTTGTACATTTCCTCTGTTTTGTAGCTTTAGAGCTCTAAAGTTTTAGTTGATGATTAGGTTGCTGATTTTGGCCTTGCTAAACTCAATGATTCAACACAAACCCATGTATCGACTCGCGTTATGGGAACTTTTGGGTAAGATTGATCACAAAATCTACCCAAATAGTGAACCTTATCATAATACTAAACGGTTCTTTTTTCGATTATGAAAAGTTTTCTTCCCAAAAATTCAACAATATATACATGTAATTGGGTTTTTTCTATTAAGTAGTTGGCACCAGAATACGCGCAAAGTGGAAAATTAACTGATAGGTCAGATGTTTTCTCGTTCGGTGTTGTTCTCTTAGAGCTTATAACCGGACGCAAATCAGTTGATCAGTACCAGCCTCTTGGAGAAGAGAGTTTGGTCGAATGGGTAAAAATACATATTCTCTTGTAATTTCTTGATATTCTTAAGTTATGGTTTAATTAAAAGAGGCAACTCCATTGAACTTATAGGCTCGTCCATTGCTTCTCAAAGCCATTGAGACAGGCGATTTCAGCGGTTTGGTTGATAGGCGGCTTGAGAAGCATTACGTGGAGAGTGAAGTTTTCAGAATGGTTGAAACTGCGGCTGCTTGTGTTAGACACTCTGGTCCAAAATGTCCACACATGGTCCAAATAACTTTCTTATGACATTATATCAAAAAACATATGCATAAAAAGTGTATTCTAATCTGTAAAATATATATAAAAAAACTCTTATGTTCTTAAAACTAATCAAATCATTTACAATATAACCTTTATATAAATTAATAGTTCTTTCGGTCCAAAATTTACCTTAATGTATTTATATAAGTTTTACTGTGTATAGTAAACAAATTACAATTATATGAACCTCATTAACAAAATTGAATGCTTATTTTCTTACAAAATTGACAATAAGGTTGTGAGAGCATTGGATAGTGAAGGTGACATGGGAGACATAAGCAACGGTCACAAAGTGGGACAAAACAGTGGTTATGAGTCTGGTCAGTATAATTCAGACACCATGAAGTTCAAGAAAATGGCCTTTGGTTTCGACGACACCTCGGATTCAGGGTTATGAGTTTGCTCTGTTTCTTCATTGTTTCTTACATGAAGTCTGTTTTGAAATGTAGCCGGAGATGAAAGAGTTGTACTACTTAACTCGGTCGCGGTTTATTCATGTTCTTCATCAACCTCCTTCCTCTAATCTTTACTATGTCATAAAGGGTTCTCTTTTGTTCGCAGAGAGAGAGAGAGAGAGAGAGAGAGAGAGAGAGAGAGAGAGAGAGAGAGAGAGAGAGAGAGAGAGAGAGAGAGAGAGAGAGAGAGAGAGAGAGAGAGAGAGAGAGAGAGAGAGAGAGAGAGAGAGAGAGAGAGAGAGAGAGAGAGAGAGAGAGAGAGAGAGAGAGAGAGAGAGAGAGAGAGAGAGAGAGAGAGAGAACCAACAACGGTGATTCAAGCACTCGAGTATGATATTCAAGAAGGTCTTAAGGCATTTTTAGAACGATTCTCGATTAAAGACCCGGTGGTTAATTCACTATTTTCTTGGTATTGAGTTTCATAGATCGGGATAAAGGAATACACTTTCTCATATTGGACGCGAAACCGGTCTCAACTACTCCACAAACTACACCAAAACTAAAGATCAATAGTGGCACAAAACATGATGATGCAAAACAGCGAAAATCCGTTGTTGGAAGCTTCCAATATTTGGCCTTTTACGAGACCCCGATATTTCGTATGCGGTTAATTTGGTTGAGTTTATGCACAAACCAACATCGGCAAGGTAACGAATGCTTAGATAAATCAGAATGTGCCTATTATGGTTTTTAAAGAAGCGGAAAGGTGTAGCAAGGTCCTTAACATAAGTCGAATACATTGCAATGGCAAACTATACTAGTTATTCTTAAATTTACCAAGATAATTTTTTTAAAAACTAGTACTATCTTAATTATGTTAATAACTTTTAAACACACAACAACACTAGAGAAAAAAATGATAAAAAAACGTTTGAAAGTAAAAGCCAAACAAATTATAATTCAACAAAAACGTCTTAAGACATACTTACAAAAACTAAAACACAAATCTTGAGAAGCTAAAAACCAAAAACTAAACCACTTCGTTAGTTAGGTTAACATCTAATGAAACTCTATAATCACTCCACATCTTCACTTTCAGTGAGCCTTCTTTGTATGATTTGATTTTCTTTGCGGCATGTCTCGATGTTCTTCTCATCCTCATTCCTTGGGTTTCATGAGCTTTAGGCTTCTTCTTCTTCTTTAACTCTGATTCTTTGTCTTCTTGAGAAACTGTTGATGGTTCTTCGACTATGTCGTTGCACAAAGATGGGTTTTCCGTTATTTCTTTGACGGCTTCTTCGGTTTCCGTAGCTTTTTAAGATTCTGTTGATTGTATTCTCATTGATACTCTAATGTCGACACCATAAACATAACATTTACATACATGTAAAACATCATTGAGAGACTCTAATTAAGCTCATAAGCCCATATATATAACAAAGGAAATTCACTAGTACTAACAAGCTAACCTGCGTTTCACGACGTTTGTCTCTTTGGTGTCATGTATGCTTTGAGATGATTCTACAGCTTCGGATATCGATACAACGGTTTCAACTTCGCTTACTAAGCTTCTCCTACAACATTAGCCAAAAGTAGTATATATATATATATTAGCGAATTTCAATTTCGATGTTATTACTAGACAATGTTTTAAAAAATTAGGTTTCAACAAGCCTTGCATCATCATCAGCTTTCAAGGTTTCGGTCACTTCTTCTGGCTCTTTGAAATCAAACCTCACCGAGTGTCGCCTTGGAGAGAATCTTTCACCAGTTTTTATATATAAGAGATATTAGTTGAAATATACTACTTGTACATATTAAAGTAAATTCAATCTCTTACTTACAAACCTTCTTTTCTTGATCATCTCCTCCTTGGCTTTGGCTTTCTCATTGAAGCTTTTACATGGTTCAGCTTCTTTACGCCTTAACCGAGCAGACTGTCTTCTCAAAGAAGGCCTGATTCAATACAGAGGACCGCGTCACGCTATTTTCCATTCACAGTTTGAAAAAAACAAACAAACAAAAAAACACTATCAAACATTGTGGTTTCTTTAGTCTCTTCATCTAGTTTCTCGGTTTGTTCAGATTCTTGTACACATTGCCTATAAAAAAAACACAACCAAAAGCAAAAGCATAAGTAAAAACACAAATAAGATACTCCCATTGTAATATTAGGTTGGAATGAAATATAAGAACCTATTGTTATGCACAATGTCTTTTAATGGCTTTGTTGCATCAGGAACAAACTTTTTGTCATCGACGACGACGTTGACTTGGTTTTCTCCTCGAGAAATGACCTCATTTTCATTCTTCGTAATTTTCATGGTCTTGAGTAACAGATTCTTGCAGCCAAGTTCATGTTGAAGTAACTTGAGCTGTAAAAATTACATACAATATTTGTTAAGTGATAAAAAAATAATTAACTTGTAATAATAACGAAATATAAGAGAGAAAGCCTTACTCTATCTTTGTTAGTATTGAGTTCCTAAAAAAACCGAAAAAATAAGAATCAAAGTCATGCTTTAATCTCTCATATAGTAAACTTTCAAAATAATCTCGAAAAATGAAATACTAATTAAATGAGACGTACCGCTAACATATGAGTGTTTGCTTGTGCAAGCTACAAATTCTTATCCTTGACATTCCTTAAGTTAATCCTAAGTTTTTGAATTTCGTCACCGCTTTGATCAATCATTTTACTACAACAATCAAACAAAAGCATCACCAACCTTTCAATACAATACATTACAAGACAACATATTCTAACAAAAACAAGAAGGATATATATATACGTTTTGTGGGCTAAAGCTTTCATCAATGTCATGTTTTCCTGTAAAATCAAAATCAACAAAACAACCAAATAAGAAAACACATACACATTATGACATAAATAAACAAGAGATCTCAAAATTGAAAAATATAACAAACAATACCTTTTTAAGCTTTTCAACATATTGTGACTCTTTTATCTTCATTTTTTTTGAAATGAAATCCTGCAGAATTGTTGTTTCTACGTATGGCCAAATGTGAAAACTCACAAGAAATTACTTTGTTTAATGGAAAAGTGAGAAGGTAGTTTATTTTTCTCGAAAGATAGTGGAAAGTGGAATTCTTAAATGAAATGAAAAAAAACAAAATACTAACGTGTATTAAATCTTTTTTTACCGTAAATACTTTAGTGGTTTATTCATAACTAGTTTATTAAGGAGAATTTAAAGGGAGTAGTTATGTATAATATATGATATATTATATATCATTTTTTGCTAATTGACTCTTACAAAGTTGAATCAATAATATTGATTCAATATTAACAGAAGGTCTCACACCTCGTTAGTCAATGGATAATTAGTTATGTATTAGATAGATGAGACAAATGGCCCTAGACCAAACAAAATATAACAAAATTCAAAAAACCACAATTACAAGATAAAATTTTATATATATATATGTATGGGTGATATAAACATATGTGACACCTCCTAGAACTGAGTCATGAAATTTCTTGATTTATTTTGGTTTTAAAACTTTACTAGGGCTAAATCCGTTTACTAATTCCTAGAACTCTATTAAATCAAATAAATAGAAATTCATTTTGCAAAATAAATTAATTTTTATAATACTAAAGTTTGACATTGAAAAAAAATAAACAGAGATATTAATCATAACTTTTTGTGTAAAATTTCAATTAAAATTTCACAATTTTAGGTATTTTAATTTTGAGGAATTCACAAAACTACAACCTTTCAATCATTCTTTCACAAAACTACACCTAATTAATTTTTTTCACAAATTTACACCCTTTCAAAATGTTAAAAGCTTGATTTACCCTTTTAAAAATTACGAAAATTAAAATCTTTTCATTTGGGTTCGCTAATTAGTGTTTATGGTATAATATTAAGGGGGTAGGATTGTGTGGGTATGATTTATTTGGATTTAATTTTGAGTGTTTAGGTGTAGTTTTGTGAAGTATTTTGAAATGGTGTAGTTTTGTGAAATGTAATTCTAGTTTGTGATTCCCCTTTAATTTTTAAGTTAATATTTTCCTTAGATTCTAGTATATAATATGGGATTACTTATTATTCACTTTTCATTGAAAAAAAATTATTGTTCAATTAATTTATCCTATAAACAAG
Organism: Cochlearia excelsa; assembly: GCA_963556525.1. NCBI lineage: Eukaryota > Viridiplantae > Streptophyta > Magnoliopsida > Brassicales > Brassicaceae > Cochlearia > Cochlearia excelsa. The sequence continues at coordinate 174,278 of CAUVZT010000015.1, forward strand.
CTTTACCTATAATAACATTAATTTATTGAAAATCTCATAAGTCTTTAAAAATTCATTGGTTTATTTTTTCCTTAATAAACCCACAAATCTGTGAACAAATTCAACATTTTTAATAAAAATAATATGAGGAATTAACAAAACTACACTCTTTTATCCTTTCCTTCACAAAACTACACCTAGTTCAATATTTTTACATAATTACACCCTTTCAAAATTTTAAAGCTTGATTTACCCTTTAAAAAATCACCAAAATTAAAATCTTTTCATTTGGGTTCACTAATTAGTGTTTATGGTATATTATTAAGGGGTAAGATTATGTGGATATGGTTTATTTGGATTTAATTTTGAGTGTTTAGGTGTAGTTTTGTGAAGTAATTTTGAAATGGTGTAGTATTGTGAAATATAATTCAAATGGTGTAGTTTTGTAATTCTTCCTAATAACATTAATATACTGAAAATCTCATAAGTTATTAAAATTCATTTGTTGATTTTTTCCTTAATAAACCCACAAATATGTGAACAAATTCAACTATACATACTTTTGCTCATGGAAAAAATACACTTTTCTATTGTAAACATTTTTAATAAAAATATTGGCTGTAAAAAAAATATTTTTAATAAAAAAAGAGAAATTCACAAAACTACAACCTTTTAGCTCTCCCTTCACAAAACTACACCTAATTCAATATTTTCACAAATTTTCACCCTTTCAAAATTTTAAAAGCTTGATTTACCCTTTAAAAAATTACAAAAATTAAAATCTTTTCATTTGGGTTTCGTAATTAGTGTTTAGGGTATAATATTAAGGGAGTAGGATTGTGTGGGTAGGGTTTATGTGGATTTAATTTTGAGTGTTTAGGTGTAATTTTGTAAAGTAATTTTGAAATGGTGTAGTTTTGTGAAATGTAATTCAAATGGTGTAGTTTTGTGATTCTCCCATAAAAAATGGCAGTGAAAAAAAAATATATTTTTAATAAAAATAATATTTTTAAATTTTATAAACCAATGATTACTACTAACTAGTGCTGTGATATTAATCTAACTCGGTCAATAAACAAGGGATATCCAACACATAAAAAAGGACTTATTTACACAATATTTATATTTAAGACAAATTATAAATATATTTTAAAATACAGGATCTATTGTGTAATAAATAAAGGGACTAAAGTGTAATAAGAGGTAAAGAGTTGAACAAAATTAAAATTTGCAGTAATAAGAAGAAGAAGAAGACGACGAGTGAAATTTCGCCGATTCCGACAAAACCTCGTCGCCGGCGAACAAATCACGATCAGTAAGTCGACAAAAACCCATTTCAATTTCACAATTGACCCTTAAATTACAGAGAGAGAGAGAAAGAGAGAGATAGAGTAGAGATAGAGAGAGAGAGACAGAGAGAGAGGTAGAGAGAGAGAGAGAGTTATTTGCTTTGTAGTGTAATATTGAGCACAAGGGTATTGTATTGTAGAGAAAAAAGATTTGAACTTTGGGTGTGAAATCAAAGATTTTAGATTTTTGGTTTTAAGTGTGAGTATCTTTGGGTTACAATCTCTTTGAGTATTCTCCAAGCAAGAAAAGGAGGAGAATAACTAGAGAAACATTGTAACAAGTTTTCTTAAAAAGGGTTATTCAAGAATCACATGGTGAGATCAGGAGCGAAGCCGATGAGATAGTAAGTAACGGTGACCCAAACAACGGATTCGAAGAGAGAGAGAGAGAGAGATAGGAATATTTAAGAGAAACATTGGGAGAGTAAAAGTCCAAGGATGGGTGAAACAAAAGGTCGCGTTGCTTGTAAAAAACGGCAAGTCTTTGAATCATTAGAGGAAGCTCCGCGAATCCGTTGAATATGTTAGCTATCATCGAGTAAATCAACGCACCGATGTATAGAGCCGCGTCGTTCTCAACCTTATCGTGCATCTCGGTTCTTAGGTACACGGTCGAAACGATCAAAGCGACTACAATGATCTGAATTGTCTTGAAAACGTAGAAGAAAGCGTTGCGTCTTATGAGAAGAAGTTCTCTGTCCCAACAGATCTTGAAGAGTCGAGATTTCGGAACAGAGTGTTTATTGAATACGAGAGAAGCTGGATGCGATTTTGATCTGTCGTAAATTACCGATAGATCGTTTTCAAGATTGGTTCCGACATGAAAGCTTTTGAATCGTTCGGATAGTTCCGGAACAGGAATGTATCTGTATGGTTTTGCCCTCTCTGACCAATATTGTTCTTGGTCTTTTCTTGAAGTTACATGTTTAACAAGGTAAGTGAAGTAGCCATTATTTACCATATAACACGCGCTAGTCCTAGGTCCGTAAAAATTATAGGTTTCAATCTCTTTGTTATTATCTTGAAGAAAATATTATAATCTGCCTCAAGAATAGCACAAGCCAATAAATTGTTTTTTTTTATCCTCTTTGAAATCAGAGTAGTGAAAGCTTAATGTAGTAGGTACCTTCTTAAAGCCTCTCACAAATTCACAATGAATAAGTATTAACTGTTTTATCTTATGATTTATGTTCTCATCAAGACATGTTTGAAAATTTTCTGTATTTTACATGGGCAGATTCGTGAAGGCGGAGACTAAGAGTAACGAAAGCGCACTTGTAATCATGTGCAAAAGTAGTTTGAGAGATCCGAACGGAGAGACACGAGAAGAATGAGAAATTACTTTAGGAATCCATCATTTGGACTTGGAATGTGTTGTGTTTTAATGTCCGTATTCTCATTCAAATAGCTAATAAACTTTTGACTTGTCGGTTTTGGTTCTTCGTAAGCTTTATTGTATGATATAGTATATGTTTAAATATGCGTTTTCAGGTCAGCAAATGGTGCAAGAACATCTAAGGTGGGTTCTAACCTAGCTAAACACAGATTTTCGAGCAGAACACGTGTAACTAAGTTTCTAAGACAGAGTATGATAAGTTATCATAGAATATGGAACTAAGTTAAAAACAATATAACTTTTCCTTGACTGTTTTGTTACTGTTCCTTTACTTGGTTAGCTATGCTGCTCAATATAAGGACAAACTTGAGGTAGAGATTCAAGACGAGGTAATGATCCAATATACTGTTTTGTTGTTTGTAAGAGTAACATTATGTCTAGTCCGGTTTTAAACTCATAAACTCGGCTTGTATCAGGTTGCGGAATATCATCAAAGAAGATTTATGGCTAAAACCCACTCACCTACTTCAACAATGTAAGCTTATTCACGTTTTCATTTTTAAAATCTCAACTTTTGTTTAGATTAATTGTTATATGAAACTTTGCACGAGTTTTTTCACTACAAGAAATCATGACTTTTACCACGACCATAATCGTTGTAAAATCGTGGTAAAATGCAGTTTACCACGATTTAACGACGATTTCCATTTCGTCGTTAATCGATCGAAGTAAAATTTACGACGAATCAAATTCGTTGTAAATTCGTGGTAACATATTCGTTGTAAAATCGTTGTAACAATTACAACGATTTTACAACGAATATTTGGTTGTAAATTTGTATTTATAATAAATCGAAAATTCTTATAATCGTCGTAAAATCGTCCCTAATTAGTGACGATTTTACGACGATTATAAGAAATATAAATTTTACAAATCGTGGTAAAATCGTCCCTAATTAGGGACGAATTTACGACGATTGTGAGAAATATAAATTTTACAAATAGTGGTAAAATCGTCCCTAATTAGGGACGATTTTACCACGATTTTTATTATTATAAATAAAAAAAAATAATATTTTATAAAATAAAATATTATTTTTTTTAAATATTTTTATTACAATTTCAAAATACAAAATAAAAAAACTAGTCGTCTAAATTGAAATTAGGCCCGAAATAGTCCTGCGTTGCGTTCTCGGGATCTACGTTGCTTGTTCCGGCCTCGCTCGGTCGTCGGACGGTCGGGATGTGTCGCATCGTCCGAAGTAGTTCCGGGTTAGATGCAGAAAGCACCGTAAACAAGCTGTTGTAGAACTGCATGTTCTTCACCTGAGTCGCATGCATGTTCTGAATCTCAGCCTGCAACTCAGCCTGAGATCGGTAATCGGGAGGAGCAAGTGGGACGTCATGCATGGATCCCATGCCTAGAACCCGTCATTTCTTCTTAGGAGCAACCTATAAACTTAAACAATTAATAAATGAACGTTTAAAAAAATAATTTTACATTAAAATTTTACCTCATGATATATTTGATCGAGCTCGGCGGTAGTAAGCGGCTCGCCTGGATATTGAGTGCCTCCCGGGGATCTCTGAGATCGTTGAGTCTCGATCTCCGTCTTCCGAGCTTCAAGATCGTTGAATATCCGCTCGGAATGGGAGTCAACGAACTCGCCGGTCTTTTTCCTGTGCGTCTTCTCGAAGACGGCACTGACGGCCGGTTTGTGACCCAACTCCTTGGCCTACAAACAAATAATAAAAATATGTGCATTAGTATAATATTAGTAATTTGAAAATAAAAATAATTTGGAAAATTTAGTAAGAAAGACTTACCATTTCGTGCGCCCGACCCGCGAACGGGATTTGTCCGGACGTGTGAGCCATCTGCTTCGGCGTCCCGTCAGGTAACTTCGCGTTCCTGGAGGTGGAACACTTCTCAGCTACGGTCGCGTTGTGGCCATCCGTCCAATATTTCTTCAAGCCGTCCCAGACCGCGACCGAGAGATATACCGGCTTCCCCGCGTCGCCGACGACTCTCCACTTGTCCTTCCAGTCGGAGACCGTGTTGACGAGACAGAATTTCGCCGTCTTGTTGAACTCCGTCCTCACGGTCTCGTTGATCGAGACATCCCAATACCACTTTTGCTGCAAAATATGAGAAATTATAAGTTACTTAGCTTTACGCGAATAATATATAATAAAAAATTTAAAGTTAAACAAATAAATTTAATTGAAATTAAATTAGAACATTACCGCGAAACATTTGAACCACGTTCTCTTGATGTGCTCGGGTGTCTTGCTCCAATTGGGATGCGACTCGGTGAAGTATCCCTTGATTATGTCCGCGATAGAACGCGAGACACTCGGTTGTCGTACTTGAACCTGAAAAAAACATTAATTGATTTATTAATATATAAAAAAAATTAAAAAAAATTAAAATTAAAATAATTACCAGTATGTGCCCGGAGACTTGTACGGATCCAACCGATGGAGACTGTCATGTCCGGGTTGAGTGAGGATATCCTCAACCCGGAGGTTGGCGTACGGCGCGTGTCCCGGTACATCCAACTCTGGATGTACCGGGCCCGGGATATCGTCGTTTGCGGCGTCAGCGACGTCGGCGGCGTCGGCGGCGGGCACATAAGGAGGAGGAGGCTGCTTGCCATGGACGGACGTCCCGGTTTGGACAGGAGATGTCTTGGAAGCTGTAGCGGAACCGGAACCCGAGGCTTCCCGGGAAACCCTCCTCTCCGCCAACATCTGCAAGTAGTCCGGCGGTAAGGTCTTCCCTCTCCTAGGAGCCATATATAAGTACCTGCCAAAAAAACATTAAATATTTAAATAATAAACATTAACTATTTAAAAATTATTAAGTATTTTAAAAACTAAACATTATATAAGTATTTTAATAACATTATATTAGTATTTTAAAAACTAAATATTAAGTATTTTAATATTAATTATGTATTTTAAAAACTAAGATTAAAAAATATTTATGTTAAGTAATAAGTTTTAAATATTTTAAAATATAAACATTAAGTATTTTAATAATTAATTATATGTTCTAAACATATAATTCTAAAATCTGAATCCTAAAACTAAAATCCGAGCATAAAACTAATTCCAAATCCTAAAACTATAATTCCAAATCCTAAAACTAAATTCCAATTCCTAAAACTAATTCTAAAATCCGGTTTTATAACACATATATTAAAAATATTTACCTTTGGGGATGTTGAAGAGGGTGAAAGTTGTAGAGTTTTAGAGAGAGAAAGTTTTAGAGAGAGAGATTTAGAGAGAATGAGTGAAAATGAAAAATTTTGGTGGACTATATATAGACTTAGGAATCGTCGTAAAATCGTCTTAAATTTACGACGATTTTACGACGATTCGTCGTTAATTCGTTGTAAAAAAACATTGAAACGTTTTGGTTCGTTTGGTTTGCCGCGTTTTGGGAATGATGAAAATCAAATCGTTGTTAAATCGTGGTAAATTTACCACGATTTTACGACGATTACTTTATAAATCGTCGTAAAATCGTGGTAATAAAATCGTTGTTAAATCGTGGTAAATTTACCATGATTTAACGACGATTACTTTATAAATCGTGGTAAAATCGTGGTAATAGTTGACGTTGAAAACCTCGTACAAACAAAACTCCTGAGGATTTGACGTTTAGAGTTTTATTAGTGCACGTAAATTCGTTGTTAAATTACCACGAAATTACATCGCTTTTGTGTGAATCGTCGTAAATTCGTGGTAAATTTACCACGAATTTACCACGATTCATTACACTAAATGGATTTCGCTGAAATTCATCTGCCATTTCACTTCATATTGAATATAATTATGATATTGTATGCATATGAAATCATTCTAAGTGGTATGATTGCACAAAAACAAGTTTTGATAAAATTAGAACATATATACATATTAACCACAATATATTATAGTACACTTTATCTTAAACTTTATAAATTCTAAGAATATGTAAACAAAAGTTATTGATAAGCAATTTTAACATTGTTTTTATAGTTATTCATTAACTTTAGGGGTCTTAACGAGTGTTTGTACGTAATATAAGACATACTTTTGAAAATGTTTGGGGTTTAGGGGTTTATACAAAAAAACGTTGTTAAATCGTGGTAAATTTACCACGATTTAACGACGATTACTTTATAAATCGTGGTAAAATCGTGGTAATAGTTGACGTTGAAAACCTCGTACAAACAAAACTCCTGAGGATTTGACGTTTAGAGTTTTATTAGTGCACGTAAATTCGTTGTTAAATTACCACGAAATTCCATCGATTTTGTGTGAATCGTCGTAAATTCGTGGTAAATTTACCACGAATTTACCACGAATTTACCACGATTCATTACACTAAATGGATTTCGCTGAAATTCATCTGCCATTTCACTTCATATTGAATATAATTATGATATTGTATGCATATGAAATCATTCTAAGTGGTATGATTGCACAAAAACAAGTTTTGATAAAATTAAAACATATATACATATTAACCACAATATATTATAGTACACTTTATCTTAAACTTTATAAATTCTAAGAATATGTAAACAAAAGTTATTGATAAGCAATTTTAACATTGTTTTTATAGTTATTCATTAACTTTAGAGGTCTTAACGAGTTTTTGTACGTAATATAAGACATACTTTTAAAAATGTTTGGGGTTTAGGGGTTAAACAAAAAACCCGTTGTAAATTCGTGGTAAATTTACCACGATTTTACGACGATTTCGTTTTAAAGAGTTGTAAAATCGTGGTAATCGTTGACGTTGACAACCTCGTACAAACAAAACTCCTGAGGATTAGAGGTCTTTAAAAGACAACGAATTATAAGATTATTCGTGGTAAAATCGTCGTAAATTTACGACGAATTTACCACGATTTGCGAAATTTACACATGTCGTGGTAAAATCGTTGTAAATTTACGACGATTTTACCACGATTTGTGAAATTTACACATGTCGTGGTAAAATCGTTGTAAATTTACGTGTAAGACCATGTCCGTGTTTAGTTCTGCCGAAGGAATATCGACGGACGTGTCATTCTGTAGTGGTGATTCTTCTTCCCTGACTATGTATCCTCTCGGGGCAATTTTGATGACGGATAGCCAATGTATTCCTGTGGACTTAAGACGCGGATAAGGAATGAAGCTTACTTGCTCAGCTTGCGATGCAAGTATGAAAGGCTCGAACTTGTTGTATCTTCTATTCTTATTAACATCAATGATCCCAGACTTGTTGATTCGTACACCTCTTCCGATCGTAGGATCAAACCACTCGCACTTGAAGAGTACGCACTTCAACATGAGCAACCCGGGAAACGTTATTTCTATGATTTCTTGGATGATTCCGTAGAAATCAATGTCTCCTCTAACACAAACACCGTAGTTAACATTTGTTCGATGTCGCCCGTAATCGTACGCGTGGAAAGCATAACCTCTTGTAAAATACATTGGCGATGTCCGAATCTTCGCAAGGGGACGTTGTAGCATCTCGTGGAACCACACCGGATAAGATTCGTCCTCGTACTCAATCTGCAGACACCAACAATAATTTTGTTAATTTAAATATATTATGTTTATATGTAATTATATTTCATATACCTGTGTTTGCAACCACATCACAAAGTGTTGAGTTTTACGGGAATCGAGCTCATCTTCAGATATCCCCGGAATCCCTTTTTGAACTTGTTCGATGAAGATACTATATATGAAAATATCATAAGTAAGCAATATTTAATGAGTGTTGTAATGAATTAAAGAGTATTAAAAAACATTAACTTTTACCTTTCCCATGGAGTAACAATATCGCAATTCAATACAATGTACGTGTGGGCACAATGAATTTCATCCTCGTTGCTCCATCAAACCTCTTTTATGCGTCCGCTAAGCCGACCAATGGGACAAAATATGTCATGTACTCCTTCCACCGCGTACGCTGTTTGAATGCCTACGTCATCATATCTCCTCGACGCTCTTTTACGTGTCCTCACAGTTGGCGCAAAGTAGTACGATGTAAAGTGAGACGTCTCCTCTGTGATACTACCCGCAACGATTGAACCCTCAACTTTAGCTAGATTCTTTGCCTTCCCTTTTAGATGTTTCATAAATCGTTCGAAAGGGTACATCCATCGGAAGTGAACGGGCCCCCCTAGTTCTGCTTCGTGTGGGAGATGTACTGGTAGGTGCTCCATAACATCAAAAAATGATGGGGGAAATATCTTCTCCAAATTGCACAAAATGAGAGGAATGTTCTCGTCGAGTTGTCTTATTACTTCATCGTTCAACGTTCTTGTGGAAAGATCACGAAAGAACAACCCAACACCTACACAAATTAAATAAAATTAACGTACGTATTACGATATATTCAGTTATGAAATATTTTATTAATTAATTAGACATTACGTACCAGCAATTGCTTCGTGCACATTTTGTGGAACAAGTTCGGCCAAGACAAATGGTAGCGCGTCGTTGCATAAACACATGACAATCGTGACTTTTCATACCCGTGAATTTACTACCATCTACACACCGAGAAAGATTAGAAACAAAACCATCAGGAAACTTAACTTCAGAGATCACCCACTGGAACAACGACGTCTTCGCTGCACTCGATAATCTGAATATAGGTACTGGGGCTTTTCCGTCATTATCAATGTGCAATTCGGATCTCGCACATATCTCAGCCAAGTCTAGACGTGATTTAAAATTGTCTTTTGTCTTTCCTTGCACATTCAAAAGAGTGTTCATAATGTTATCGAAAAAGTTCTTCTCTATGTGCATCACGTCAAGATTGTGTCGGAGTAGATGATCTTTCCAGTATGGAAGCTCCCAGAAAATGCTTTTCTTATGCCAATTGTGTTCCGTAAGATAACCATCAGGCATATTAGGCGGGACATGCCAGTTTCCTCCTAGGGGAACTGTGTAATTCGCACAGTAATGATCCATATGCGCCTCAACTTGTTCGCCCGTGTAATACACTGGTGGAGGATCACGAACCACTTTGTTCTTTTTAAACATTCGTTTGTTTTTCCGATAAGGGTGGCGCAGACTAAGAAACTTACGGTGACAATCGAACCAGCTAGTTTTCCTTCCATGCTTCAATTGGAAGGCGTCAGTACGATGCATGCAGTAAGGACAAGATAATCGTCCGTGTGTAGTCCAGCCCGACAACATTCCATAAGCGGGAAAGTCGCTAATCGTCCATAGAAGCACTGCACGCATTGTAAAATTCCGTTTCCTCGAACAATCGTAAGTCTTTACTCCAGTGTGCCATAACTCCTTCAACTCTTCGAAGAAGCTGTCCTCTCCGAGTGATACATCCTTTGTAGTCTGTCTGTTATAGGCAGATACCACATCTTCTGGTACGGTACCCTCTTTCGACCTACTCCTTCTGGCCTATATCTTGGTTTTTTGCAAAAACGACATTCCTCAAGAATGTCGTCGTCTTTCCAAAATATCATACAATTGTCTACACGTACATCAATTGACTGATACGGAAGACCAAGACTCGATAACCAATTTTTGAACCTCATAAAACGTTTCAGCGGCTAAATTATCGGAGGGTAGATATTCTTTTAACAATGAGGCCCAATCATCCATGCTAACCTCAGATAAGTTATGGTCTGTTTTAATATTCATCATTCTAGCAGCTAATGACAATTTAGAGTGCCCTTCTCTACAATTATCATATATTGGTTGATTTGCAGCATTTAACATGTCGTAGAATTTTTTAGCATCTAAATTAGGTTCTTCAACTAAATTTCCATCAGTTGCAACTTCAGGACGAAATGCATCGCTAACCATGTCATTTATCCTATTCGGTTCATTTCCATGATCATGATGAAAATTATAAAAATCATACTCATTTTCTACATGCTGGTCATAGTCTACAGATTCCTGATGATAATTACTACTACTAGCAACATTACCGAATAACCTTCCCCATGCCGAAACCATATATAATATTGTGGTGTAAATCCTCTATTTAACAAATGCTTCCAAACATTTTCAACCAAAATGAATCGTCTATTGTCGCATTTGATACAAGGACAAAACATCTTACCGCTTTCGATAGTGACATGTAGATTTGTGGCTTGCTGCATGAATACTTCAACCCCGTCGAGGAACTCCCGTGTCACCGATCCGTCATCGCCTCGATGTATGTACATCCATTTTCGGATTTCGTAAATATCGCCTCCGGACATTGTTTTTTATAAAAAGAGTTTTTTTTTGTAAGTGAGAGAGATAGAGAGATATAAAATTGATGGTGTGATTTATGGTGAAAGATGAGGAGGTATTTATAGGATTTTAAAAAATTTTCCAACTTTTTACCAAGGAAATTAACTACTAATTTACAACGATTCATAATTCTACAATGAATTAACAACGATTTTACAACGATTTAACGACTAAAATGAAAGTTGTAAATAATTAGGTGCAACAGTAAATACACGTTTTCAACTACCAGATTAAATGTCTTTAAATCGTTGTTAAAAAGTCCCAAAATCAGAAGTTGTAAATTCGTGGTAAATTAGCAACGATATAGCGACGAAATATTCTTATAAACCAAAACGTTGTAAAATCGTTGTAAATTTACCACGATTTTACAACGATTTGGTGTTTAATCGGAAATTCGTTGTAAAATCGTCGTAAATTTACGACGAAGGCGAAAATGTGGTGGAGTTGTGTGACCGGAGAAAACCGTTGGATGATTTCTCGTTAACCGTCGCATACACTCCCCGGACAAAAATGTGGTCGCTGGATATGATTCTTAGCAAAGCAATGTTTTACACTCGAGGTTATGACCCTAAGTTCTCTAAGCGCCGAAAGGTCTTTATGCCAACTATAGTGGTAATTACCCTTTTGCTACGTCTACCGATTTTAAGTTCTACTTGCTAATGATTCTTATGTCGATACTGATTCTATAATCTCTCTCTCTCTCGAATCAGGAAGAAGTTCAAAAAAACTGCGGAGAAGAAGCTCTTTTGCCAATGGACATACAAAAAGAATCGATAAGTCAAGACGCGGGAAGAAACATCACGAAAAGACGAATGCATGATATGTATTGAGGACAGTGAGGAAGAAGTCGAATACGTTTCTAATTCTCAAGATTCATATGAAGCTGGGGAGGGCAAAAGAAGACGATGAGTTGCTTCAAGTTACTGGAAGATACCGACGACGTTTTGATGGAAGCAAGAAGGAATCAAAGTGTGATTTCATGATCTTTCCAAAAAAACAGAGTGAACAATAACAGAGATTCAAATTTTGCTTCTCTTTTGTTTCGTTAAAATATAATGTTAATAAAACTTGTATTCTAAATCACTAACATGTGAGTGCATAGTTATGTCCACATATATACGAGCAATATTGTATCAAAACTATTTATATACATAATATATAATATAATAATAATGTTAATAAGATTCACTTTTTTTTGTTAAAAGATAATGTTAATAAGTTAGTTATTTAAAATGTCTATCGTCGAAGAGGTGTGATTCATGAACAATCATGTTGGTTAAATTTTTGTGTCTTTTAAGTTATCTATAAAATGTTTCAATTTCTGAAACACAATAACAACTTCACTCTCTTTTTTCCGTAAAAATCAGAAAAGTAGTAGAAGAAGAAGCGGTTTCTCTCTTTTCTTTTCAAGTGATTGAACAATAAAAAAAATGGGAGAAATTATTGGCGATATAATAAACGGTATTGGCAAAGTAACAAGCAACATTGGCAAAGACGTGTTTAAAGCGACACTTGGACGATCATGTCAGTAAGTTTCCTAACTTCATCATCATCGTTTACTTCTTGTCTAAATTTCATAAGAACAAAAACACTTAGCCGCCAAAAAACTATATATTCATTTTTTTGTTGTTGTTGTTGTTGTTGTGCAGAAATATATGTTGGGGTCCATTGGATCTTGAATGTTTCATACGAAACTTGTGTCTTGGTGATATTGGGAAGATGATTCTCATCATATTCCTTTGCCTTATAAGTAATTTCTATGTCTCTTTTAAGAAAAACCGTTATTTTAGTATTATATTTTGAGATTTATTTTTGGTTATTATGGACATTTTATTTGAAGTGTTGTTCTTCTTGGGATTGTTTTACAAGATTGGAATATGTCAATGTGTTGTTAAGAGTATGTGTAAGATGCCTTGGAAGATGTGTTGGTGCACCACTTGTTGCTTGTGGCACAAGTTTATCAACACTAAACGTGTTTATCGCGGTAGAAGAAAACGTCCTCGTGACATTGAGGCAAATTACTCAAGCAGCGACTACTCGTCAAGCGACGACGAGACAGGAAGTTCTTCATCGGAGTCTCTTAGCCACGGGTACCACCGTAGACACTCTTTCACCCACCGACACGCTAGACCATTGAAGCGAATGAGAGGTTTAGGACACAAATACCACCACCACCATTGAGGCAGAAGAAACAGCTACAACAATCGGTAGCTCGCGAGGCTACCGAGTGAAGAGTGAAGAAGTTCACTATTAAGTCAAATATGTTGTTGTTTTAGAGTGTTTTCTAGGATTGCTTAGTTTTATAGGATTGCTTAATAAGTGTGAAACATGTCAGATGTAATCAAACAAAGATTTTACGAAGTTGTTTTATTGTGTACTTAGCCTATATATATATATGTCTTAGATATATTTCAAAAGTTTTTTACAAAGATTATATGAAGATTTTTTTATTGTGTCCTTAACCTATTAATATATGCCTTAGATAATTTTTGAGTTTTTAGTGTGTACTTAGTATAGTATTTTTAGCATTTTACATGAATTCATATTTAAATTTGAAGTGCAAATATAAGTAAAAATCCTCTGTTTTTGAACAATATAATAAAAGTTTGCGAGTCATAGGATATATATACCTAATACGTCTCCATAAACATTTTTCAAATCTCTCAAAATGTACTAATTGCTTAAAAGTATTCACACAACATAGAAGATTTTCTAATATTCAGCACGACTTCCTAAACATATGTAATGCGGCAGAGACCATCGTCGCGGTTTTTAATGAGTTTGAAAGTGCATATGTAGGAGATGGGTTCGGTACCTACGAATAAGCTAGTGACTGAATATATAGAAGAAGAGGATAAAGAGCAACATATTCTACTTAGAAACGACAAGCTCGAGATTGCTATTACGATGCTTAATACGAAACCTCGTTTCTAGTGTAACCGTGATAGGGAACTTGCGTATATGTGTACACGGTCTATTTCCAGCCAAGTTCATATTTCGACAGATTTCGGCAAAGCTATTAAGATAGGAATTCTTACACAGCAACAACCTTTGGGTCACCGCCTTCTTGACCCCTACTCGGGAGACGATTACAAGGATGCTATATTATATTAGCCATAGATGCAACGCAGGCAGGCAAAACATCTTTTAAGATTCAAAACTATAAACAACAGCACAACAACTAAGAAAGAGGAGGCTAGTTATGCCTCACCCGTCAACACAACCTTTGGGTCCATAGCATTCAGAATCGGTCCCCTAGAAGAATCAGCCGTTTTGGCGAACCGGAAGTTCAGGACAAAAGGCAGTGTTATATGGTCTTTTAGTGTTTTCCTTGATTAGCCGTCTGCACAACTTTTCGAGGAGGGTTTCTATTTGCTTTCATACTCTATATTGGCAACGTAGTCGACACACACTCGTTGTTGTTTTCCCATCAACCCAGAGGTTGGCGTACGGCGCGTGTCTTGGATGTACCGGGCCCAGGATATCGTCGTTTGCGGCGTCACCGGCGTCGGCGGCGGGCACATAAGGAGGAGGCTGCTCGCCATGGACGGACGTCCCTGTGTGGACAGGAGATGTCCTGGAAGCTGAAGCTGAATCGGAACCCGAGGCTTCCCGGGAAGCCCTCTTCTCCGCCAACATCTGCATGTAGTCCGGCGGTAAGGTCTTCCCTCTCCTAGGAGCCATATAAAAGTACCTGCCACAAAAAACATTAAATATTTAAATAATAAACATTAACTATTTAAAAATTATTAAGTATTTTAAAAACTAAACATTATATAAGTATTTTAATGACATTAGTATTTTAAAAACTAAATATTAAGTATTTTAATATTAATTATGTATTTTAAAAACTAAGATTAAAAATTAATTATGTTAAGTAATAAGTTTTAAATATTTTAAAAACTAAATATTAAGTATTTTAATAATTAAAATTATAATTCTAAAATCTGAATCCTAAAACTAAAATCCGAGCCTAAAACTAATTCCAAATCCTAAAACTAATTCCAAATCCTAAAACTAAATTACAATTCCTAAAACTAATTCTAAAATTCGGTTTTAAAACACATATATTAAAAATATTTACCTTTGGGATGTTGAAGAAGAGTGAAAGTTGTAGAGTTTTAGAGAGAGAAAATTTTAGAGAGAGATAGAGATTTAGAGAGAATGAGTGAAAATGAAAAATTTTGGTCGAATATATATAGACTCAGCAATCGTCGTAAAATCGTCGTAAATTTATGACGATTTTACGACGATTCCTCGTTAAATCGTTGTAAAAAAATTGAAACGTTTTGGTTCGTTTTGTTTGCCGCGTTTTGGGAATGATGAAAATAAAATCATTGTAAAATCGTGGTAAATTTACTACGATTTTACGACGATTACTTTTTAAATCGTTGTAAAATCGTGGTAATAATTGACTTTGACAACCTCGTACAAACAAAACTCCTGAGGATTTGACGTTTAGAGTTTCATGTTTGGTCGTAAATTCGTTGTTAAATTACCACGAATTTCCATCGATTTTGTGTGAAATTTACCACGAATTTACGACGAATCATTACACTAAATGGATTTTGCTGAAATTCATCTGCCATTTGACTTCATGTTGAATATAATTATGATATTGTATGCATATGAAATCATACTAAGTAATATGATTGGAGAAAAACAAGTTTTAGTAAAATTAGAACATATAGACATATTAACCACAATATATTATAGTACACTTTATCTTAAACTTTATAAATTCTAAGAATATGTAACAAAACTTATTGATAAGCAATTTTAACATTTTTTTATTGTTATTCATTAACTTTAGAGGTCTTAACGAGTGTTTGTACGTAATATAAGACATACTTTTGAAAATGTTTGGGGTTTAGGGGTTTATATAAAAAAACCGTTGTAAAATCGTGGTAATCGTTGACATTGACAACCTCGTACAAACAAAACTTCTGAGGATTAGAGGTATTTATAAGACAACGAATTATAAGATTAATCGTGGTAAAATCGTCGTAAATCTACAACGATTTTACCACGATATGTGTAAATTTCACAAACGTCGTAAATTCGTGGTAAATTTACAACGATTTTACCACGATTTGTGCAAAATACAAAATTTTCTTATTTATTACTCGGAGTCATCAGCAGACTCATGTTCGTCCTCGGAGTCAGATTCATCAAATTCGTCAGTCTCTTCGACTTCTTCGTCGTCCTCATTCACCTCTTCAGCTTCCCTATTATGTGGATCAACGAGTAAGACCATGTCCGTGTTTAGTTTTGGCGAAGGAATATCGACGGACGTGTCATTCTGTAGTGGTGATTCTTCTTCCCTGACTATGTACCCTCTCGGGGCAATTTTGATGACGGATAGCCAATGTATTCATGTGGACTTAAGACGCGGATAAGGAATGAAGCTTACTTGCTCAGCTTGCGATGCAAGTATGAAAGGCTCGAACTTGTTGTATCTTCTATTCTTATTGACATCAACGATCCCAAACTTGTTGATTCGTACACCTCTTCTGATCCTAGGATCAACCTGGGAAACGTTATTTCTATGATTTCTTGGATGATTCCGTAGAAATCAATGTCTCCTCTAACACAAACACCGTAGTTAACACTTGTTCGATGTCGGCCGTAATCGTACGCGTGGAAAGCATAACCTCTTGTAAAATACATTGGCGATGTCCGAATCTTTGCAAGGGGACGTTGTAGCATCTCGTGGAACCACATCGGATAAGATTCGTCCTCGTACTCAATCTGCAGACACCAACAATAATTTTGTTTAAATATATTATGTTTATATGTAAGTTCATATTTGATATTTTCATATACCTGTGTTTGCAACCACATCACAAAGTGTTGAGTTTTACGGGAATCGAGCTCATCTTCAGATATCCCCGGAATCCCTTTTTGAACTTGTTCGACAAAGATACTATATGAAAATATCATAAGTAAGCAATATTTTATGAGTGTTGTAATGAATTAAAGAGTATTAAAAACATTTACTTTTACCTTTCCCATGGAGTAACAATATCGCAATTCAATACAATGTACGTGTGGGCACAATGAATTTCATCCTCGTTGCTCCACCAAACCTCTTTTATGCGTCCGCTAAGCCGACCAATGGGACAAAATATGTCAAGTACTCCTTCCACCGCGTACGTTGTTTGAATGCCTCCGTCATCATATCTCCTCGGCGCTCTTTTACGTGTCCTCACAGTTGGTGCAAAGTAGTACGACGTAAAGTGAGACGTCTCCTCTGTAATACTACCCGCAACGATTGAACCCTCGACTTTAGCTAGATTCTTCGCCTTCCCTTTTAGATGTTTCATAAATCGTTCGAAAGGGTACATCCATCGGAAGTGAACGGGCCCCCCTAGTTCTGCTTCGTGTGGGAGATGTACTGGTAGGTGCTCCATAACATCAAAAAATGATGGGGAAATATCTTCTCCAAATTGCACAAAATGAGAGGAATGTTCTCGTCGAGTTGTCTTATTACTTCATCGTTCAACGTTCTTGTGAAAAGATCACGAAAGAACAACCCAACACCTACACAAATTAAATAAAACGTACGTATTACGATATATTCAGTTATAAAATATTTTATTAATTAATTAGACATTACGTACTAGCAATTGCTTCGTGCACATTTTGTGGAACAAGTTCGGCCAAGACAAATGGTAGCAGTCGTTGCATGAACACATGACAATCGTGACTTTTCAAACCCGTGAATTTACTACCATCTACACACCGAGAAAGATTAGAAACAAAACCATCGGGAAACTTAACTTCAGAGATCACCCACTGGAACAACGACGTCTTCGCTGCACTCGATAATCTGAATATCGTCCATAGAAGCACTGCACGCATTGTAAAATTTCGTTTCCTCGAACAATCGTAAGTCTTTACTCCAGTGTGCCATAACTCCTTCAACTCTTCCACCAAAGGTCGTAGAAAAACATCAAGGGATCTTTTTGGATGTTTAGGTACGGGGACTAAAATACTCGAAATAAAAATTCCCTTTGCATACACATCTCTGGTGGGAGGTTATAAGGGGTGACGATGACGGGCCATAAAGAATACGTCTACCCGACATACCAAATGGACTAAATCCATCCGTACATAGACCAAGGTAGACGTTACCTTTTCGTCTAGCAAAATCGGGGTACACCGAGTTAAAGTGTTTCCACGCTTTCGCATCGGATGGGTGGGTCACCTCTCCAGGCTTCGTGTATGTTCCGCATGCCACCTCATCGAAGAAGCTGTCCTCTCCGAGTGATACATCCTTTGTAGCCTCGTCCGTTATAGGCGAGATACCACATCTTCCGGTACGGTACCCTCTTCCGACCTACTCCTTCTGGCCTATATCTTGGTTTTTTGCAAAAACGACATTCCTCAAGAATCTCGTCCTCTTTCCAAAATATCATACAATTGTCTACACAGACATCAATTGACTAATACGGAAGACCAAGACTGATAACCAATTTTTGAACCTCATAAAACGTTTCAGCAGCTAAATTATCAGTGGGTAGATATTCTTTTAACAATGAGGCCCAATCATCCATGCAAACCTCAGATAAGTTATGGTCTGTTTTAATATTCATCATTCTAGCAGTTAATGACAATTTAGAGTGCCCTTCTCTACAATTATAATATATTGGTTGATTTGCAGCATTTAACATGTCGTAGAATTTTTTAGCATCTAAATTAGGTTCTTCAACTAAATTTCCATTAGATGCAACTTCAGGACGAAATGCATCGCTAACCATGTCATTTATCCTATCCGGTTCATTTCCATGATCATGATGAAAATTATAAAAATCATACTCATTTTCTACATGCTGGTCATAGTCTACAGATTCCTGATGATAATTACTAATACTAGCAACATTACCAGAATAACCTTCTCCATGCTGAAACCATATATAATATTGTGGTGTAAATCCTCTATTTAACAAATGCTTCCAACATTTTCAATCAAAATGAATCGTCTATTGTCGCATTTGATACAAGGACAAAACATCTTACCGCTTTCGATAGTGACAGGTAGATTTGTGGCTTGCTGCATGAATACTTCAACCCCGTCGAGGAACTCCCGTGTCATCGATCCGTCATCGCCTCGATGTATGTACATCCATTTTCGTATTTCGTAAATATCGCCTCCGGACATTTTTTTTTTATAAAAAGAGTTTTTTTTGTAAGTGAGAGAGATAGAGAGATATAAAATTGATGGTGTGATTTATGGTGAAAGATGAGGAGGTATTTATAGGATTTTTTAAAATTTTCCAAGTTTTTACCAAGGAAATTAACTACTAATTTACAACGATTCATAATTTAACAAGGGATTTACAACGATTTTACAACGATTTAACGACTAAAATGAAAATTGTAAATAATTAGGTGCAACAGTAAATACACGTTTTCAACTACCAGATTAAATGTCTTTAAATCGTTGTTAAAAAGTCCCAAAATCAGAAGTTGTAAATTAGTGGTAAATTAGCAACGATTTAGCGACGAAATATTCTTATAAATCAAAACGTCGGTAAATCGTTGTAAATTTACCACAAATTTACAACGATTTGGTGCTTAATCGGAAAATCGTTGTAAAATCGTCGTAAATTTACGACGATTTTAATCGTTGTAAAGTTTACGACGATTTTACGACGAATACCAAAATCGTCGTAATGTCGTTGTAAGTTTACGACGATTATAATCGTTGTAAATTTTTCGTGGTAATTTGCGCAGATTCTTGTAGTGAGATAAATACGAAAGTAATCTTGAGTATCAATGGATCTCAAGGAGGACAATCGTAGCTTGGAATTCTAATGTTATCGGATATCAATGGATTCACTATGAACAAAGATTTCAAAGACTTCGTTTGAGAATACTCTTCTCTCTAGAGCAAAGCTTTATTAATCAAATCAACAACTGAATAACAACTGAATACAAATCTATGCCTAAACGGCTTATTTATAACAATAGAAAAACCCTAAAAGCACTTTAAAATAATAAAGGAAAATAACTATATTATTAAATAATAAAATAAAGGAAATAATAAGATATTTGGAATCTCTGCATCATTAGTGTTTAGGGTTTATGACGTAGGGTTAAGTGTTTAGGGTTTTAGAGTTTAGGGTTAAGTGTAAAGTTCATGATATATTAGGAAACAGACGATAAATATGATTTTTAGATAATATACGTCTATTTTACAGATAATATACGTCTATTGTAGATAATATACATCTATTTTCAATTGTATAATGGACGTTTGTTTGTTGACTCAATGAATAATTTTTAATAGATGACTATTTTCATTATAGAGAGATAAAGGGTAAAACTGGGATTAAAAAAACCATTGTCATTTTGGCAAATTTATACATGTTTTGTTATTTTTGCAAATTAACCTCTAACTTTCTAATATTCACCAAATTCACCCAACTTTTAATACAAAACTCAAATATGGTGGATTTAACAATTGTTTTAGAATATATTACATAATTGCAAAACTGGATATGGTAATGACTAAACGACGCGCAACTGGGTCATATTGGTAACGTAACCAAATTTCCCCTTTTTTAAAGTCACATGCAAGCAAAACAAAATTAGATTTATAAATACAAAAATAAGAACATATATTTATGAAAAACATGTATTTAAAATAGGGATTTTGCCAAAAAAAACCATCTAAGTCATTTTCGTTTGCAACTTTACCCTTAATTGTCTGATATAGCAAGTCAACCCATCTAAATAACGGTCAACTAGCAAAATAGCCATCACCGTGTATATGCGTTATATCGCCTAACGGAATTAAAACTTTGTGTTTTGTTAAACTTAAAAATGATTTGTTTTGTGTTCTTTTCTTGAAAATCATCAATTCAAATATATATTAGATTTTATGGTGCACATAACATATATATCACTTTGTCCTAGCCGGTTTAACGTACTTCTATAAATCCTTGAGTTCGCTTCCCCTCTAACATAATTTTTTTGAATAAAAATTGAAGCTTTTGACTGATAAGGGATTCGGAGACGAGAAGCCCTAGAAGAGAGAAAAAAGGAGAATAACCGCCTTTCTTTTCCTCTCCGGTGAAGGCGCGTCGTCGCCGGATCTGTGAGAGGAGTGAGAGATAAAATATTTCCTCTGAGTTTAGAGTGCTATTGAATCCATCGGTGTTGAGAGAGGTGATTGTTCTCTTTATATGGTTTTACATTGGTTTTGATTTTCCAGATCTGGATCTGGAAGAGCTTTGGTCTTGTTCGTGTGCGTTGGCGGTTTCTTCGGTTTGCAGCAACGGTTTTCTTTGGTGTCTTCTCTTTGGCTTTGCCGATTCTCGTTTTCGACGATTCTTGGCTACGTTTTACTTTGTTTACGAATTTTCTGGTATGGATGATGCCGATTTCGCTTCCGTCACTGTCCAGTTTACATAACGGACGTACGACTTCTGCTTTTGAGATTAGCCGTTCCGTTAACGGTGGTCTCAACTTTTGGTTTCCAGCGTTGGTCGATTCCTTAAATGACGGCGTTCGATTCTGTTTCTAGTTTCATTGACGATGATTCATGCTTGGTTACGGTCATAGTTGGGTAAATGTTTTAGAGAAGCTCGTCTCTTTGCGCAAGTTTACACATATCAAAATCGTATGTTATCATACATTGACTCATGTTTTTCCTTGATGGTTGAATGATTGGGTTTTCAAAGAGAGGGTTTAGTTGATTGTTTTCATCTTCTGTTGGGATGACTTTTCAGTTTACTTTTCCTTATCTTCACTTTAGAGATCCCGGAAAAGAGTAGTTTCAATCTTTGGCTCATGAATTCTGTTATTAGAATCACCGGAGTGTATGTACTCGGTAGATGCTAATGTGAAATTTGTAATGGTCGTTTCATGTTTAACCTATCAATATAACAATTCAAATGAAAAAAAACTGATAAGGGATTCGAACCCTCGTATTAATTGCTTTATTTGAAAGCTAAACACTACACTATTTAAATTTATTGTCCATTTTTTGCAAAACGTTTATATAAAAGCTTTCTTGAACTATGATACAACGTTCATGTTTTTCACTAACAATGAATCAACAATAAATATAAGAAAAATGTATAGCTATCAGAAGAAATGATGGGTAATTAACTAATCTAAAAACGAAAATAAAAACCATATAAGTTAAAAGATAAATCAGTCTCCAATAAACTATATCTTATCAAAAGATCAAAATCTAAGCTTAATCAAAATCCAAACACATAGTGAATAAAAACACTAAGATCCAAAAATTCTCTATAGACATAAAACATACTTATAGATTCTCTTAAATAATCAATTCAAAAGTGTGCTCAATCATATATATATCGAGACAAATGTTAGTGAAATCGGAATTTTCGATAAACATGAAACCAATCAACGGTCCTTCTCGGTCATTTCTTAATCATGTAAATCAACCCATATTTTTGAAATCTATTGAATCTTGGTTTTGCGAAAAACAATGAACGAAACCATGAATGTGCACAAAGAAAGCTTTACAAATGTTAGTGAAGAAGATGAAGGAAGAAAAGTGTGTTGTTTTATAAATTATTTTTATAATGTCTTGTCATTTTTTGCAAAGAAAACAACATGGTGTTTTCTTGCTAGTTGACCGTTACTTAGCTGGTTTGACTTGCTATTTCGGACAATAAAGGGTAAAGTTGCAAACGAAAATGACTTGACGGGTTTTTTGCCAAAATCCCTTTAAAATAAGTTAATTCTTAATTTAAAAAAATATATATATTTTTACAACTTAAATATCATCACAATTTTTTTAATACTGTTATAAAGTTTTCTGATATAAACAGTCAAAAATAAAAATTACCCTCTTTAACAGTAAACTTAAATATACAAAAAATTTAGAAAAATAAAATTAATAAATTAAAATTTAAAGAGTTAACTAAAAAACTCGTTAAACAAACTCACATAAAATACTCATCTAACACAAACTCACAAAACATATAACTAAAACCCGTTAAACAAATAATTCTTATAAACCATTTAACACAAACTCCCCAAAATACAACTAAACATAAACATAACCAAACGGTAAAACCATTAAACAAACAACTCGTAATCCCATTAAACACAAACTCCCAAAAATACAACTAATTATTTAAACAAATAATTTGTTGGTACATGGAATTTCACAGGCCCAACTCGGTCCATTCAAGAGATATTCAGCCCAATCAAATCAACCACAAAGTCCAAAGAAATTCAAAGAATAATGAAGATCTGTTTCATGCTCAATTACTGAAGCCCAAATCTGAAAAGCTCAGTCAAATAGAGGAGCACATGCTTCCTAGATTCGCGGAGAGTTGAGGATATTGCAGACCAGTTGGGGCAGAAATATCGGAACGGCCCCAACCCGACCTGAAGGAGTAGGCTGCTATAAAAGGAGACTAGACCTAATTTTAGGAGGCTCTCTTCTTCTCTTACGTTTTTTCTAGGCCTAAACTCTGAATATTCTTGTTCTTAATCATATATAAACATCTTGTAATCGATTCTCAAGTCTTATTATCAATAAAATCGTATCTTTTCATTATTCACATCATTCCATAAAATTTGTATTCGGATATTTGGTTACAAAGAAGATCGTTTCTCATATATCTTTGTGAAGGGGTTTTTTAGCTTCTTCATTTGGCGCCGTCTGAGGGGAATCGATTAATTTTCAAAAAGAATCAAACCATTCGGATCAAATCCACGAATCAAGATGTGAGACAATTTCACATCTCAACTCACATCGGTCGAGATCAGTGCTAACGTAGCCAATAACATCCAACAAGCACTAACCGCACTCTTGGAAAAGGTCAATAAAATCGACGCCGACGGACAGGCCAACGCGCAGCGCATAGATCAAGAGTCAAAGAAAACCCATCAACAAATCGAAGACCTCACCGCCACGATCAATGCGATAACAAGCGCTCGTGAACCAAGACACCAAAGAACCGACCTAAGTCCGGTTCGAAGAACCCATCTGGATTTCAGCATGCCCCCAACGGGCGCCAACGATTCATCCCTCGAGCTCGGAGGACCAAGCAACAGAACCCCCTCGAGGATCATCAACCATCCGGGCACTATCCCCAACCTGCCAGGTGCTAGCCTCAACCTGTCAGGCGTTATCCTCTACCATCTGGGCACTAGCCTCAACCTGCCAGGCGCTAGCCTCAACCGTTCGGGCACTAGCCTCAACCATCCAAGCCCCGAACCCAACATCGCATCGATTTTAAATCACAGTCAACCAGGTACCGAGCATGTCTCGCCCGACATTGACCGCGATTCGCAAGACGCATACCGCGTCATACTGAGGACTGCCTGCAACCACCTGCACATCGACCGCGAACCGCGAGGTACCTATTTTACCCCAACATGCATTGACCGTAACACGACAAACCTCAACCGTGACCCTGCGTGTACCATCCGCGAATTCCCAAACATCATCTACGACCCTAGTCGAGACAACCATCGACAACCAAGCAGCTCGGAATATCCAAACAATACTGTCAACGACAACACAACCGTGGACGACATGAAGAAATTGCTATCTGAATCACTAAAGAAAATGAGATCGGAAATCCACCAAGCCACCAGCGCGTCACCCGAAATTGACAGACAAATCGAGGAATCCTTGAAAACCCCCTTCGATAACCAGCTTGTCAATACTCCAGTAAAAAACCCGGGAAAAATAAAACTTCCGGTCAACGATGGCCTATCCGATCCAAGAGCACAAGTAACTGCATTCCGCATTGCGGTCGGCAGAGCTCAATTCAACGACAAGGAACGAGAGGCAGGATACTGCCAACTGTTCGTAGAAAACCTCTCGGGACCGACCCTGACATGATCGAACAAGGATCGATCACGAGTTTCAACCAACCCACATCAATGTTCCATAAGTGACATAACTGTTTTTTCTTCCTTACCTTAAAATTCGAAAACGACAATTTAACCATTCCGGCTTCGAGCTAACAAAATTTTCATATTAATCCTCATTTTCTCTTAGATAATCAATTATGTTCATATTTTTTAACCACCGTGTGGATGAAATATTGTTACGTTTTAGGCGGTTTTACCTAATAATTCATTGTCTCTTAGATAATCAATTAGGTTCATATTTTTAACCATGTGGGCGTTTCTAATAAATTGGTTTTCGACTTTTTTGGTTTTCGGTTGGTTCGATTTGGTTTTCTTGGTTTTTCGGTTTTAGAAAAATTGAAACCATACAAAAACCATAAGTATTCGGTCGGTTTCGGTTTGGTTTTTTCGGTTTTATGGTTTAACGATTTCATAATAAATAAAATCATATTTAAGTCGGTTCGGTTTGGTTCCGGTTTTCTAGTTTATTTCGTGATTTATGAACCATATTTTTTTGTTTCTAACCCTATATTATATGTGTATCCATGATATCAAATATATGTTGTTGATAAAAAAGTATCTTTTATCCCAAGTAACACAAGATACAACGATTATATTTTGATTAATTTTACACTACACAAAAAAGGGAATCATTCCAAAGTGATTCTTATTTCCAAATCTTAACTACTTTTCTATTTATCCTAAATAAACGTAAATTTTTTTTCAAAAGCACAATATTTGATTATATATTCGTTTCTAATCACTTTATCATATCCATCTATTATATTTTCAACTTACATATTGTTTATACAATTCTCCATTAATCTCTTCTTCTTTTTAATTAGGTAAGGAAATATTCTTCATCAAAAATCATATTTGTAAAATTGTTCATTGAAATCATTTTTATACCTACATTGTTTTTATTTATTTTTTTTGGTTAGATTTTTTAATTTAAATGGATTCCTCTCTTTGGTGTAACATTAACATGGATCCTCTCCTAAAAAGTTTGGACTTTCAAACTCTACCTAATGAGCAAACCGTCCACACAGGTAGTAATCTTTATGATTAATTGTTTAATTTATTTTGATTAATGATTTTGAGATGAGTTTCTATGTGATATTTTGATTTGCCTTTTGCACAGACCCGTTTACTTATGAACTGGAGAAGCTGCCTGGAGAATTGGAGACTTTAAAGAAAACCTATGAACGAAAAGTTAGATTTCCTAAATACCACATTTTTCTTTTAATTTTTCTTAATTACGGATGCCATACAAAAATCCGAAAATATGCCCCTTTTATATAAAAATTTATGACTTTAGTTATCAGTATTGTAAATATATAGGGTTTTGAACTTATATACACGAGGCAATTCTTCTATAGGTTGTTTTGGTTAAAGTGAAATTTAATGAAACACTTTTTGATTTTTTTGTGTTTAGAATTTTATATTCCATAAAAAATAATTATTTTTAAAATCTGAAAATGTCAGTATTTTTTTATTTAGTTTTTATGAATTTGATAAAAATATTTCAAAAATTTAAAAACAAATTTAAAATGTTTTTGATAAAATCATCCAAATATAATTATAAAATATTTTTTGAAAACTTCTAGGGTATAGAAATTAAAATTCTACCATTTGCGTTCGCAAATCCAAATCTAAGACCCCGATTAGTTTAGGGTTTAGATTTGTAAATTTTCGATTTTTTATTAAAAAAAATAAAAATGGGTATAAGAGATTTTTGTAAGTATAAGAGATTTTGTCAAATCCAAAACGACATTTTACAATTTTGCCTCTATATAAACTTTTCAAATCTCATAAAGTATAAGAAATCCTATAATTTTCTAATATTCGTATGAATATGTTACAAAAATTCCATTAAATATGCCAATTAACTATGGATGCCCTAACCGTATGAATTTGTGGTGCATTGACAAAATTGTTTGCTTTGATTGTGAGCAGAAATCAATATTGAAAGCTGAATACGAGAGGAAGATTGCTAAAGTAGAAGCAGAGTATCAAAGAAACCTTCGTGTTGTAGAAGCTGAGTATAAAAGGAGAACAAAGGTTATAGAGACACGTATGAATCTTGTTGTAATGCAAAAAAGCGATTTCGAAATCTTTCTTGTCTAAGTGTTCTTAAAATAAGTAGGTTCTGAGTAAAAATTCTTATTGAAGATTTTGAGCTTACAAGAAAATTTGTTTCTCCCACCATGATTGTGTTTTATTTTAGTTTTTTATTTTATTTTACCTTAAAACTAAATGATATTTACGCTTTTTCGACAATGTTTTAGGAATCTATATTAAGACACATTGAATTTAAGTCACTTGTTTTATAAACTCTTATATATGGTGAGGTAAACTGATCAAATATTAAAATATTGTATAATTATATAGTTTTTATTTCATGTGTATAAAATTTACTAAAAGTATACAAACTTACAGAAAACTAAAAACTATTTAATTATAATTTATTTTAATATTAAATAGTAAAAACATAAAGTATACTTTAAAACTATTTTAAAAATAAATTTGTTATTCCTACGTAGAAGTATAATTAAAACTATTCCTACATAAAATAACAATTTTTGAAAGAAAAAAAAATCACATACTTTGATCAAAAACCCCCCAAACGTGGTTTTTAGTTTTCATGTACAAATTTTAAAAAGATATAAATTTGTGAATAAGAAAATAATATTGGTACAACACATTTTAGTTAATATTTTGTGTTTATTAGTAAATTTTAAACCCGTGAATAAAAACTATTTAGTTATAAATATGAAAATATTTAAATAGTAAAAGCATAAATTATAAGTAAAACTAAAAACCAAAGAAATATACACTAAGAAACCAAAAACTAAAAAAATGTCATTTAAGTTTTCTTAAAACCAAAATCAACCCAAAATCAAAAACCAAAAATTTAAAAACCAAAATCCGAAAACCTGAAACTAAAATCTGTAAACCAAAAAGACTAAAAACCATACAAACAATCACAGCCTTGAGTAATGTGTTCCATGTGTTATTTTTCAAACTTGTTGAGTTTTCTCAAATTATTTTAGTCTAATCAATTTATGAAGGAAAAACTCATACATACAGTTTTGGTTCCATATATGTAAAAGTAATTTTTACTAATGGCGAACAATGTTATAACGGAAATATTTATTAGTTATATAAAGGTATAACCGTATAAAGGTAAAGAAGTAAATAAATACATCATTCTCATATTTACAATATTTAAAATAGTATATAGTTGGACCAATTAAGACATGTTAACGGTTGATCGAGTTATATGTTATATCGAATTATATATAACGTATGCTTTTTTCCACACAAAAATATTACCTATGTTTTTTACATGTTTTTGGACCTAGTATGATATGTTATGATACTTTTTCTAATTAATTACACAAATCCTATATAAAAGATGAGGGGAACACTCCTTGTGTTGACACATCATCATTCAAAATTTATGTCAATTCATTAATTTATTAATTTAAAAAAATATATGTGAAAATTCTAACTATAAATTCATAAAGTTATTAAATTTCAACTTAATTTTTGTAATATTATTATATTACAATATCAAATGCACTAAATCTATGTGACAATTTTATTTACTAATTCATAAAAGTTCTTAAATATGTATTTTTTAATCTTATTGATTTTGAATATATAAAAGCAACTTAAACTCAATATATGTAAAACCACATCACATAAATAATAAATAAAATAAAAGGTATACAAAACTTATAATTTTTTTTTGAAAACATGAAAAGCAAAATAAATAAAAAAGAATACAAAAATATACAATTTAAGTCATTGAGTAAACAATACTAAAAACATATATTGCACAATTCATTTAGGTGAGTAAAATATAAGAAAAATATATCGATATAAGTAAAGAAACCATAATACACAAGAAAGAAAAACAAATACAAAAACTAAAGAATATACAAACTATCTAGGATTAGTGAAAAATATACAATACAGAGAATTCGGAAAGTAAAAACTATCCAACAAACATTATTTAGGTGAATAAGAATAAAAATATCAAAAATAAAAATTAATAGATTGAAAACAAAAAGATAATATATTAAATTTATTAAAAAATATATAAATATAATATTGACTATAAATCCGTGAGTATCGCGGGTTCTCTCCTAGTTTATATAATATCATTTGCTTCGAGAATAAAATGCGTGAATTTACCAAACAAATAATAGCTTTTTGGTGTTTTGTGTGTGTTGTATTTATAAAGATTAAAAACCATAGAGTAGAGAACAAGAAATAGGTTTGAATTTTGTTTTTTAATTTTGACTAATATTTGATTTTATTATACTTTTCTTTTTTTTCGAGTAAATATTTTAAATGACCAAGTCAAATAAAGTCACTCTTTTTTTTTAGGAATCAAAACAAAACGTTCCAAATAAAAAGAAATAAAATAAAATAAAATAAAAATTCACCAAAAACCTAAAAATTAGAAAATGAAATTACATAAGTGAGACAAAAAACACATCTTTATGTATAGTCTTCTTCTAATTTACTGTGTTTAGTGTTTGTGTTGTATTCTTTTGGAAAGTTGAATCTTTTGTCGGTTCATAATTAAGAGTAATTGGACAAGACAAAACTCAAATAACAACAACAATTATCATAATAAAAATCATAGTCGCCTCTTGGTATGATCTCTTCTTCTCTCGATTTAAGAATTTATTAGGGTTTGTGTTTATTCATTAGCTAGTGTTGGTGTCTAAATTCTAAACGCTTCTATGTACTTTGGTTTAGTGAAATTCGTAATACTAATTGACTTCATTGATGTTAGGTTTTGTGAAATTTTTTGTCTTAATCTTATAGATACATTTTGATTATGAACACTTCATGGTTAAACCAAAATTTTATTAATCTACCCTAATAACTTGGTTAATTATTAAAGTAAAATACTCTTAATTTCTTCAGAGAATGATTTGTTTCTAAACCCTGAGATCCTATTTTGGACTATTTTGTCTTGGCATGTATGTTATTATATACTTAATATACCCGTAGAACATATATAGTTTTGAACACCTCAGATTCTTATGTTTCCGCAGATAATAACAACAAGCTCTCTGTTCCTTCGTGGGAGAAGCGCTTCTGTTTTTTGGTTGGGTCAATTCCATGGTATAAAGTCCTCGAAGCAAAGCGGTATACTTATCTATATGATAAAGTACTTCAATGGGACGACTCGGCAGGCGAAGAAGCATTCAAGGAAGCTAAATCCCAGTTCTGGTCAAAGATAAACGGGCTCGACTGCGACTTATCTTTGCATGATCCCGATAAATACATTGATGATGTTAATTGGGAAGCTTAAGTTGGCACCGAGCTGATTCTTGATCTTGAAAGTGGTTTGGATCCGGTAACAGAACAAGGAGAAGAGCATATTGTGAATCTTGATTGTTTGCTTCCATCATCATCGGGACTCGATAGTGGGATAGGTTGGGGAACGGGATGGGTAGACGATGAAGGGATTCATAAGGAGACTAATAAACCGGAGAACTCATGGAATGATCGTAAATGCGATGGATGGATCAAGGAAGAGAACACCGTTTCTTGGAACCATATGAACGAAAACAATAGCTTCAACAATAACAAGGGTAGGGAACAAGGAAGAGAGAAAGAGAGGTGAAGCGACAAGTGGAGGATTTTGGATGGAAGAATGGGAGAGGAAGAAACAGAGGCGGGTTTAAGAAGCATCCGAGTCATTGGGATTTAGACCGAAAACGTTTCTAAGTTTAGACAAAGAGTCTTTGTAGATGAAGAACATTATTGTGGAGTTTAATAAGTTAATTAGCTTATAGTTCGTAGTTTAGTCTTATTAGTTTCTACAAGTTTATAAAATCTAGTAGATTCTGACATTTGCTTTGGTAGTTTTGTAAAAATATTAATTTGATATATTAGTTTAAAATTGTTCATTGACCACCTTTCTTAGGCCAAAACATGTAGTGTAGATGTATTTATTAGTCCGGTTCTGTTTCGAATGATATTAACCTATGTGTGCTCTATTTTTGTTTTGGTTGATTTTGATTGAATTACAATGTGATGAGTCTTTTTGTTGTTTGTGTGTTTATTGATAGATTTCAAGTCTCTTTCCACGAGAAAGTAAGAAAGGAAGATACTTTTTTTAGTCAAAAAAACTTTCATTAAAAGAAAAAGAATTTTACATCCATGATCCATAGATTTTGAGATTCACTTATTATTAGGGATTTTAGTAAATAATTTGTATGGTTATAATCTGTTTAAAAGTTTTATTTTATATCATTTTTGTTAACTTGAAAATATATAATTTATATTATACATTGTTAGTCAATTATGAAAATATTACTTTTGGAATATATTTTTAGTTTTAACCTTTACTCATTCGTTTTAGATTATTTTAAATTAAAAATAAAATTTGCTATTTTTTAGTACATATTATATGAATTTTTGGCATATGACTCTACTACTGAAAATCAACTACGATAAATCATTGGGATAAATTTTTCGAGGGAGAATTACAAAACTACACCTTTTGAATTACGTTTCAAAAAACTACAACTTTTAAAAATTTCTTCACAAAACTACACCTAAACACCAAAAATTAAATTCAAATTAAGTCTACCCATACAACCCTACCCCTTTAATCACTATACCCTAAACACTAATTAGCGAACCCCAATGAAAAAATTAATTTTGGTTAAGTTTCAAAGGGTAAATCAACCTATTTAAATTTTAAAAGAGTGTAATTATGTGAAAAAAAATAAATTAAGTAGAATTTTGTAAAGGAATGGATGAAAGGGTATAGTTTTGTGAATTCCTCAATTTTCAATTATTGTTTTTTTGTTGAGAATATATTTTCAAAATGATAAATTGATATTATTTTTGGATCATTTTTCATATCATCATGCTTTTTTATTTTGGGTTATGACATTTTTACATGCATAATATAGTGTTGACAAAAATAATAAAGTGAAATATGAAATAAGTTTTTTTTTTGTTAAAGTGACATAAGCCTAAATTTGGTCCACCGTTTAAAACCCTAGCGACAAGATCAGAGGTGTGAGCGTGAGAAATGATGCTCACGGTGATCAGTTCCGGCTTAACCAGAAGGACGCTTAACCGGTTTAGGTAAACCAGATTGGTTAAGGACACATTCAAGAAGCTATTAATGCCTCTCTTAGAAGCTGGTGCTACTTCATATGATAACACATTTTTTATTGTTTGCTTCCTTTGTTTCAGTCCAGATTCTTCATGCGACGATGTAGGAGACATGTGTAACATAAGGAGTCCGAATTGTTCACTTTCACAGTCCAAACCAACATTTTCTAGCAACAATATGATAATGGAGGCAATGAAGACGATATGCGTTTGATTGGTAATGAGAATTTCTCAACATTTGATGATGGAGAGACAGAGACAAGGCCTACTCTCGAAACTGATAGTGATCCGAAGAAGGTAATGTTACGTATGATTTTTTATATCTCATCGAGCTTTCTTGCGACCAACTTAAGTCTCGACTTGGACGGAAATGTGATGATGCCAATGCTTTGAGGTCCAAATTTGAAGAAAGCCGTGGTAACGGATCTAAAGAGGTTAACACGAGCGCGGAAGTTGACCAGCATTCATACTCAGAGGATGACAACGAGGATCTAACCGAGTAAAAAAATCAAAGCTTTCTTAGACGAAAAGGTGCTCTATGCATTATCTATATACTACACTTAATATTTATCTCTGTAATTTTAAGTAAGTTACTACTCTATGTCAGTTTCATTAACATGGTAAGTAATATATTAATGTTAGGCTGCATAACTAAAGAAGTTGCAGACGCCTCTATATGAAGAATACTACAACAATTTGATTGTATGCCTTCTCATTAGTATGGAGTGTAATTCAAGTAACATTAGGTCACCGATTCGGGGCCCTTTTCGTGGCTCAATTTCTATAGCAGCAGAAGCATCTAGTTTCTCCAAGACCCGGGAAGTGAAATTGTTGATACTAAACATGAACCAAGCAGCCTTAGGCATAATAGCTAATGATACAGACCTTACTAGCATCCGTATGGGAGTCCATATGTGTACGGAGATCGCGCACCGAACGAACGATTCCAACAACAACGGGATCCCTCCCAGCGATCCCCGAATCAGGCCCCCAGACCTCAATCCCGATTCAAGCACTTACACGCCCGTCGATGATCCATCCCGAGGCGACTGCAGTACTATAAACGCCCCTGGCTCGCATGAACAATTGGACTCCCGAATCCAGAGTCACGGACGACACGACGAACGTCTCACCACAGACGAACACAATCACCCATCGCCCCGAAGTCGCTCAGCCCGGCATAATCGAACTCCTCGCAATTCTGGTCAGCAAGGTGGACACTCTCACCCAGTCGACGAACGCGCGATTCGAAGCGCTCGCTACGCAGAGGTCGCGGATCCAGCGGGCTAGCAATGAATTCTCCCCAGGCATCCAGCGAAACCTATTCAGAGAACCCTCACACGCGGCACGACCGTACGGTCACGAAATCCAACATCCCCCGAACGTCAGTCCGTTCGTGGGACACCTCTACGGAGCCCGTGGCCCGACCCCGATCTATGGGACCCCCCCTTTTGTACGTCCGGCCGCCGAAACAAATTTCGGCGGTCTAAGCGGTTACGACGTGGCAACTACTGCCCCAACCGCCAGAGACTACGAATTCGAACGAATGCGCCATGAGTTGAGCGATAGGAGTTCACGGGTCCATGAAGCAATCAACGCAGCGCCCGAGATCGGACGCGTGTTACGAGAAGCACAGAGTGTCCCCTTCACGACAGATATCACGCGATTCTACATCCCGCACCCAGGAAAAATCACCATCCCGAAGTATAACGGGACGACAGATCCGGTTCAACACGTCACTGCGTTCACAATCTCGATGAGAAGAGCCCAGATCGCCCCCGAACTGCGAGACGCAGGATATTGTCAGTTGTTCGTCGAGAACTTGACGGGAGCGGCACAAAGATGGTTCAATCGACTGGCCCCTAATTCGATCGGCAATTTCCATCAACTCCAAACCGTGTTTCTCAAACACTACTCCATGTATATCCACAAGGAGAAGTCTATCGCCGACCTATGGGGCATGACCCAAGGGGAGGGAGAAACCCTTAGAAAGTACGTCGAAAGGTTCAAAGAAATCGCCTCCAAGATCAAAGTACCAGACTACGTGGCCATTCAAGCACTCCACAACGGACTATGGTTCGAGTCGCAGTTCCGTGACGAACTCACGACGAACTAACCAAGAGCGTTGGAGGACGCATTACACAAGGCGACTGCTTACATCAAATTGGTAGAGGAGAAGGCCGCTCTGACAAAGAAGCACGCATCTCTCAAGACACGCTCGAAAGAAAAGGAAAGAGTGAAGGAAGAACACCGTGAACCGCGACAACACTATGACGCGTATTACAAAAGTAAAAACACCCGGATCCACCTTATCGACGACGAAGAGTTCGAAAGGCAAACAATCAACAACGTATCTCGCCTAGAACACAATCGATCGGAAAACGGTTCTGGACACCAGAACAGGGGGAACTATCAAGATATAAACCCCGGATCCAGAGGATCGCAAGGCGATCACCAAAACAGAAATGGTTCGGGAAACTATCCGAACAACGGACCGCCCAACAGCCGCGATACAAGCAAACATTGCGATTTCCACAAGCAAGATGGACATTCAACGGCGGAATGCAGATACCTTCAAAGCCTCCTCCTGCGGGAATATGGCAACCGAAACATCAGGTTGCCGACCTCGGAAGAAACCCGATCCAACTACACATACGTTCGGCCTGAGTCTGAACGCGGCCAGGAAAGGGCTCCAGAGTCGTCCGACAAGAGGGAACGGGAAGAACTACCCGGTCCGCCGAAGGTGGCGCGCAAGAAGATCGACATGATCATGGGAGGGCTCTTCGACTGCAACGATTCAGTCAGGTCGATCAAAAAGTCACAGCGCGAAAAGATCGCCGCGGTTAAATGGGCCAGCACCAGCGACGTCTACGACCGCCCCAGCAAGGAAATTACGTTCAGCGAACGTGATAACTCTGGCGTCGCCTTCCCTCATAACGACCCGTTGGTCGTCGAACTACTCATCGCAGATTGCGAGGTAGCCAAGGTCATGATTGACACCGGCAGTTCGGTCAACCTCATATTTTACAGCACGCTGCAGATGATGGAGCTCAAGGAGTACACCATCAAGCCGAACCGAAAGCCCTTGACTGCTTTCAACGGAGAAACCACTATGTCTCTGGGAACCATCAAACTCCCAGTACACATCGGAGGCGTCACAAAACTGGTGAAATTTGACGTCATCGACACACCGACGATCTACAACGCCATTATGGGAACTCCATGGATCCACGCCATGGAAGCCATCCCATCCACATACTAGTCCGAGCGGAACAAGGACAATACGCGGAGAATAAAAATAAGAAATTCGTGCGCGATCATCCATGACGAAGAGGCAAATGCCGAGGTCTACCGAACAAAAATGACGGACGAAGAAATTCGGATCCACACCGTCGAAAGTACGAAGACGGGGAGCGTGAAAACGCAGTACAGTGAAGTGACGAGCGAAGAAGCTCCAAATCTCGATAAAGTCATACAAGTGAATGTCGATCTCAGCGACATCACTAGGTGCGTCGGAGTTGGAGCCGATCTTGAACCTACCCTGCAGAACAAACTGATCGATTTCCTGAAGCACAACTGCAAAACCTTCGCATGGTGCACGGAGGATATTTCGTGAATCGATCCCAATATTACTTGCCACAAGCTTAATGTAGACCCGACCTTCAAACCCATCAAACAGAAACGACGAAAGCTGGGACCAGAACGCGCCCAGGCAGTAAACGAAGAGGTCGAACGCCTCATAAGCGCCGGGTCAGTCGACGAAGTCAGATATCCCGACTGGCTGGCAAACCCGGTCGTGGTAAAAAAGAAAAACGGGAAGTGGCGAGTCTGCGTCGACTTCACCGACCTCAACAAGGCGTGCCCGAAGGACAGCTACCCCCTGCCACACATAGATCGGATAGTAGAAGCCGCCGCTGGAAACGAGCTATTATCCTTCATGGACGCCTTCTCGGGATACAATCAAATAATGATGCACGTGGAGGACCGAGAGAAGACTTCGTTCATCACCGATCGAGGCACCTACTGCTACAAAGTCATGCCTTTCGGTCTGAAAAACGGCTAGTAAATCGAATGTTCACCGACTAGCTGGGCGAGACCATGGAGGTTTACATAGACGATATGCTGGTCAATTCATTGGTCGCAAAGGACCACGTCGATCATCTCGAGACTTGCTTCGCAACTCTCAACCAATACGGGATGAAGCTGCATCCGACGAAGTGTACGTTCGGCGTCACATCGGGAGAATTCTTGGGCTATATCGTCACCGAGCGAGGAATCGAGGCCAATCCGAAGCAGATCTCAGCAATAAAGGATCTCCCTTCGCCTCGAACGACCCGAGAGGTCCAGAGACTGACTGGACGAATCGTCGCGCTAAATCGCTTCATATCAAGGTCGTCCGACAAATGCCTGCCCTTCTATCAGCTTTTCAAAGGCAACAAGCGGTTCGAATGGGACGATAAATAGGAAGAGTCGTGCAACTCAAAGAGTACCTCTCGACCTCGCCGATCCTCGCAAAGCCCGTCGATCAAGAGACTCTTTACCTGTACATCGCCATCTCTACATCGGCGGTGAGCAGCGTACTGGTCAAGGAGGATCGCGGCGACCAGCGACCAATATTCTACACAAGCAAAGCCTTAGACGGAGCGGAAAGTAGATATCCGACCTTGGAAAAGTTGGCACTCGCGATCGTCTCGTCGGCACGGAAGCTCCGACCTTACTTCCAATCTCACTCAATCGTCGTCCTGACGAACCAACCCCTGCGAACCATCCTGCACAGTCCAAGCCAATCAGGTCGTATTGCCAAGTGGGCGGTCGAACTAAGCGAATATGACATCGAGTACAAACCGCGAACAAGCGCAAAATCACAAGTACTCGCCGACTTCCTCATCGAGCTACCGCCAGAAATGACCATCGCCGAAGAAAAAAACACATGGACCTTACATGCGGACGGATCATCCAGCCAGCATGGTTCGGGAATCGGCATAACATTGAGATCGCCGAAGGGCGAAGTTTTAGAGCAATCCTTTCGACTCGCGTTCAAAGCTTCCAATAACGAAGCAGAGTACGAAGCAATAATCGCAGGCATGCGTTTGGCCCTCGAACTAGGAGTAAATAAGCTCGACGCCTTCTGCGACTCGCAACTGGTAACAAGCCAGTTCAGCGGAGAGTTCGACGCTAAGAATGAGAGAATGGAGGCTTATCTCCGAGTCTTCAAATCTCTGGAAGAAAATTTCGTTTCCTTCACCATCACGAAGATCCCCGAGCGGAGAATACATACGTGGACGCATTGGCAGCCTTGGCCTCCACCTCTGACCCAACTCTGCGACGAACCATCCCGATCGAATGCATCGAGCGTCCAAGCATCGATCTGCCGAAGGGAGATTGCGCCATCAGCCGCGATATAGACGAAACCGATGACTTCGCCGAAGGAACACCAGACTCTCCCCCCCGAACAGAAAACAATCCACAAGGATGCACCGGACCAACGGACTGGCGAACCGAAATTATGTTGTACATCTCGTCCGGGGCAGTGCCAGAAGACAAATGGGAAGCTTGCCGTCTGAAAAGTAGATCAGCCCGCTACACAATGCTTGAAGACTGCCTCTATCGATGGAATGCATCCGGGGTTCTTTTGTTCTGCATAGCCGGCGATGAAATCGAAGAGTGCTTCGAGAAGCACACGAAGGCGGGCCGGCACACACTCGGGAGGACGAGCACTAGCTCTTCGGTCAAGAACCATGGATACTATTGGCCGACGTTACAAAAGGACTGCGCAGACTTCGCCATGAAGTGCGAGAAATGTCAACGACACGGAGATATCAAGCATAACCCGACTCAACTACTCAGTTCGGCGAAGGAAGAAGAACTACAAAGGAAAAAGAACACAAGTCATAGCGGAAAACAAACGATTTCATCAAAAAAGTGTGAACCACAAAACGAAGAAAAAGCAATTTCATTAATAAGTACGAACTACAAAGGAAGAAGAACGATTTCATCAGAAAACGCGAACTACAAAATCGACTCCAACGGTCGACCGAAAATAATAAAATTACAAGGAAAAACGAAAATATCTAACTCTGGGCTCGGGTATGCTCGCCTGCTATGTCAATCTGCTCACCCACCACATCGACCCGCTTTGACCATTCACCCCCTCTTCCTCGACCGAAAGATCACCCTCGACAAAGGACGATTCGGGAATAGACTCGATCCCCAAGTCTTCCGGAAGTTCAAAGTCGGAAGCCGAGTACAAAAAGGTCGGTAAATGCGAAGAGGCATTCGCGCAACTCAAAGAGTACCTCTCGACCTCGCCGATCCTCGCAAAGCCCGTCGATCAAGAGACTCTTAACATGTACATCGCCATCTCTACATCGGCGGTGAGCAGCGTACTGGTCAAGGAGGATCGCGGCGACCAGCGGCCAATATTCTACACAAGCAAAGCCTTGGACGGAGCGGAAAGTAGATATCCGACCTTGGAAAAGTTGGCACTCGCGGTCGTCTCGTCGGCACGGATGCTCCGACCTTACTTCCAATCTCACTCAATCGTCGTCCTGACGAACCAACCCCTGCGAACCATCCTGCACAGTCCAAGCCAATCAGGTCGTATTGCCAAGTGGGCGGTCGAACTAAGCGAATATGACATCGTGTACAAACCGCGAACAAGCGCAAAATCACAAGTACTCGCCGACTTCTTCATCGAGCTACCGCCAGAAATGTCGATCGCCGAAGAAAAAAACACTTGGACCTTACATGCGGACGGATCATCTAGCCAGCATGATTCGGGAATCGGCATAACATTGAGATCGCCTTACAATATGGAACTGGCAAGGAGAAACTCACTGTCAATGAAGTTGTGACATCATCATATTCTAAGGAGGCTGAACTAAAGCAGAAGGGGCTCATAAAGAAAGGAAAGTCAACTCCAGAAGTATTGTACTCTGAGTCAAGAAGTAGATCAAACCAGAAGAGTGGCAAGGGACACTTCAAGAAGAAAGTCAACCACAAACCCAATCTCAAGTTCAACAAGGCAAACAAATCAGAATACTTCATATGTGGAAAGGAGGGTCATTGGAAAAGAGAATGTCCCGACAGAGGAAAGAAGAAAGCATCAGAAACTTCAATCAACATTGCATCAGAGATTAGACAACCCATGGTACTCATGGCTAGTCATCAAGGTACAAGGGACAGATGGGTATTGGATTTAGGGGCCTCATTTCACATCACCAACAACAGAGAACTCCTATTTGACTTTGAGAAGACAGAAGGAGGTAAACTGTTAATGGGTAATGATACTCTAAGCAGTATCAAGGGCATAGGAAAGGTGAAGATTGTTAATCCTGATGGATCAGAAGTCATTCTCACCCAAGTGAGATATATGCCAAAGATGGGAAAGAGCCTAATATCATATGGGATGTTAGAGAAGTCAGGCTGCAAGTATGAGGGAGAAGATTTTGTTGTAACTTTCAAGAAGCATGGTCAGAAGGTCATCTCAGGGAAGTACAATAATAGGTTATACTACTTACAAGGATCTGTACCAAGCCATGAAGCAAACGTAGCAGAACCTGCTGGAAAACTCACCAAGCTATGGCACTCAATACAGGGACACATGAGTGCTCACAACATGGAAGTCCTAGTCAAGAATGAGTACATACCTAAAGAAAAAGTTGGAAAGCTAGAGTTCTGTGAAAGTTGTGTCTTAGGGAAATCACACAAACAGAGCTTTCCTAAGGCTAAGCATACTACAAAGGGGATATTGGAGTATGTTCATTCATATATGTGGGGATCACCATCTACACCAGAGAGTTTAGGAGGCTGCAAGTACTTCATCAGTTTTATAGATGATTTCGCAATGAAGGTTTGGGCTTATTTCTGTAAGACTAAGGATGAAGCTTTCTCAAAGTTTCAAGAGTGGAAAGAAACTGTTGAGAATCAGAAGGGGAAGAAGGTGAAATGTTTAAGGACATACAATGGACTTGAATTCTGCAACAATCAGTTTGAAGATTTATGCAGAAGCTCAGGGATTAAACGTCACAAAACATGCACCTACACTCCTCAGCAGAATGGTGTTTCAGAAAGGATGAACATGACTATCATGGACAAAGTAAGAAGTATGTTGGCTGAAACTGGTTTGGGTCAGGAATTTTGGGCAAAGGCTACATCAACAGATGTGTACTTGATAAACAGAACACCCAACTCCACAATCAACTTCAAGTTACCTAAAGAAGTGTGGACAGGTCACAAACCTGATCTAACACATCTAAGAAGGTTTGAATGTTCTGCTTATGTTCATACAGTACAGGCAAAGACAAGTGCCAGAGCTGTGAATGGTATTTTTCTTGGATATCCATTTGGAGTAAAGGGTTACAGAGAAGGGGAAGCTACTCATAGACCAGAAGGGAACATAGTGAAGATCAGCTCTAAGTTGGTAAATGAAAGGGTTTCTCCAAGTACATCTTCAGAGGAGTCACCTGATGCAGGTGGAAAGGTTGAACATGCTTCAGATTCTGAGTCAGAGGATGTATCAGGAAATGAATCAAAAGGTTTAATTTTTCATGAATTAGATGACTCAGGAAATGAAGAACAGGCTGGTGATGGATATCTACTAGCTAGGGACAGAAGTAGAAGAAGGAATATTAGACCATCATCAAGGTTTGAGGATGCAAATTTTGTTGCCTATGCTCTATCAGCGGCTGAAGACATTAAGATAGAAGAACCTAAGAGCTATGCATAAGCTAAGCTAAGCAAGGAATGAAAATTCTGGAATGGTGCATCTATTGATGAGGTGGATTCTCTAAAAAAAAATCACACTTGGGACTTAATAGACATACTAGAAAATCAAAAGGTAATTGGGTGCAGATGGATTTTCAGACTGAAACCAGGAATACCAGGAGTGGAAGACAGAAGGCACAAGGCTAGAGTAGTAGCAAAAGGCTATTCACATAAGGAAGGGATTGACTACAATGAAATTTTCTCTCCTGTGGTCAAGCACGTGTCTATAAGGATTATGCTTTCAATAGTGGTGAATATGGATTATGAGCTGGAACAGATGGATGTCAAGACTGCATTCTTGCATGGTGATCTAGAGGAAAGGATTCTGATGGAACAACCAGAAGAGTTTATCAAGAAAGGTGATGAGAACAAAGTCTGCTTATTGAGGAAGTCATTGTATGGGTTAAAACAATCACCCAGACAATGGAATCTGAAGTTTGATACTTTTATGAAGAAAGAAAAGTTCAAGAGAAGCAGCAAAACTAGACCTTTAAAATTGCATTTCACAAAACTACACCTTTTTAAAATCACTTCACAAAATTACACCTAATTACTAAAATTAAATCGATTAGCCTTACCCACAAAACCCTACACTTTCGATATTATACCCAAACACTAATTAGCGAACCCAAATGAATTTTTTTTAATTTTGGTAATTTTTAGAGCATAATTGAACCATTGAAAATTTGAAAAGGGTGTAAAAGTAGGAAAAAATTGAATTAGGTGTAATTATGTGAAGGAATGATCTAAATTGTGTAGTTTTGTGAATTTCTTATTAAAATATAAATCTTAATTCTTACACATTATTTGGGGGAAAATATTTGAAATTGCAATAAACCTCGACCTCATAACAATCGAGGAAACAAAAAAATTTAAGCAATTAAAACGAGAAGAAAAAGAGAGCCAATTTTTTTTAACGATTGTCGTATGATAAGGTAAAAGAACTACAACTATTATTAAAAGTTTCTAATAGTTATAAAAGGAAGCAAGTGATAAGTTATAACTTATTATTAGTAGTTACTCTGAGATCAAATATTTTTAGTTTAAGGGAAAATTTCATTAAAAAAACCCAAAGTATATATCAAACAATATTCAATCTACAAAACCACACATAGAAACTGAATTAACAAAATTCGAATCAAATTAACAAACTCTCAGGATACATATGAAAATATGGAAACCAAAACTAACTAAAGTTATATAAAACGTATTTGAAGTGTTGTTGTGTTAAATTATCGCGAAAATATTACGAAAACCGTAATATTTGCTAAACTCTTTCGCTAATTAAGTCAGAGCAATATTAAGTTTTTGCTATTAACAGAAAACACCCCAAAATTTCCAGTATTTATGAGAAAAGTCCAAAAAACTGCA
Organism: Cochlearia excelsa; assembly: GCA_963556525.1. Lineage (NCBI taxonomy): Eukaryota > Viridiplantae > Streptophyta > Magnoliopsida > Brassicales > Brassicaceae > Cochlearia > Cochlearia excelsa. The sequence goes on from CAUVZT010000015.1 coordinate 216,364, forward strand.
TATACACAAAAAAGGCCCAAAACTTTTGGTATTTACGAAAACCTCCCAGAACTTTTGATTTTTAAGAGAAAAGCCCCGAAACTTTCTATATTTATAAAAAGCGCCAGAACTTTTGATATTTACGAGAAGCCCACAAAACTTTTGAGTATTTATGGAGAAGCCCCAAAAGTTTCGGTATTTACATAAAAACTCCCCAACTTTCAGTAATTATAAGAATGCCCATCAACTTTCGATATTTTCGAAAACGTCCCTGAAGTTTTGTTATTTACATAAAAGCCCCAAACGATTTAGTATTTACCAATAAGCCCTTGAACTTTCAAAATTTATGGAAAAGCCCCAAAACTTTTGGTATATACAAAAAACACCAGAAATTTGAGTATTTACCAACAAGCCCCTGATGTTTCAGTATTTACCAAAAAGCCCATAAACTTTTGGTATTTACGAAAAAATCCCCAAAATTTTTGGTATTTACGAAAAATCCCCAGAAGTTTCGGTATTTACGAAAAAGTCAAAGAACTTTCAGTTTTAACGTAAAACCGCTAGAACTTTTCGGTATTTACGGAAAATGACCCGGAGATTCTGTATATACCAAGATACCCCGAACTTTCGGTATTTACGGGAAAGCCCCTGAATTTTAGGTATTTTTGAGAAAAACCTTGAACTTTTGGTATTTACGAGAAAGCCCTTGAACTTCTGCTATTTACGGAAAATCCCCATAAGTTTTGTTATTTACAGAAAATTACTCTAAAGATTCTGTAATTTACCAATAAGCCCCTGAACTTTTGATATTAACGAAATATCCATGAACTTTCAATATTTTTACAATAAAACACTAGAACTTTAGTTATTTACAAAAAACCTGAAGTTTATTATACACAATCTATATCCAACAAATCAATATAAAATGTGGCAGATAATAACATAGATGCTTAGAATTTAGCAATATAAATGATCGTAATGAAAAAGTGGTTTATGTGAGCTATTTTTAAGTATGTGTTTGAAGTGTTCAAGCGTGAAGTTTGTGTATTTAAGTATGAGAGTGTTCATTTTTTTGGAATTTAGGTTCTGTTTCTGGAAAGCATAGGAGATATTATATATATATATATAGCTACCACGTACACGTACAATAACTTATGTCAAAATTTGCAAGTCCATTCATAAATTAGTTCCATTATTTGTATGAATTCAAATAGTTGGTTCTTTAGCCAAATTTTGTGATATAAAACAATTGGCGAATTTTTTTGTTGACATCAAAATAGTTTAAAATTATCATTTTCTGTTAATTATCAAATTTATTAGGCCAACCTTTTTTCTATAACTTGAAAGTCTCTACCCAAAATTTATTAATTATCTAATGTTAGTGTGGATGTTTCAATTTCTCTGGACAATTGAACTGTATTTCTTATTCATTTGCAGCTCAATATATTTTCATTTATTATGCTCGTGTTTTGATGTTTACCAATCAACACCTTTTTTACAGGTGTATTGCATTTTTGTTTTTCTATTAATTTTTGTATAAAAAAAGAAAAATGGAAGTAGGGGTGGGCATTCTGTTTTCGGATATTGAACTTCCCATGGGTTATATTTATTCCAATCTCAAACCCTATCAGAGATTTTTTATCTCGTGACATATAAACTATAAGTGTCTCGGTTGCGATCATATATATATTTTATAGCTATATACAAACCTATAGCCAGTTCACCCGCTCCAGCATCTCCGACTTCAGAGTCTTCGTAGGCTGCATATTCTTGTTACTCCTGTCACTTTTGTTTTGATGCTTCAATCAGGACCTTTCAGCTCAAAGATGGGGAGTAGCTTTCCAAATCTAAATACGAAGAGAAGAGCTGCTATGCTTCATTAGTGGATATGGGCTGCTTGACTCCTTGGGCTTCTCTGTTCATTTGCTTCACCGGAATCTCCTTCCTCGATGACTATCGTGTACGATTCATATTGGAGGTGGCTTGTAGCGTCTGCTAGATTTACTCCTTAGTCCTACTTTCCATCCTACTTCTTTTCCTTGAGAAAGAGAAATCGATAAGACCCAGCATGGCAAGGGCAAAGCGTCAACGTCTCTCGATCGAGTGACGAAGCCGAGTCTCGTGGAGTTGCAAATGCGGAAGTTACCGAACTCTTCTATTCGACATATCATCTATGGAATTCCCATTCTACCCTAGAGAGCCCTGTTTGCGACATGTATCGTATTGAGGGATAGGAGCCCCAACACCCTATGGCAAGCTACTAACTCGAGGCTTTTACTAGACCTCGTGCTCTCCATTACTAGCCGGTGAAGTATGGCTTTGACTCCGGCCCCTTCCCCTCTGTCGTACAGCGAATCTACCAGGCTCGATGCCAACGACAAGCGATTCCCAGAAGGGTACGACAAGCGATTTAGTCCTGGGGTTGTAACGGTATCGGAAGGGCCGCCGAGAAATCTATCCGTCCGGGCGGTAAACTCGTATGAGATCCGCCGCTTTAGTCTCTTCTCTTTTTCTACGGTAAAGAAGGAGTTGGTCGTCCGAAACTCGACTATCCGGGTATCCAACCATAGAGGATGTTAGAGTGTGCTCCTCGAGCTGATCTTTAGTTGAGTGGGTCCCATCTGCAGTACACCTATGGATTTTCTGATGGTTGGATGCTAGCCATGGAGAAATTTTTCTATCTAATGGGATCTAGATTGCAATGGGTTGAGCACACCAATCATCTTATCTCTCGAAAGGAGTGGATCGTAGGAGTCTTGCCAACAAGGTCAGAAACTGAGTGTCAGATGATGTCTTCGCAACACAGACAAATCTCCGTCGATACGTCTCCCTTTGGTCGAGACTCCATCATGCTTCGCTCCCGATCCTTTGTGCTGCCTCCCAATGGTCTTGTCTAGCCAACTACTCTATTTCCTTCCACCTTGCTCCGATTGAGGGAGAGTCTTAGTGTATCTAGGTTATACTGTTAATTGTGTCGTATGTATTAGACCAAGGGCTTAATTGTAATTTGACTTGAAGAGATCATCTATATAAATAGACATCTGATGCCCTAATTAGGGCTAAGCACTTCAATTTTTCCTAAACCAATTTAAGAAAATTTTTGTTATGGTGGGGAGTGAAAACACCAATGCAAAGAGAACGACCGTATGAATCGGAATCCACTTATATTAAGACAGACGACCGAGAAAGAAAGGCTCCACGTTCTCCAAGTGCTTAATCTTAGCGTGCTAGCCGCTGCTTCATTTCGTTTTCGTATAGTGAGAACGCTTTCTCTTTCTTACTGCTCCGCCCCCCTTGTATAGTAAGGGGAACTCGATTGCGCGGCTTTCTCTTATAGGGGTCTATTTTCTCGACTTTACTCGGCTTGACCTACTTGACTCGGTGGTTAGAGTATCGCTTTCATACGGCGAGAGTAATTGGTTCAAATCCAATAGTAGGTAAAACCGGTCGAAATCCCTGCTTTTCCAGCATGACAGCAAGCACGGACTGGCAGCAAGAATTGAACTGAATGACCAAAGCATCGGTTGCTTCCACTTGTGGACTTCTTCGACCACCTTGACACCTTACTTAATATCAAGGCAGCCCACATACATGAAGAGAAGAATTGGGTTTAGCGGTAATGGCATAAGCCAAAGCTAGATCACCATAGTTTAGGCAAATGAGTACGAGAGAAAAAGGTTTTGAAATGCATCTTCCGAAACCAGATAATCAACCGAAGGAGATTCCCCTGCAAAAAGGAGATGGCTATAGTTTCATACTAATCTTCGATCTTCGAGATTCCCCCACGGAGCGGTAAGGCTTCCCAAGGAGCGAAGCGGCTCAAAGGATTGGCAATGAAGCTCAGTCTGGTCTGAGGGGATGGGCTAGGCTACTCTCCCTATACATAGGCGTTCCTCGGGGAAGTCAAGTACCTAGATCTAAGATCACGATATCCGCTTTGGTGGTAATATCCGGCATAAAAGAAAGCACCAAAGCAAACAAAGTAGATTCTTTGTTGAGTCAACGGCAACCGGGATTGCGCGCGGATCTAGTGGTTCTCCTATTCTATGGTCTTGCTGCCGAGAGAGAGTAAGAATAGAAAGCGAGAAGCTCGCCGGGCGAAAGACAAGGGATGATTCTTCTAAGATACGAACTGCGGAAGGAATGAAAAGGTATTCGACTAAAACGGGGACGGGTATTCCCGAAGATGCTTGACCTAAGAGATAGAGACGAGAACGAGACTAAGAAAAGAAGATATTTATTGGAGAGGAAAGAAGCGAGAGTAGAGTAGAGCAGCTTGGTAGCTCGCAAGGGGTTCCTCAGGCTTCGCTGAAGAAGCTAGGCTCACTCCCGACAATTATATACCCGCATTCCGGACAATGGTCCAACCCTTTGATATTCCTAAGGTAACACGAGTACATAGGTGAGAAAGGAGCGCTTTTCTAAGCTCGGCAAGACCGAATGGAATTCAAGTATATGGCACTCTAACTACGAAAGGAATGCCAACAAGAAAGCTAATAGGGATAGGACTACTAGCTGCTAGTATAGAAACCGAAAAGAACTCCTAATAGCATCGGTTGCCGCTCTATCTATTCTGTTAGTTCCATAGCCGCGCTTCCTACTAGTCGGATAGGAACAACTAACCGCCTAGCTACAAGAAGAGAGCTACGAGGAAAGAAGAGCTAGCACCTAGGATAGGAACTCTAAACTAGCTACTAGAGGAAGTCAAGCTACTAACGAGCTCCAAGCGGATAAGAAATCGGAAGAGACAAACGCAAGGAAGATCGGAGGCGTTCCTCGGTGCTATTGCCCTCTTGTCCTAGCAGCCGATCACTCACTAATAGCTACTACCAGGAGGAGAGGAATTTGTTTCGAACAGGATCCTTTCCGGTGGATTGGAATTTGACTCGATTTGCTTAATCCCCAAGAAGCTCAATCCTCGGTTAATGACATAGATGCGACCCATTAGTCTTTGCTCGGTCATGTATAAGATCATATCAAAGATCATGGTGGCCGACTCAAACCGATTCTGCCTTCCCTTGTGTCTCCTACACGGTACGCATTTGTTTCGGAAAGGCTTATATCCGACAATATTTTAATAGCCCATGAGTTGGTTTACAATCTACGTACTCACCCCTCATTTCATCAGCTACTCTCCCCTCATTTCATTGGTCACCGGCTTAGTTGCGGAGGAACCTAGCTTCTTCGCCGAAGCCGGAGGAACCCCTAGTCTTTTAGCTTATGTAATGGTCGGCCTTCCAACACGCACGCGCCCGCCGGAATGCCTCCTTGTTTTAGTTTTGGACGAAGCCAAGCCGATACATACAATATACGATAGGCGAAGGAAAGACCCCCATTTATTTAATAGCGCCCGGGCAAGTTTGATCGAGGATTGGAGAGGTGCGACGTAACTCAACGAAAGGAGAGGTGGAAAGAAAAGGCTCGGGATGGATTTATGAGTCTTTGTGCGAGCCGTATGCGGTGAGAGTCGCACGTACGGTAACGAGGGGCGTTCGCGTCTATACGTGTAGTGTGGTGGTTGGGCCTACCCACCCTATTTGTTCCATGATCTATGGGTCTACCGGAGCTACCCACTTCGATCAATTGCTCGATCTAGTGCTACCCACTTCGTATAGCCAAGATTTTATGGGGATCTAGTGGTATTTTTATGGGGATTCTATCTATCGCCGTAGGATTCCTATTCAAGATCACTGAGTTCCTTTTCGGGCGGCAGTAGGACGGACGACCGCCTATAGGTGGTAGGGTAGGGTGGGTGGTACCGCTCAGATTGCGGCCAATCTTCCTAACCGCGCGCGGGCCGTGCTTAGAGCGAGTGAAACTCATCACTACCTCGTAAGGGCATTGAGACCATAGCATGTTACATGAGGAAAAAAAAACCTTGTACTGTTGTCACACAGCTGCCCGCCAAGAAAAGCCACTCGCTCTGTAGTGTTGTCACACAAGATAAGCACGTCGCCCGCCTGCTGGCCGGGTGAATCGAAGTTCTCTTCCGGTCAACTGTCCACCCAGTCAAGTGCAAAAAACACAGTAGAATCACGCAACGCACGCTGCTGGTGTGCTTCTGCCCGCGAGGAAAGAAAGAAGAGCGACAAGGTTGAGTTCGATTTGACTGTTTGCGGCATGGGAGCAGCATTACCCAAAAAATCCCCGGGAACAATGAAAAAAACGATATCTCGGTAACAAAAACCATAGGGGGCTGTATTGGCGAGATCCAACGGTGAACAACTGCCCAAAATCAAAACCGCCTGGAAGTCCGAGGACCTTTAGTACCGTACCCCCAAACCGGCGGCCTTCGCGCCAAGCAAGCCCGCCCTTGTCCCTCTCCTTTTCGGTCGAGTCACTCCGTGCCTCTCGAAATAAGCTCGAGTTCCTTCTTTTATAAAAGTAAGAAATACTTGCGGAGTTCCTTCTTTTATTCCGCAAAGCAAAAGTGGTTCGTATGCCTACTGGTTCGTATGCCTACTTTACCTACTTGACGAAAGGGAACGCACTTTGTTGAGTTTCCAGGTTTTGTATAGATTGGATTCAGTCAGCGTCACGACATAATTAAAAGGAAGGAGTGAGGCTTTGGTTACCGGATAGTGTCAAAAGTGGGACAAATAGGAAATCAAGAGCCATAGGGCAAGTGATTAAGTAGTGAAATAGCGAAAGCCACTATCCTTAAAGGAGAGGAGTCGGGGTGAGAGAGGTCAGACTCTGTGGGAATATTCATTCCTCAGTTTTCAGGGAGTAGTTCCTTCTAATGGAAGTTAGTAAGCGAGTTCTCAATATGTTCTAGTTTGATCTTTTCCGTTCAATTTAGTTGTAAAGCGTCGGGCTCAAGGTCATAAAATGGTAGGGCTCATAGGAATTCTTATCTCCAACCAACCAAGATGTCTGTCTCCTTTCCGGCTTATGGGGTGTATGTCTCCTTATCCGGCTTTTGAGGTGTAGCTATCAAAGGAATGAATCTTTCTTTCCAGAAGTGCAGCTAGCTAAGTAGAATATTTCAAGAGAAAATGGAGCGTAGGGATGTCCAGCTAAGGGATAAAGGTAAGGCTCAAAGGGAATCTTTTAATATGCCGGTTTCCCGGGAAATTAGTTAGCTAGAACGCCAATGGAGCTAAGTCAGATGGAATATGAGAATCGGCATTCTTTCCTTCCAATCAACATATTTAGATTTCAAAAGAAGAATCCCCCCAACACAGCAATCCAAACTTGACACAACTGGAACCTCACATTCCAAACCCAAATTAGCATTCGAATAACCAAATTTCTATGTTGTCCCATCAGCTCAACATCAGAGGAATATTAAGGGAATAATGAAGGGGATTTTATACCTGAAGCTGTTTCCAAGGAGATCCACGACATGGACCAGTTTACTGATATGTAGAGGAGACAATCCCCTGAAACCAAGTAATCCGCGAAGAGTCCTCAGTCTCCATGGCCATCTTCACTCTAGTACCAGGAGTCCATAATATAGCCATGGAAGCCTCAACATCTTCTGCCTTCACCACAAAGTCCGACCATCCAGCCGTAGGATAATAAACCACCTCAAACGGCAAACCCTGAGCTGCTCTATTAACCAAACCCCTTCTTTCTTCGCACTTCCGTCGTCTTCCTTAGCAACGCCTTCACTTTCTTCCGTCGAATCCCCAATTTAGAAAATTAGTAAAATTATGTACTCTATGTGCGTTTTTCTTGTCTGTAATAGTTGCACTCGGAATGGTACATGGTTTAGTTTAGCGAAGAGGAATCTGTACATCACTGGGAACGTCATGGCTTGCTGTCTCTTCCTGTTTCGTTACCGGAGGGTTCGTTTGTGTAAGGCGCGTCTAGCCCTATCGAACGAAGGAAGTGAGCTGGTTAATTGCAGCTTACTTCAGGAGTGGTCCCTAGGCGGGTGGTAGCTATTGTTCCTTGTAGCTTCTGTTAAGTATCTATCTTTGTTTGCCGATCACAGGATGAACTTACTGGCCTAAGGTCCTTCTCTTCTCTTTCTTATTAGTAATCTTGTTCAAGTGAGAGGTCCAACGGAACTCGACCGAACGGAGAGGGACTGACATCTTCTTTTCATTTCTTTCATATCTCCCTTGATTTTGTTTCAGTTTGAAGTAATAGGGAGGCTTGCAGACCTTACAATTGTGTTTGTTAAAACTTATGACCGACTGACTTGAATCTGCTTGCCATTGGTCCTTATCTTTAAGATAATGGTAAGAGTGGTAATGTAGGGCTAAGGGTATAGAATGGAAAGCCTTTGTAGGCCGATAGGTTGATTGAGTCAGACACCCGACGTATGCTTCTAGAAAAGAAAAAGAATGAGATTCGGCTACGATCACCACACCACGGATGCATTTTTCTTGATCTTCTCGGACTCCAGTAAAGTTTATGCGTTGGGCCTAGAAAGCGGTAAACGTCAGCAATGAGTGCTTCGATTGTATTAAATTCTTCTTCTCGATTGGGGAAAGTCCGTTACATGCTAAGACGCACCGATCTATGATCTTTATTTTCTACGAATCGTCTAGCGAGAAAACTCTTTCACTAATCTTTCTTCTTGGCACTTTTCGGTCTTCTGAGAATAGTAGCATTGCATCGTCAATTCAGAATTGATGTGGAGAGCTTGTTCAAAGAACTCGAGTCAACACGCCACTCTGCACCTTGTGTGAGCTAGACGAAGAAAGCCTCTTGCAGTACCGGCGCAAAAAGCAAAAACGAGTAAACTAAAACGTAAAAAGGGTTGCAACACGAGGACTTCCCGGGAGGTCACCCATCCTAGTACTACTCTCGCCCAAGCACGCTGCGGAGTTCTGATGGGATCCAGTGCATTAGTGCTGGTATGATCGCAACCGTTAGTAATTGTATCTTAATCGCTTATATCATTTGCCGTGTAGCATTTAAACCACCGATGTGGCTCCAATCAAGAAAAAAACTTTGTTTCTAACGCCTATACTTTTTTATATATCTTCTGGATCATTCGGACAACGTTACCCCTTTTAAATTGATGGGAACGAACCCGTGTTATCGTAGTTTTGATAAAACGGCCCAAAAAAGGGTCTAAACGGCCAAATTTGGGCTCGGAAATTGCACCAATATTTGGAACCGCTATTGACACGTCGGCGCTCTCTCTTGGTGCTTTCCGAAAAGGCGCTGTGCGCGACGTGGTTTCATACGATGCAAAAGTTACGTCGTTTCAAAGGTACGATGTTTTTTCGGCGCAAAAAGCAAAAACGAGTAAACTAAAACGTAAAAAGGGTTGCAACACGAGGACTTCCCGGGAGGTCACCCATCCTAGTACTACTCTCGTCCAAGCACGCTTACCTGCGGAGTTCTGATGGGATCCGGTGCATTAGGGCCTGGTATGATCGCAACCGTTAGTAATTGTATCTTAATCGCTTATATCATTTGTCGTGTAGCGTTTAAACCACCGATGTGGCTCCAATCAAGAAAAAAACTTTGTTTCTAACGCCAAGACTTTTTTATATATCTTCCGGATCATTCGGACAACGTTACCCCTTGTAAATTGATCGGAAAACCCGTGTTATCGTAGTTTTGATAAAACGGCCCAAAAAGGGTCTAAACGGCCAAATATGGGCTCGGGAATTGCACCAATCTTTTGAACCGCTATTGATATGTCGGCGCTCTCTCTTGGGGCTTTCCGAAAAGGCGTTGTGGGCGACGTGGTTTCATACGATGCAAAAGTTACGTCGTTTCAAATGTACGAGGTTTTTTCGGCGCGAAAAACAAAAACGAGTAACCTAAAACGTAAAAAGGGTTGCAACACGAGGACTTCCCGGGAGGTCAGTCATCCTAGTACTACTCTCGCCCAATCACGCTTAAGCTGCGGAGTTCGATGGGATCCGGTGCATTAGGGGGGTATGATCGCAACCGTTAATTGTATCTTAATCGCTTATATCATTTTCCGTGTAGCGTTTAAACCACCGATGTGGCTCCAATCAAGAAAAAACTCTGTTTCTAACGCCTAGACTTTTTTATATATCTTCCGGATCATTCGGACAACGTTACCCCTTGTAAATTGATCGGAACGAACCCGTGTTATCGTCGTTTTGGTAAAACGGCCCAAAAAAGGGTCTAAACGGCCAAATTTGGGCTCGGAAATTGCACCAATCTTTGGAATCGTTATTGACACGTCGGCGCTCTCTCTTGGGGCTTTCCGAAAAGGGGTAGTGTGCGACGTGGTTTCATACGATGCAAAAGTTACGTCGTTTCAAAGGTACGAGGTTTTTTCGGCGCGAAAAGCAAAAACGAGTAAACTAAAACGTAAAAAGGGATGCAACACGAGGACTTCCCGGGAGGTCACCTATCCTAGTACTACTCTCGCCCAAGCACGCTTGACTGCGGAGTTCTGATGGGATCCGGTGCATTAGGGCTGGTATGATCGCAACCGTTAATAATTGTATCTTAATCGCTTATATCATTTGCCGTGTAGCGTTTAAACCACCGATGTGGCTCCAATCAAGATAAAACTCTGTTTCTAACGCCTATACTTTTTTATATATCTTCTGGATCATTCGGACAACGTTACCCCTTTTAAATTGATGGGAACGAACCCGTGTTATCGTAGTTTTGATAAAACGGCCCAAAAAAGGGTCTAAACGGCCAAATTTGGGCTCGGAAATTGTACCAATATTTGGAACCGCTATTGACACGTCGGCGCTCTCTCTTGGGGCTTTCCGAAAAGGCGTTGTGCGCGACGTGGTTTCATACGATGCAAAAGTTACGTCGTTTCAAAGGTACGATGTTTTTTCGGCGCAAAAAGCAAAAACGAGTAAACTAAAACGTAAAAAGGGTTGCAACACGAGGACTTCCCGGGAGGTCACCCATCCTAGTACTACTCTCGTCCAAGCACGCTTACCTGCGGAGTTCTGATGGGATCCGGTGCATTAGGGCTGGTATGATCGCAACCGTTAGTAATTGTATCTTAATCGCTTATATCATTTGTCGTGTAGCGTTTAAACCACCGATGTGGCTCCAATCAAGAAAAAAACTTTGTTTCTAACGCCAAGACTTTTTTATATATCTTCTGGATCATTCGGACAACGTTACCCCTTGTAAATTGATCGGAAAAACCCGTGTTATCGTAGTTTTGATAAAACGGCCCAAAAAGGGTCTAAACGGCCAAATATGGGCTCGGGAATTGCACCAATCTTTTGAACCGCTATTGATATGTTGGCGCTCTCTCTTGGGGCTTTCCGAAAAGGCGTTGTGGGCGACGTGGTTTCATACGATGCAAAAGTTACGTCGTTTCAAATGTACGAGGTTTTTTCGGCGCGAAAAGCAAAAACGAGTAACCTAAAACGTAAAAAGGGTTGCAACACGAGGACTTCCCGGGAGGTCAGTCATCCTAGTACTACTCTCGCCCAATCACGCTTAACTGCGGAGTTCTGATGGGATCCGGTGCATTAGGGCTGGTATGATCGCAACCGTTAGTAATTGTATCTTAATCGCTTATATCATTTTCCGTGTAGCGTTTAAACCACCGATGTGGCTCCAATCAAGAAAAAACTCTGTTTCTAACGCCTAGACTTTTTTATATATCTTCCGGATCATTCGGACAACGTTACCCCTTGTAAATTGATCGGAACGAACCCGTGTTATCGTAGTTTTGGTAAAACGGCCCAAAAAAGGGTCTAAACGGCCAAATTTGGGCTCGGAAATTGCACCAATCTTTGGATTCGTTATTGACACGTCGGCGCTCTCTCTTGGGGCTTTCCGAAAAGGGGTAGTGTGCGACGTGGTTTCATACGATGCAAAAGTTACGTCGTTTCAAAGGTACGAGGTTTTTTCGGCGCGAAAAGCAAAAACGAGTAAACTAAAACGTAAAGGGATGCAACACGAGGACTTCCCGGAGGTCACCTATCCTAGTACTACTCTCGCCCAAGCACGCTTGACTGCGGAGTTCTGATGGGATCCGGTGCATTAGGGCTGGTATGATCGCAACCGTTAATAATTGTATCTTAATCGCTTATATCATTTGCCGTGTAGCGTTTAAACCACCGATGTGGCTCCAATCAAGATAAAACTCTGTTTCTAACGCCTATACTTTTTTATATATCTTCCGGATCATTCGGACAACGTTACCCCTTTTAAATTGATGGGAACGAACCCGTGTTATCGTAGTTTTGATAAAACGGCCCAAAAAAGGGTCTAAACGGCCAAATTTGGGCTCGGAAATTGCACCAATATTTGGAACCGCTATTGACACGTCGGCGCTCTCTCTTGGGGCTTTCCGAAAAGGCGTTGTGCGCGACGTGGTTTCATACGATGCAAAAGTTACGTCGTTTCAAAGGTACGATGTTTTTTCGGCGCAAAAAGCAAAAACGAGTAAACTAAAACGTAAAAAGGGTTGCAACACGAGGACTTCCCGGGAGGTCACCCATCCTAGTACTACTTTCGCCCAATCACGCTTAACTGCGGAGTTCTGATGGGATCCGGTGCATTAGGGCTGGTATGATCGCAACCGTTAGTAATTGTATCTTAATCGCTTATATCATTTTCCGTGTAGCGTTTAAACCACCGATGTGGCTCCAATCAAGAAAAAACTCTGTTTCTAACGCCTAGACTTTTTTATATATCTTCCGGATCATTCGGACGCCGTTACCCCTTGTAAATTGATCGGAACGAACCCGTGTTATCGTAGTTTTGGTAAAACGGCCCAAAAAAGGGTCTAAACGGCCAAATTTGGGCTCGGAAATTGCACCAATCTTTGGAATCGTTATTGATACGTCGGCGCTCTCTCTTGGGGCTTTCCGAAAAGGGGTAGTGTGCGACGTGGTTTCATACGATGCAAAAGTTACGTCGTTTCAAAGGTACGAGGTTTTTTCGGCGCGAAAAGCAAAAACGAGTAAACTAAAACGTAAAAAGGGATGCAACACGAGGACTTCCCGGGAGGTCACCTATCCTAGTACTACTCTCGCCCAAGCACGCTTGACTGCGGAGTTCTGATGGGATCCGGTGCATTAGGGCCGGTATGATCGCAACCGTTAATAATTGTATCTTAATCGCTTATATCATTTGCCGTGTAGCGTTTAAACCACCGATGTGGCTCCAATCAAAATAAAACTCTGTTTCTAACGCCTATACTTTTTTATATATCTTCTGGATCATTCGGACAACGTTACCCCTTTTAAATTGATGGGAACGAACCCGTGTTATCGTAGTTTTGATAAAACAGCCCAAAAAAGGGTCTAAACGGCCAAATTTGGGCTCGGAAATTGCACCAATATTTGGAACCGCTATTGACATGTCGGCGCTCTCTCTTGGGGCTTTCCGAAAAGGCGTTGTGCGCGACGTGGTTTCATACGATGCAAAAGTTACGTCGTTTCAAAGGTACGATGTTTTTTCGGCGCAAAAAGCAAAAACGAGTAAACTAAAACGTAAAAAGGGTTGCAACACGAGGACTTCCGGGAGGTCACCCATCCTAGTACTACTCTCGTCCAAGCACGCTTACCTGCGGAGTTCTGATGGGATCCGGTGCATTAGGGCCGGTATGATCGCAACCGTTAGTAATTGTATCTTAATCGCTTATATCATTTGTCGTGTAGCGTTTAAACCACCGATGTGGCTCCAATCAAGAAAAAAACTTTGTTTCTAACGCCAAGACTTTTTTATATATCTTCCGGATCATTCGGACAACGTTACCCCTTGTAAATTGATCGGAAAAACCCGTGTTATCGTAGTTTTGATAAAACGGCCCAAAAAGGGTCTAAACGGCCAAATATGGGCTCGGGAATTGCACCAATCTTTTGAACCGCTATTGATATGTCGGCGCTCTCTCTTGGGGCTTTCCGAAAAGGCGTTGTGGGCGACGTGGTTTCATACGATGCAAAAGTTACGTCGTTTCAAATGTACGAGGTTTTTTCGGCGCGAAAAGCAAAACGAGTAACCTAAAACGTAAAAAGGGTTGCAACACGAGGACTTCCCGGGAGGTCAGTCATCCTAGTACTACTCTCGCCCAATCACGCTTAACTGCGGAGTTCTGATGGGATCCGGTGCATTAGGGCTGGTATGATCGCAACCGTTAGTAATTGTATCTTAATCGCTATATCATTTTCCGTGTAGCGTTTAAACCACCGATGTGGCTCCAATCAAGAAAAAAAACTCTTTCTAACGCCTAGACTTTTTTATATATCTTCTGGATCATTCGGACAACGTTACCCCTTGTAAATTGATCGGAACGAACCCGTGTTATCGTAGTTTTGGTAAAACGGCCCAAAAAAGGGTCTAAACGGCCAAATTTGGGCTCGAAAATTGCACCAATCTTTGGATTCGTTATTGACACGTCGGCGCTCTCTCTTGGGGCTTTCCGAAAAGGGGTAGTGTGCGACGTGGTTTCATACGATGCAAAAGTTACGTCGTTTCAAAGGTACGAGGTTTTTTCGGCGCGAAAAGCAAAAACGAGTAAACTAAAACGTAAAAAGGGATGCAACACGAGGACTTCCGGGAGGTCACCTATCCTAGTACTACTCTCGCCCAAGCACGCTTGATCGCGGAGTTCGATGGGATCCGGTGCATTAGGGCCGGTATGATCGCAACCGTTAATAATTGTATCTTAATCGCTTATATCATTTGCCGTGTAGCGTTTAAACCACCGATGTGGCTCCAATCAAGATAAAACTATGTTTCTAACGCCTATACTTTTTTATATATCTTCTGGATCATTCGGACAACGTTACCCCTTTTAAATTGATGGGAACGAACCCGTGTTATCGTAGTTTTGATAAAACGGCCCAAAAAAGGGTCTAAACGGCCAAATTTGGGCTCGGAAATTGCACCAATATTTGGAACCGCTATTGACACGTCGGCGCTCTCTCTTGGGGCTTTCCGAAAAGGCGTTGTGCGCGACGTGGTTTCATACGATGCAAAAGTTACGTCGTTTCAAAGGTACGATGTTTTTTCGGCGCAAAAAGCAAAAACGAGTAAACTAAAACGTAAAAAGGGTTGCAACACGAGGACTTCCCGGGAGGTCACCCATCCTAGTACTACTTTTGCCCAATCACGCTTAACTGCGGAGTTCGATGGGATCCGTGCATTAGGGGTGGTATGATCGCAACCGTTAGTAATTGTATCTTAATCGCTTATATCATTTTCCGTGTAGCGTTTAAACCACCGATGTGGCTCCAATCAAGAAAAAAACTCGTTTCTAACGCCTAGACTTTTTTATATATCTTCCGGATCATTCGGACAACGTTACCCCTTGTAAATTGATCGGAACGAACCCGTGTTATCGTAGTTTTGGTAAAACGGCCCAAAAAAGGGTCTAAACGGCCAAATTTGGGCTCGGAAATTGCACCAATCTTTGAAATCGTTATTGACACGTCGGCGCTCTCTCTTGGGGCTTTCCGAAAAGGGGTAGTGTGCGACGTGGTTTCATACGATGCAAAAGTTACGTCGTTTCAAAGGTACAAGGTTTTTTCGGCGCGAAAAGCAAAAACGAGTAAACTAAAACGTAAAAAGGGATGCAACACGAGGACTTCCCGGGAGGTCACCTATCCTAGTACTACTCTCGCCCAAGCACGCTTGATCGCGGAGTTCGATGGGATCCGGTGCATTAGGGCCGGTATGATCGCAACCGTTAATAATTGTATCTTAATCGCTTATATCATTTGTCGTGTAGCGTTTAAACCACCGATGTGGCTCCAATCAAGATAAAACTCTGTTTCTAACGCCTATACTTTTTTATATATCTTCTGGATCATTCGGACAACGTTACCCCTTTTAAATTGATGGGAACGAACCCGTGTTATCGTAGTTTTGATAAAACGGCCCAAAAAAGGGTCTAAACGGCCAAATTTGGGCTCGGAAATTGCACCAATATTTGGAACCGCTATTGACACGTCGGCGCTCTCTCTTGGGGCTTTCCGAAAAGGCGTTGTGCGCGACGTGGTTTCATACGATGCAAAAGTTACGTCGTTTCAAAGGTACGATGTTTTTTCGGCGCAAAAAGCAAAAACGAGTAAACTAAAACGTAAAATGGGTTGCAACACGAGGACTTCCCGGGAGGTCACCCATCCTAGTACTACTCTCGTCCAAGCACGCTTACCTGCGGAGTTCTGATGGGATCCGGTGCATTAGGGCTGGTATGATCGCAACCGTTAGTAATTGTATCTTAATCGCTTATATCATTTGTCGTGTAGCGTTTAAACCACCGATGTGGCTCCAATCAAGAAAAAAACTTTGTTTCTAACGCCAAGACTTTTTTATATATCTTCCGGATCATTCGGACAACGTTACCCCTTGTAAATTGATCGGAAAAACCCGTGTTATCGTAGTTTTGATAAAACGGCCCAAAAAGGGTCTAAACGGCCAAATATGGGCTCGGGAATTGCACCAATCTTTTGAACCGCTATTGATATGTCGGCGCTCTCTCTTGGGGCTTTCCGAAAAGGCGTTGTGGGCGACGTGGTTTCATACGATGCAAAAGTTACGTCGTTTCAAATGTACGAGGTTTTTTCGGCGCGAAAAGCAAAAACGAGTAACCTAAAACGTAAAAAGGGTTGCAACACGAGGACTTCCCGGGAGGTCAGTCATCCTAGTACTACTCTCGCCCAATCACGCTTAACTGCGGAGTTCTGATGGGATCCGGTGCATTAGGGCTGGTATGATCGCAACCGTTAGTAATTGTATCTTAATCGCTTATATCATTTTCCGTGTAGCGTTTAAACCACCGATGTGGCTCCAATCAAGAAAAAAACTCTGTTTCTAACGCCTAGACTTTTTTATATATCTTCTGGATCATTCGGACAACGTTACCCCTTGTAAATTGATCGGAACGAACCCGTGTTATCGTAGTTTTGGTAAAACGGCCCAAAAAAGGGTCTAAACGGCCAAATTTGGGCTCGGAAATTGCACCAATCTTTGGATTCGTTATTGACACGTCGGCGCTCTCTCTTGGGGCTTTCCGAAAAGGGGTAGTGTGCGACGTGGTTTCATACGATGCAAAAGTTACGTCGTTTCAAAGGTACGAGGTTTTTTCGGCGCGAAAAGCAAAAACGAGTAAACTAAAACGTAAAAAGGGATGCAACACGAGGACTTCCCGGGAGGTCACCTATCCTAGTACTACTCTCGCCCAAGCACGCTTGATTGCGGAGTTCGATGGGATCCGGTGCATTAGGGCCGGTATGATCGCAACCGTTAATAATTGTATCTTAATCGCTTATATCATTTGCCGTGTAGCGTTTAAACCACCGATGTGGCTCCAATCAAGATAAAACTCTGTTTCTAACGCCTATACTTTTTTATATATCTTCTGGATCATTCGGACAACGTTACCCCTTTTAAATTGATGGGAACGAACCCGTGTTATCGTAGTTTTGATAAAACGGCCCAAAAAAGGGTCTAAACGGCCAAATTTGGGCTCGGAAATTGCACCAATATTTGGAACCGCTATTGACACGTCGGCGCTCTCTCTTGGGGCTTTCCGAAAAGGCGTTGTGCGCGACGTGGTTTCATACGATGCAAAAGTTACGTCGTTTCAAAGGTACGATGTTTTTTCGGCGCAAAAAGCAAAAACGAGTAAACTAAAACGTAAAAAGGGTTGCAACACGAGGACTTCCCGGGAGGTCACCCATCCTAGTACTACTTTCGCCCAATCACGCTTAACTGCGGAGTTCTGATGGGATCCGGTGCATTAGGGCTGGTATGATCGCAACCGTTAGTAATTGTATCTTAATCGCTTATATCATTTTCCGTGTAGCGTTTAAACCACCGATGTGGCTCCAATCAAGAAAAAAACTCTGTTTCTAACGCCTAGACTTTTTTATATATCTTCTGGATCATTCGGACAACGTTACCCCTTGTAAATTGATCGGAACGAACCCGTGTTATCGTAGTTTTGGTAAAACGGCCCAAAAAAGGGTCTAAACGGCCAAATTTGGGCTCGGAAATTGCACCAATCTTTGGAATCGTTATTGACACGTCGGCGCTCTCTCTTGGGGCTTTCCGAAAAGGGGTAGTGTGCGACGTGGTTTCATACGATGCAAAAGTTACGTCGTTTCAAAGGTACGAGGTTTTTTCGGCGCGAAAAGCAAAAACGAGTAAACTAAAACGTAAAAAGGGATGCAACACGAGGACTTCCGGGAGGTCACCTATCCTAGTACTACTCTCGCCCAAGCACGCTTGATCGCGGAGTTCGATGGGATCGGTGCATTAGGGCGGTATGATCGCAACCGTTAATAATTGTATCTTAATCGCTTATATCATTTGCCGTGTAGCGTTTAAACCACCGATGTGGCTCCAATCAAGATAAAACTCTGTTTCTAACGCCTATACTTTTTTATATATCTTCCGGATCATTCGGACAACGTTACCCCTTTTAAATTGATGGGAACGAACCCGTGTTATCGTAGTTTTGATAAAACGGCCCAAAAAGGGTCTAAACGGCCAAATTTGGGCTCGGAAATTGCACCAATATTTGGAACCGCTATTGACACGTCGGCGCTCTCTCTTGGGGCTTTCCGAAAAGGCGTTGTGCGCGACGTGGTTTCATACGATGCAAAAGTTACGTCGTTTCAAAGGTACGATGTTTTTTCGGCGCAAAAAGCAAAAACGAGTAAACTAAAACGTAAAAAGGGTTGCAACACGAGGACTTCCCGGGAGGTCACCCATCCTAGTACTACTCTCGTCCAAGCACGCTTGACTGCGGAGTTCTGATGGGATCCGGTGCATTAGGGCTGGTATGATCGCAACCGTTAGTAATTGTATCTTAATCGCTTATATCATTTGTCGTGTAGTGTTTAAACCACCGATGTGGCTCCAATCAAGAAAAAAACTCTGTTTCTAATGCCAAGACTTTTTTATATATCTTCTGGATCATTCGGACAACGTTACCCCTTGTAAATTGATCGGAAAAACCCGTGTTATCGTAGTTTTGATAAAACGGCCCAAAAAGGGTCTAAACGGCCAAATATGGGCTCGGGAATTGCACCAATCTTTTGAACCGCTATTGATATGTCGACGCTCTCTCTTGGGGCTTTCCGAAAAGGGGCTTGTGGGCGACGTGGTTTCATACGATGCAAAAGTTACGTCGT
Organism: Cochlearia excelsa; assembly: GCA_963556525.1. Classification (NCBI taxonomy): domain Eukaryota; kingdom Viridiplantae; phylum Streptophyta; class Magnoliopsida; order Brassicales; family Brassicaceae; genus Cochlearia; species Cochlearia excelsa. The sequence continues at coordinate 235,368 of CAUVZT010000015.1, forward strand.
TTCAAATGTACGAGGTTTTTTCGGCGCGAAAAGCAAAAACGAGTAACCTAAAACGTAAAAAGGGTTGCAACACGAGGACTTCCCGGGAGGTCAGTCATCCTAGTACTACTCTCGCCCAATCACGCTTAATCGCGGAGTTCGATGGGATCCGGTGCATTAGGGCCGGTATGATCGCAACCGTTATATAGTAATTGTATCTTAATCGCTTATATCATTTTCCGTGTAGCGTTTAAACCACCGATGTGGCTCCAATCAAGAAAAAAACTCTGTTTCTAACGCCTAGACTTTTTTATATATCTTCTGGATCATTCGGACAACGTTACCCCTTGTAAATTGATCGGAACGAACCCGTGTTATCGTAGTTTTGGTAAAACGGCCCAAAAAGGGTCTAAACGGTCAAATTTGGGCTCGGAAATTGCACCAATCTTTGGAATCGTTATTGACACGTCGGCGCTCTCTCTTGGGGCTTTCCGAAAAGGGGTTGTGCGCGACGTGGTTTCATACGATGCAAAAGTTACGTCGTTTCAAAGGTACGAGGTTTTTTCGGCGCGAAAAGCAAAAACGAGTAAACTAAAACGTAAAAAGGGATGCAACACGAGGACTTCCCGGGAGGTCACCTATCCTAGTACTACTCTCGCCCAAGCACGCTTGATCGCGGAGTTCGATGGGATCCGGTGCATTAGGGCTGGTATGATCGCAACCGTTAATAATTGTATCTTAATCGCTTATATCATTTGCCGTGTAGCGTTTAAACCACCGATGTGGCTCCAATCAAGATAAAACTCTGTTTCTAACGCCTAGACTTTTTTATATATCTTTTGGATCATTCGTACAACGTTACCCCTTGTAAATTGATCGGAACGAACCCGTGTTATCGTAGTTTTGATAAAACGGCCCAAAAAAGGGTCTAAACGGCCAAATTTGGGCTCGGAAATTGCACCAATTTTTGGAGCCGCTATTGACACGTCGGCGCTCTCCCTTGAGGCTTTCCGAAAAGGCGTTGTGCGCGACGTGGTTTCATACGATGCAAAAGTTACGTCGTTTCAAAGGTACGAGGTTTTTTCAGCGCGAAAAGCAAAAACGAGTAAACTAAAACGTAAAAAGGGATGCATCACGAGGACTTCCCGGGAGGTCACCCATCCTAGTACTACTCTCGCCCAAGCACGCTTGACTGCGGAGTTCTGATGGGATCCGGTGCATTAGGGCTGGTATGATCGCAACCGTTAGTAATTGTATCTTAATCGCTTATATCATTTGCCGTGTAGCGGTTAAACCACCAATGTGGCTCCAATCAAGATAAAACTCTGTTTCTAACGCCTAGACTTTTTTTATATATCTTCTGGATCATTCGGACAACGTTACCCCTTGTAAATTGATCGGAACGAACCCGTGTTATCGTAGTTTTGATAAAACGGCCCAAAAAAGGGTCTAAACGGCCAAATTTGGGCTCGGAAATTGCACCAATCTTTGGAGCCGCTATTGACACGTCGGCGCTCTCCCCTTGGGGCTTTCCGAAAAGGCGTTGTGCGCGACGTGGTTTCATACGATGCAAAAGTTACGTCGTTTCAAAGGTACGAGGTTTTTTTGGTGCGAAAAGCAAAAACGAGTAAACTAAAACGTAAAAAGGGTTGCAACACGAGGACTTCCCGGGATGTCACCCATCCTAGTACTACTCTCGCCCTAGCACGCTTAACTGCGGAGTTCTGATGGGATCCGGTGCATTAGGGCTGGTATGATCGCAACCGTTAGTAATTGTATCTTAATCGCTTATATCATTTGTCGTGTAGCGTTTAAACCACCGATGTGGCTCCAATCAAGAAAAAAACTTTGTTTCTAACGCCTAGACTTTTTTATATATCTTCTGGATCATTCAGACAACGTTACCCCTTGTAAATTGATCGGAACGAACCCGTGTTATCGTAGTTTTGATAAAACGGTCCAAAAAGGGTCTAAACGGCCAAATTTGGGCTTGGGAATTGCACCAATCTTTGGAACCGCTATTGACACGTCGGCGCTCTCTCTTGGGGCTTTCCGAAAAGGCGATGTGCGCGACGTGGTTTCATACGATGCAAAAGTTACGTCGTTTCAAAGATACGAGGTTTTTTCGGCGCGAAAAGCAAAAACGAGTAAACTAAAACGTAAAAAGGGATGCAACACGAGGACTTCCCGGGAGGTCACCCATCGTAGTACTACTCTCGCCCAAGCACGCTTAACTGCGGAGTTCGGATGGGATCCGGTGCATTAGGGCTGGTATGAAATAATATATATTTTAGAACTAGGAATATATTTTAGAACTAGGAAGGAATAAATTAAATGTGACATGGAATGAAGGACCAATAAAAATCATTCTAAATTATGACATGAAAAATAAATTTAATGAAAACAAAAAAACCATAAAAATGCTTTAAAAACCCAACAATTTAAAATCCCCAAAAGCACTCCCTAAAGGCCCAACAATATAATATATGAATTTTATATAATAAGATATAATATCTAAATCACCTAAGTGACTTAGTAAATTAAAATTTTGATACATCATTTATGGAGGAAAAAATGAAATAGTATATATTTTAGAACTAGGAGGAACTCGCGATACTCGTGAATTTGTTTTTAGAATGGAGATATATATGTTTGTAGATACTAATATTTTTATATTATAAATTATTTTGTTTGGCTTTTATTGATGATTCTAGTAATTTCCTCCATTTTCAATATGTATGTTTTTGGTCATCTAAATTATGGTACAATATTTGTTGTTTTCTCATTTCTATATTTTATGCATTTTTCATTTAATTTAAATAGTTTGCATATTTTTTGGTTTGTTGTAACATTTTGTTTGCTTATCTAGATGAATGTTGCAATAATTTCTAGTTTATGTTAACTCCATATCTTAAATAGTTTGTATAATATGTTTTGGTATTCTTTTTGTTTATTTTACTTATCATATTTTCACTATTTTTATAAATTTTGTATACATTTTATTTTACGTGTTATTATGTGTAATGTGATAATATATATATTGTAATTAAACTAATTTTATTTGTCCAAAGTCAAATAAAAAATATTGATCACATTGGGAAGTCACCTTGGTCTAGTGGCAGTCATAAGTCCACAAGATGCAGGTAGCACCACCCCACCCGGGATCGATTCTCCGCGCCTACGTTTGTGTAGGATTGGCTAATGGATCGATCATTTGTGATCCAAACGTTGACAAAAAAATATTGATCACATTTAAATTTTTACTTAATTGATATTCATTTTTCGAAAGTTTAATGCATGCATTATTGTAATCTAATAACATCTAACAAATTAAGTTGAAATTTAATATTTTTTATGTTTTAATATTAAAATTTGTAGAATAATTTATTAGAATTTAATAAATTTAATGATTTAAATGATTTTGAACGATGAGTTGTCGACACTAAAAAAATACCATCGTTCAAAAAGGAACCATATATAAATGTGAAACAAAAATTTGTGGCAGAATATGACTAAGCACTTCACGTTAAACCTAATTATGTTTACGAATAAACACTTATCTATTTTGTTAGACCTTACTTGAACCCCACGATAGACCAGTCTTATTATTTAGAAATTACAAGATAATTTAAAGATTCTCAATACAAATATATCCACTTTAAAAGTGAGCAAATGTGATCATAGTTTTTATTTTAAACGGTCGATTATACATTACGACATGATGTTGTATGACGTTATAATTATATCATTGACATTTTTTTTTGTTTTACTCTCATTGAGTTTTGACATGGTCTTAAACTTCAATAAAAAATATCACTTACAAATAATAAATAAATTTACATATTTAACAAAAAAAAACAAGCAAAAAACTAAGATTAAATAACGACTAATGATAAAGAGAATTTTCCATATGAAAGCACTCGTAAGAAAAATGCCACGAAACTTCATATAAATAAAATAAATGTATTGGTGTAAAAAATAAAATAAAATAAATAAATGTATTCTTATATTCTAATATATATAAGAAAAGTGAGAGAAATAGGTTTATACACTCAAATCTCTTACATCAAAATACTTCCTAAAAACACATAGAGAAATGAACAAAGTAAAAAGTTGTGAAGATATGGAGATTAAAGTTATACAAGATCATGATCAAGAAAGTACTAATAAAGAAGACATCAAGAAGCCACTTCGGCAAGTCCGATTGTAGTTTGCATTTTCTGTTTAAATAAAATAGAGAGTACAGACTCTCATTTACCAAAAAAAAAGAAAAAGAAACCACTTTTTGAAAAAGACAGACTTTCCCGATATAGAAAGAACAACATGGATACAAAAGGCAATAGGCCAAACGTTTCAAACCACAGCTCATTTAGCTAACCTCTTACCGATCGGGAACGGTTCTCGCGTTTCAACTTTTATCGCCGATTTTCTCGAACGGCTGTCAATGCGATTTAGCTAGCAAAATCATGACATCAACATTGGTGGCGATATGCGCGTTTTCTTACTTCATACTTAGTTTCGCGGATTCATACAAAGACAAGAACATAACAATTTGCAACGGATTTGCGACGAATCGTGGGTTATGGATCATTGATGGTTCCGCAACGCTACCTCGAGAATTATCTACAAAATATAAAGCTAAGGTTTATAGATTTTGCTCATGCTTTTATGTCGATGTTGGTGTTTGGTGCGGTGGTTTTACCACCAGGAGTCGTCGAAGTTCAAAGGCAGATCTACGAGAAGCACCAGCGAGTCTGGCTCGGGACTTTCAACGAGGAGGAAGAAGTCGCGTCTTCGTACGACATCGCCGCTCGTAGATTCCGCGGCCGCGACGCCTTAGCCAATTTCAAATCTGTGGCGATTGATCGAAACGACGCCGCCGAATCAGCTTTTCTCGACGCGCGTTCGAAATCTGAGATCGCCGATATGTTGAGGAAACACACTTACGCCGACGAGTTTCGACAGAGTAAACGGAAGTTTATTAACGGCGACGGCAAATCAGGGACGACGTTAATTCAATCTAACGGAAACGACGCCCTTTCGAGAAAGCCGTTACACCCAGCAACGTAGGGAAGCTAAACCGGCTTGTTATACCGAAACAGCACGCGGAGAAGCATTTTCCTCTCGTATTTGTTACGTTTTGTTGTTATGAACCAAAGTCTTGATCTTGACTATTGACACTTGATTGTTTGCGGAATTGATTATCAAAGACACTTGAGATTTTGTTACCCTGAGTTCACCGTGAATGGCTACGTCTCAGGGGCTGGCTTTCGCCGTTGTTGCACTAGACTTGGCCGGAAAAGCCCCGACCGTGGCTTATACAAGGAGTTGATTCCTTACTGTTTCTTTTACAGGTAAAATCAGACGAGAAGCTGAAGATGGCGTATCCTAATCACCACCACGTCTCTTCTTGCCGCGAATTCCCTCCGGCAAATAACTCTTCTTTGCCTATGAATTTTCTCTCTCTCTCCTCCGTATATTTCTTCTCTGTATTCTATCAATATATTTCCGATAAGTATTTCCTCTAAATACTTATCCTTTGACATTTGGGCTTCAACTTGATTTCAGGCCCAAAAGAACTTCTAAGGCCCACTTCGGAATTAGGTCTAGACATAAAACCATCACAAACTCCACCTTGTCTCGACCTAAACCTAAAGCCGCCTCCTACACAGCAATCGCCTTTGGCGATTTTTTTCCTTTCTCTTTTCCGACCAAACTTCTGTCTCTCTGTGCTTCTTTTCCGATCTATGGCTCCTCTAGCCGACATCGGATCTCTTCCTTTCTTCCTCTTCTTCTATTTCCCTTCCTTTAACCTAAGCTTCTCAGCTTTCCTTTACCAACCACTGGTTCAAAAGCTCGAAGCTTTTACCGAGTCACCTTTGACTCATAGATCTCAGATCTGCAAACTCCAAACGTAGATCTAGCTTCTCGAACAGGAGACGCTTCAGCTCCATCCTCGATCTGGTAAGATCTCAAACCCTAGCTTCAGTTTCTTCTGAAAAAACTTAACCGAGAACTAACCCTTTTGTTTCGTTCGCATGTCGAGATCGGAGAAGAAGAACCTGTTAGAAGACCCTGAAGAACACGGTGAACCTCCTCCACCTTCAGCTGGTAAGTCTAACTCCACCTTGCTGAATAACCCTTTATTCTGTAACACTAAACACCAAAAAAAACTCTAACTTGTGTTTGTGTTTTCCTTTGTGTCTGCGAGGTGATGAACAAAGAAGAACACCCCACAGACGTTGCATGCAGCTTCAGTTAAGGATCTTGAGGGCATCGAGATGCCTCTCAAGCACGGTTCCAGGTACGCTCTTGGTGAAAATATCCGCAAGATTCTTGCTTGTATGTATCTTAGCAATAGTGACCATACCATCATCTACTTGATCCCTGATAAAGTAGAACTTAGTAGCCACATGTTTTGTCCTTTCATGATGTCCTCCATGCTTAGATAGATCATCATTAGAAACGCTTATAAGTTGTTGCATGAAACTTGGTTTAGAGTCTTAGAAACGCGTTGTTAAAGACTTGTTTCATAAGCTCGTAATTGACTTGTACAAAGCTCATTGAGACACTTATATGCACTCATGTTGCATGAAACCTAGTTTAGAGTCCTAGAAACGCGTTGTTAGATGTTTCATAAGTTCGTCAAACTTGTAAAAAGCTCATTGAGACACTTATAAGCACTCATGTTGCATGAAACTTGGATTAGATTCCTAGAAACGTGTTGTTAGATGTTTCATAAGCTCGTCAAGCTTGTACTAATATCATTGAGGAACTTATAAGGTCTCATGTTGCATGAAACTTGGTTTAGAGTCCTAGAAACGCGTTGTTATATGTTTCGTAAGTTCGTCAAACTTGTACAAACCTCATTAAGACACTTATAAGCACTTATGTTGCATGAAACTTGGTTTAGAGTCTTATAAACGCGTACTTAGATGTTTCATAAACTCGTCAAACTTGTAAAAAGCTCATTGAGACACTTATAAGCACTCATGTTGCATGAAACTTAATTTAGAGTCCTAGAAACGTGTTGTTAGATGTTTCGTAAGTTCGTCAAACTTGTACAAAGCTCATTGAGACACTTATAAGCACTCATGTTGCATGAAACTTGGTTTAGAGTCCTAGAAACGAGTTTATAGGTGTTTCGTAAGTCCGTCAAACTTGTGCACAACTCATTGAGACCTTTATAAGCACTCATGTTGCATGAAACTTGGTTTAGAGTCTTAGAAACACTTTGTTAGATGTTTCGTAAGTTCGTCAAACTTGTACAAAGCTCATTTAGACAGTTATAAGCACTCATGTTGCATGAAACTTGGTTTAGAGTCCTAGAAACGCGTTGTTAGGTGTTTCGTAAATCCTTCAAACTTGTGCAAAGCTCATTGAGACACTTATAAGCACTCATGTTGCATGAAACTTGGTTTAGAGTCTTAGAAACGCGTTGTTAGATGTTTCATAAGCTCGTCAAACTTGTACAAAGCTCATTGAGACACTTATAAGCACTCATGTTGCATGAAACTTAGTTTAGAGTCCTAGAAACGCGTGTTAGATGTTTCATAAGTTCGTCAAGCTTGTACTAAGATCATTGAGACACTTATAAGCACTCATGTTGCATGAAACTTGGTTTAGAGTCTTAGAAACGCGTTGTTAGATGTTTCATAAGCTCGTAAAACTTGTACAACAAAAATACCATCAAATTTGTCCATATAACACAAAATGAAACATTAATAAAAATTTGTGTCGATAATATCCCTAACTCCATCTTGAAGCCGTCGGTCTGACGAGGAAGAGACAGGTGACGCATATCCGGTTGTTTGAAAGATTTCTATCAAGAACAAAGAGTTATTACTCAATAGTTGTACTCGAGTGAAGAAGATCTAGTTGGATTTTAAATATCTCGCTATTTGTAATTTATAATGAAGAAAAAATAGAGAAAAGATGGTGAGTTTATTTATGTAGAACAGATACAACGCATAATTAATAGTCACACACAAGGAAAAAATAATAGGTCAGATTTTCTTTCATTTTTCTTCAATATCGTCTATTAAATGGTTGTAGTTGATGCTAATGTATATATTAAATTATGATTGTTGTCTTATATGAGTTCTTCCTTTAATGCTAATGTCTATGTTTTTCTTGTATAAATAGAAGAGGAAAAGATGACAGAGCCTCAAACTGTGATTTTTTTGGTGGGGCAATAGGTGAGAAACGAGTTTGGTACCTCCATTTTTCAATCAACCCGAAGTTTGGATCTGCGAGTTTCAGGGAGGACAAAGTTCATTGAACTCATCTCTATGGTCACCGATAAACTTAACATCGACGTCCGTACACAGAAAGTAGTTTTGAGCTACATGTGGTCTAGATTTTAATGATGGATGGTGACAGGGATGCTCCACCGGTCTTTGTTAACACAAATGATGACGTTGACGTCTTTGTAACACTCCGAGCAGACATAGACCAACTCAGTCTTTGCGCAAGCATAACAAAGATATCACCCTGCATAGAAGAACGTAAGTTGGGAGTTTCTCTGTTTTTTTACTATTTATCCTTAATATTCACATAGAATATTCATTAGTTAGATTTATGTCCAAATATAGGTTCAAACAACGTCCTCTTGTCCAAGATGAGTGAGGATGGAGGAGGTCAGACCAGCAACGTTAACGATGCCTCACATAATGGTGTGATGGTTGTGTATGGAGGACAAATCCATACACATAGAAGTGGCAGCGACAATGAAAGTAAGTAATGTGCAATGTAACGAGGTTTATTGACAGTTTTATATCAACCTAATATATTGAGTTGGGTATATAGGTGAGACAGAGATTAGTGCTAAAGGACAACCTTTTGATAAAGGTATGAATGATTTCTATGAAACATAGTTGGATATGTTTAATATAATCTTATAAACGCATGTGCAATACTAGATGAGCCATTAATTAATTACAAAATATATCACTTATTAAATAATCACATATACTCTAAATATAGACATCTATTATTATATGAGATTTAGTAAAGTGGTTACATGTAGTTATAGTCTATTATTAAAGTGTTTATATACCAATATAAAAGTGGTTACGTATAGTTCAAATATATATCTATTTGAATATGTATTCGCCTATACCATCAAGCCATATAAATATATGAAGATAATAAACATATATTATGAATATGTATTCGCCTATACCATCAAGCCATTCCTTATTTTATAAGTTCTTGACAAAATTAAATTGGTACGTTATATTGCAGTGCCTGAGAATCGGCTAGTACCCTACTTTCCTCCGTAGACAATACAACCAGTTCATTCACAATGATCTCGAGCAAGACCTTACACGCGAGCAGAGAAAGGTAAAGGGGTTGCAATGGATGATGAATTGCATAAACCAGTAGAACAAGACAACACCAACACTAACATGGATGGTGTAGCTGATGAGATAGGAGGTAACTCCTGTAACCAAATAAATTATGGTTTAAATTGTAAGCGTACAAACTATCCAACAAATGTGTTTTGTATAGGAGCTTTGATGGTGTGCCCACAAATTGTTATTGATTGTCAAGACAAAAATGTTGCACCTATGAACATCGGAGGTAACACATATTGGGTACATAGAAAATTTGTTTCACAGAAATCATCCATACTTAACAGAGAAAATTTGTTTCAAAATGTAGAAAGCAGCAACCCGCCTTTGGTGTACGGAGAATCAGTATGGCAAACCATTTTCAAAGAATTACGAGGCATTGGGGTGGAGTTAAAAGAAATACTTGCAGGGTTTGAGACAGCCAACGGATATACATCTGAAGAATCCATACGAACCTCCTGTTGAAAACCCTGTTTTGAGTGACAGTGACGACCTGGCAGCCGATCCAGATACAATCATGGGAACTGCAATGGACAACGTGGAGAGGCTGACAGCTGAGGAGTTTGATCTTATTGAGCCATTAGTTTGGCGTGATCCTGGATATCCTTTGCCCGAAGAAGGTAAATGATTTATTATTTTTCGGCTGACTTGTGGAGAATTAGACATCTATAATGATCATTATAATCACCTTTTGTGTGCACTTATATCTCCCCAAACTAAATAGTCATCCATATTATTACCTCATATAATGTATATATAGACATTTATTTCTTAAATAGTCCTCCTGAATAAGTATCACCTATAATGTATATATATACATCTATTATTATTATATGAGATTTATCAAAGTACATATATTGTAACATAACATAGTAGACACCTATTTATTTGCATACCTGATGATGACATTCCGTACAAATATACAACTATTAATAACATAACTATTTATGTGTAGGTATTCGCGGGGAACAAGGTAGGGAAGGACTATACGTTGGTCTTGTGTTTAAAGACAAGGTTTGCATTAACCTTGATTGTCTTTGGCGCGTGTATGCTTCTATTATCCAAGGCACTTAAGAGTTGGAAGTTTGAAGTGCCGAGTTTGTCCACATTTGTTCTGTAGATGATCGCTGATACTACCATAAACATGCAACAATTGAGGTACTGGGGGAACTCATGATGCCACGTTTTGTTGGCGGGAGGAGGGGACCACCACCAAGTGGAATACAACGCATAGTTCATGCAAAATATCAAGTTCGTATTACATACTGGAAAGCTTGGAAATGCAGAGAGGTCGCCATGGAGAAAGCGGTCGGGTCAATTGTTGGGAGTTACGCATTGCTTCCCTCATATATGGAAAACCTTGAGGAAAAGAATCATGGTTCTGTGTGTAGGCTGGAGTGTGAGACCGATGAGAATGGTGGAAGAAGGTTCAAGTATCTATTCATATCCTACAACGCAACTATTAAGGGATTGCGCTATTAACGTCCAGTAATCCTCATAGACGGCACACATCTTCGTGAACGGTACGGTGGATGCCTATTGATTGCAAGCGGGCAGGACGACAATATGCAAACATTTCCTATCGCATATGCGATTGTGGATAGTAAAAATGATGCATCGTATGAGTGGGTTTTTAGGTGTTGTGCGTGGTTTCGGATGATCCTAATCTTGTCTTTATATCTGACCGACATCCAAGCATAAACAAAAGTTTAGCTAAGGTAACAACTAAGCTATTATATCAAAAGGAATAGTCTTGTATTTAATCTTAAAGATGAGTGTTTACTATTTTATAGTAATCTAAACCAGTAAATAGTCACCTATCATATATAATACTAGTATTATGCCCTTTGCTTTGCAAGGGGAAAACCACTTATATTAATATCAAATATCTCATATCTACTATCTATTTGATTCTTTTCTGTATTTCCAAAATTCATAAATTAACTTGAACTAAAATTGTTTCTTAGTTTTTCTTCCAAATCTACAAACCGGTAGAGTTTGACTTATGGGCACAATTAATTTTTTTTATGATATACCCAAAACTAACTTAACAATTATGTTTTTAAGAAAACATTTATATTAATTTGTAAAGAACTTCGAAATTTAGTTAACATATTTGGTTTGGGTTATATGAAGGTTTCAAATTAAACTTTTAAAGTAAATAAACCTTTAAAATAAATCATTTAACGTAGGGAATAGAAGGTGAGTTAAAACAAAAACATGAAACAAATAATAACAAAAATTAAAAGGAAAAAGCTTGTTAATTACATGTCATATATAATTGTTCTCCATAATACACCATTTCTTGTTAGTTCCAACTCGAAACTTTTATACCAATAAATTATTGTTAAAAATAAAGAAAAACAGAGTACAAAGAAACCAAAATAAGATGTGATAGAAAGAACAAAATGTTAAATCACCTTCAATCCAATGACCAAAAATATATGTCAACGTGACAGTTTTCGGAGAATCTAACCTCCCTCACCAAAAAGCGGTAAGTTCTCAAAATCATTGATTGAATGAAATCATTGGAAACCAACATTAAATAGCATCATTATCATCGTAGAGAACTCAAACTATTCAAAACAATTTATAAAGAAAGAAAAAACAACTATGCAAAAGAATAATTAGTTAAGAGGGTTACCTTGTTACGAAGCATACAAAGAGACGTTACTTGGCCAAGAACATCAGGTTTTGGTTCATAGTGAATCCACATTCCACGTGGTTTCGATGCTACAACTACATAGTGAGAGAAAATAAAGTTTTAACCAATCATAGTCAAGAAACATAAGTTAACCAATCAATAACAATTTATATGATATTACCTTGTGAAACATGATGCATATGACTCTTGGCTAACTTCTCTGCTATCTTGATTTGTGGTAGTGGAGACTCTGGAGCCTCGGGAGAAAAAGAAGAAAATGATATATTTTCAATTGAGTAATGCAGAGAGGATATGTTTTTCCAAAGAAGAATAATCTACACTGTTAATCAACCATCATACTCTACCTTCTTTAAATCATCATAAGAAAAAATCATCTAGAGAAACAATTTACATCATTGAAACAATCAAACCAACTAAAAAATTGTACATAGAGAATTATATAGTCTCACTTACATAGGAGTTACAAAGTGGTATAAGAGAATTTATTCTCAACATAATTGTCATCATTATGTTACAAAATTGATTACAATTTAATTTTGTTGAATGACAATTTAAATGAGATATGTTTTTGACAATTTAAAGGAGATCTTTTGTTGACAATTTTAAGTGCATGATCTTTTTAATATAATTATTTTCAAATAAATACATGTTTATGATGTTTTGTTTATAAATAATACATATTAAATTGAAAATATATGAAATATTAAATAAATATTGGGTTAAAGTAATTAAAAATTGTGTAGCACAAAAATGATGCGTATATATTTAACTATTATAATGAAAATAATATAAGTTAAATAGAGGACACATGTCGAGTTTGAATAACTTGTTAAGCAAAAATTATGTGTTTTCTTAAATGATACATATCAAATTAGAAATTTATGATTTTTTAAATAAATTAGTTTAATAAATATGTATACCAAAATGAGAAGAATATGACTTTTTATATAGCCTCACTCACATAAGAGTTACAAAATGGTATAATGAGAATTTATTCTCAACATTATTGTCACTATTATGTTTTTCAATATAGTAATTTCAAATAAATAAAAAATTTATAATATATGAATTTAAGTCCATGAGAGGTTTTTAAAATTATACATATTAAACTTAAAATATATGAATTGTTAAAATAAATTTTGGTTCAAAATTATAAAAAATTGTGTAACACAAAAATGATATATATATGCAAGTATTAAATTTAGTTAAATATAATGAAAAAATAATACCAGTCAAAGAGGACACATGTTAAGTTTTAGAACTTGTTAAACAAAACTTGTTTTTTTTTAAATTGATACATATCAATTTAGAAATATAATTTGTTAAATAAATATTAGTTTAATAAATATGGATATCAAAATGAGAAGAATATGATTTTCTTATATAGTCTCACTTACATAGAAGTTATGATATGGTATAAGAGAATTTATTCTCAACATAATTGTCACTATTATGTTACAAGATTGATTACAATTTAATTTTGTTGAATGAAAATTTATGGGAGATATTTTGTTGATAATTTTAAGTACATGATGTTTTCTTTTTAAAATGATACATATTAATTTGAAAATATATGAATTATTAAATAATATTGGGTTAGAGTTATAAAAAATTGTATTGCAAAAAATGATCATGTATATTTATCTATTATAATTAGTTAAATACAATGAAAATAATATTAGTTAAAGCGAGGACACATGTCAAATTTTTAGAAGTTGTTAAACAAAAGTTATATGTTTTTAAAATGATACATATCAAATTATAAATATATGATTTGTTGAATAAATATTGGTTTAGGATTATAAAAACATGTGTAACATAAAAAATGATGCATTCATATATAAATATGACTATTATTTAGTATAATAAAATAATTATTATTTGAAAAGAGGATACATGTCAAGTTTTTATATTTTGTCAAACAAAATTTATTTAATTATATAAAAAAGTTAGTTAAACAAAGTTTTTAAGAGGAGGACAAATGTCATAAAAGTAGATGAACATCTGTCACCACCACATTGAAAGTTACAAAAACATCTTGTCTTATTATATAAGATATATCAAGGAGTTTTGCCTACGTGTCAAGTGGAGAGAGTTTGTAGAAAATTAATGATTTTTTAATTTTTTATTAATATAATAAATTTTTAAAAATTATGATTATCTCCTTTATTTTTAATAGTTTATATCATCAAATATTATTTATTAATTTAATATTTCGAAATTTCAATTATGTTTCCTAAAATTTATTAATTTAATATTTACAAATTTAAATTATATATTCTAAAATTAAAGAATTTTATATTTTTATTAATTTATTATTTTGTTATTTGTTTATGATTATCCCTTTTATTTTTAATAGTTTATATCATCATATATTATTGTTAATTTGATATTTCGAAATTTTAATTATATTTCCTAAAATTAAGGAACTTTTTTGATTTTTTATTAATTTAATATTTTTGTTTATGATTATCCCTTTATTTTGAGTTAATTAACGTATTATATAAATTTTAAAACATAATTTGTCAATTAAATGTTTTTGATGTAATAATTAAATTTTGGGTAATTTTATTTGATTTTCGTACTTAAAATAACAAATTTAATCTTATTCACACAAAATTATTCACAAAAATCATTCACGAAAAATCATTCACATAGATCACTCTTTGAGATCATTAACAACTCACCATTGACATAAATCATTTATTCACATATATTATTTATCATTCACATTATACGTATTAATTATCATTCAAAACGATTATTCACTCAAAATCATTCACATATGAACATTTACAAACAACCATTCACGAGATTTGACAATTTTAAAATTAAAGGTAAAATTGTAATTTAAAAAGTCAAGATCACATTATAGCAAATTAAAAAAAAATTACTCAATTTGTAAATTTATGTCTTGAAATATACTTATTTTCTCAATTTTCTTTTTATGTTTCAATGGTTTATATCATTATATATTATTTATTAATTTATTATTTCAAAACATCAATAATATTTTCCTAAAGTTAGATACGATGTCAATATTTTGAGAATTTTAATTTATATAAAATTTAATATAATTTATTATTATAAATGGTACTACATGCAACCTCATCTGATTTTGTTTACATTCATTATGATTCAAGTTGATCCTTAGTTTTCTAATATTTATGTAAATATTATAAACTTATCTTCGTTTAAAATATTAGATAAATATTGATTTATTGTTATAAATATATTAATATAAAAAAATTTATACCACATCGTACAATTTTATATTTTTTTGTAATCCAAAGTCATTATAATTATTAACATCTTCATTAATGAGTTTTTCTTTAATTATTATAAAACTATTTTGTTGAATACACATTATTTTTATTAACCAAATTAGTTTGTGAACATATACAACTTTCATTTCTCTTTAAGTATCAAACTTATTATTTTGTAGAAGAGATTATGTAACAAACATATGTTTTTGGTAGCATACAAACTTACATTTGTTACAATTTTTAAATTTAATGGATTAATTTTATATAAAATCTCCTATCACTATTATATTTGTTTCTCGAAAGCGAAAAACTATAAAAATAAAACAAATTTTGTATTTTAAATCATATAAGTCTACCATAAAACACAAAGCCATATTTTTGAAGCTTGTTATTTTTCATGTTTTCATTTTTATGGATAATTTATAACATTTTTATTTGGGTTTTACATCATCGTGATCTTAATGTATAGTTTGAATTATCGTTAGTGTATCATTTGAATTCATTTTAAAATGACAATATTAATTATATTTCATGTAATTTTTTGATATTTATTTATGTCCGCGCCATGCGCGCTGGTCAAACCACATAGTACTCTATATATAGTCACATATACTCTATATATAAAAGATTATAGTTCACTATTTACTCTTATAGT
Organism: Cochlearia excelsa; assembly: GCA_963556525.1. NCBI lineage: Eukaryota > Viridiplantae > Streptophyta > Magnoliopsida > Brassicales > Brassicaceae > Cochlearia > Cochlearia excelsa. Next base: position 251,289 of record CAUVZT010000015.1, read on the forward strand.
CCTCTATTTAATATTAACCTTGTTTTTATATCTCACCAAGGCACCATTCAGTTTTGTGCTCCTATATGTTACTAGACAATTATAATTTACTATTTAGAGAAAAGAAATAGTCATCTATTTAAACTTATAGTCCATTGTAGTATATATAGGTGACTATGTATGACAATACATACTCACCATTTGACTATGTATTATACATCTTTGCTTGTAGTTATTCCCAAGTGCACCTCATGGGGCTTGTCTGGTACATATGGCTAGGAATGTTGCAACAAAGTTCATTTCGTGAGAAGCTCCTCCCTGGATTAGTCATTCGATGTGGTAAAGCTTACACTATGTATGAATGCGCCCAAATCTTCGATGAAATCTAAGCTCTAAACCCAGCGTGTGCACAATATCTACTTGACATAGGACTACCGTACTGGACTAGGGCCTACTTTGTCGGTAACAGATACAACATAATGACAACGAATACTGTTGAGTCATTGAACAACGTGCTGAAAGAGTGTCGAGAACTTTCCATTGTTGCCATGTTGGAAGCGATTAGGATGAGCTTGCAAGGATGGTTTAACCGTCGGAGGTTTGTTGCAAGTAGACACCATCACTCACTCACTCTTCGTGTTAACAAGATGATTGATCCAATCTTTGATGAGTGTCTCTTCATGAAGATATTTCAAATCAGCCCAGACGAGTTAGAGATACACGATAGAATTGGTGCAAAGTTCCTGGTGAAATTGGGGGCAAAGTCGTGCAGCTGTAGAGTGTGGGATGCTGAGAAGATCCCGTGTACACATGCGTTGGCAGCTGGGCATGAAGCAGATATGAGTTCAGAAGCCCTAATCTCTAATAAGTTTCATAGTGGATTCTGGGAAAATACATATGGAGAGGCAATATATCCTTTCCCACCACCTGTTGTCAATAATCCACGCGTGTTACCTCCATGGACAAAACGCCCACGAGGAAGGCCTAAGAAGCAGATATACAAGTGTAGGGTGGAAGCCAAGGTATGAATCAACTTACCCACAACTTTTTTAAAAAGATGATTGTTGAGCTCAGATAATAATAATCATCCATTTTATTATTTTAGCAGAAGGGTGGAATCCGTAAAAGGACTTGTACATGGTGCCTTGGTCGTGGACACAACAAAGCAACTTGTAAGAAGGCAATAAGGGAAATGCAGACGGAGTAATCCGTTCTGATCAAGTTTTGGGTGGGGAAATACAAACAAGCATCTCTTTTGGTGGCCATTTGAAATAGCAGGATATTTATGTACCTTTTTGTAGTGAAATAGTCAGCTATTTCATTATTATATTAAAAAATTGTTTATGTTTTAAGTTCTCTGTCTGTGTTGAACCCTTCAATCTTTTGTTATGTATTATGTTCAAACCTTTGTTATATGCAATAATATTTTGTCTTCTTAAATCAAATTCGAACCTTTGGCATTTAGTGTTGGAATCAACTTAATTTGTGTAATTGGTTGGCTATAGTTGGCTATAATGTCTATCTGGTGTCTTCTTAATTGTATAGTTAGTTGGCTATAATATAGTCATATTTTAACATGGAATAAACTGACTTATATTTTCTATAATATAGTCCAATGAGTTGATATGTTATAATAGTCTATATTGAACTAAATTTTAGCCCATACTGACTTATATCACCCTGATCCATATATATATTTGATTTCAGCTCATATGTATATAATATGTATAGTCATCTATAATGTGTATATATATAGTCATCCATAATGTGTTTATATAATAAACACACATCTATAATGTCAATATATGTAGCCATCGTGCATAGATGTATATAAATGCACATAATTAATTTGCATATTTCTTTATTAGACATCCATAAACCAATCATCATCAATATAACACCTAAACACCCTTACCCCTAAATCCTAGATAATAAACCCTAAACCCCTTATACTAAACCCTAAACCCTATATAATAGACCATAAATAATAAACCCTTAAGCCTAAACAATATTATTTTCAATATTGATATTGTAAATTAAACTTTGTAGATTTACATAAATATAGCCATCTATAGTGTGTATATGGGGATATATAATGTTTTTATTTGTTAAACATTCATCTACAATTTGCATATATGTATCCATCTAAAACAGATGTCTATACGTACTCATTTCTAATGTGCATATTTCTTTAATAGTCATCCATAAAATAGTCGTCTATAATCAGATAACAATAGGGTATAAAAATAGTCGGATAATACTAATACAATAGATAACCACGTCATTAGTTATAGGATAATACTATTTACTCTTATAGTCCTCTTTTTAATACTAGAAATAGTCGGATAATACTTCCACATATAATGTGTTTATTATATAAACATGTATCTATAATGTTCATATATGTAGTCATCGTGCATAGATGTATATAAATGCACATAATTAATGTGCATATTTCTTTATTAGACATCCATAAACCAATCATCATTAATATAACACCTAAACACCCTTACCCCTAAATCCTAGATAATAAACATTAAACCTTAAACCCTTATACTAAACCCTAAACCATATATAATAGACCATTAACAATAAACCCTATACCATAGTACATAACCCTAGATAATAAACCCTTAACCCTAAACAATATTATTTTCAATATTGATAATGTAAATTAAACTTTGTAGATTTACATAAACATAGCCATCTATAGTGTGTGTGTATATAGGGATATATATTGTTTTATTTGTTAAACATTCATCTACAATTTGCATATATGCATCAATCTAAAATATATGTTTATACGTACTCAAAGACCAAAAATCAAGTGTCATCAGTGTTAGAGACTTGGACACTACAAGAATGAATGTCCTAATCTCAAAACTAAGGAAGTAATTCAGTGTTTTGAATGCAAAAGATATGGTCATCTCAAAAGTGATTGTGTCAACAAGCAAAGGAGAGCTGAGAAGTCCTACATCACTTTTAGTGAGAGTGATTCTGACAAAGACGGATCAAATGTCGAGGATATGATCAACATGGTAGTATATCTAGGTATAGTTGGGGAATGGAATGAGTCAGACTCATAAGAGGAATCAAGTCTCTCAGTGGAGGATGAGAATCAAATACTTGTTGAGAGTTTGCTGAAGTTTCAAGACGAAAAAGGTCTTCGAGAAAAATTTGCGAAAATCCAAGAAGAGTAACAGATTGTCATCAAAGAGAGAGATGAAGCTTGTTGACAAAAAAGAGAGATGAAGCTATTGGTGTTGGAAAACAGCTGAAAACATATCTCGAAGAAGAAGTTGAGAAAAACAAGCTTCTGACGAATCAGCTTCATGAGCAACTGAGAAACATCAAAATGCTGACAAATGAAACCAAATATTTAGACAAAGTCTTGTACTTCGGAAGAACCAACAACGCCAAGTGGGGACTTGGATTTCGAGGTGGGTCATCTCAGAACAACTACGTCAAAACTCAGTTTGGGAATTAGAAACGTCTGGTGACAATAGGGTTATTGTGTAAAATCAAGTTCACGAATTGTTTTTAGCATAAGAAAATTGTGAAGAGTTTTCTAATAAAGTTTAAGCGTTGACTCGGCGTTTTCCGAATACTTGATAGTTTTATCAGACGTATGAGGTTCTCATAATTTTACAATTGTTAGTTGTTACTATAGCACTAACACTAGTTCTCATACACATTATCAATGTCTTCAACTATAACACTAGGTTAAAGTATTTTTCTTATTCTTTTGTCGGTCATCATCATTCATTATTCCCTCTCATTTTTTTTGTTATTAGTTTGACCATATGTTTTAATCTCTACGTCTTAATTTTTTCTGGCATCATTGCTTCCATAGGCCCAGCCAAATATCACTATAACTAGGTGGTTTGACCCGCGCCATGGCGCGGATATTAATAGTTTTTGAACCAAATTACATAATAAATAATTAGTTTTTATACTTTTGGATAAATTCAATTGATAAAATAGTAAAAAATAATATTTTTCTTCAACTATTTTTATTTTTTCAATGAAATTGTTATATAAATCTCGATATAAAAATAAAAAGTAATCATATTATAAAGAGTGACCAAATTAAATAAGTCGTTTAAAGAAAAGCACTTCAAATTAAATTTTTAGTTTTTTTATCATATATTATATTAACTATATTAGTTTATAATATTAACAAAAACATTAAATTTATGATCATGTGTTCGTCATTATTAATGAAAATAAAGAAAACCCATAAATGAGAAAAATATATATAAATTCTCTCTCCATAAAATCTTTTATTTTTATTTATTATATATGTAAAAAAACAATTTTAAAAAATAAATTTTTTATAATTCCTAAGTTTTCTCGAATTGACACGTAAATTAAATTTTTAAATTCACTTTCATGTAGAATTGTAAACTATATACCATTTACGGGAGCCAAAACCCCAAATATCACTATAATATCCACCTAATGTAATAATCTTTTTTTGGGCACCTCATATGATAAAAGTGCATAAAACAACTATTTTTTTGTCAATTTTTGGGCCTTAAATGACCGGCCCATTAGCCTTTCCTATATTTGGCGAATATAGAAGGAGGATTTAATGTAGGAATATTTACGATTTAAAATAAGATAAAAAATATATGTAATAAAATATAAAATGCAAAAAAGTTTGTGACAAATTAGATATAAAGATATAACCGTAATTTTTCAAAGGACCTCTCTTCTCTTTGTTCCAATCTTTGAGAGAGGGGAAAAGTCAAATCTGAGTTTGGGAGTTGCTTAATCTCGACGATGACGATTTCTCTTAGGTTCCGGCACCAGTGAATCACTTGGAACTGGTGCTGGTGTTTGCCTCGGCATCGGAGGCTTCACGTTCTCCGTTTGACCGCTTTTGCTTCGGAAGTCACTGAACTTTTTTAGACTTTCGGCTTAGTTTAGTGTCGGTTATCTTTTTCAGAGACTGACTTTTGGCTTCACTCCCATGCAAGAAAACCAAGTTCTCCATAGAAGACGCACGGTTCGAGATCAACAAAGAAAGAGGTGATGGAGTAATTCTTGAGGAGCTTCGGTTGTACATAAACCGTGAGAAGTGGTTTTCTTCACGGTTTCCGGCGATTCTAGAGTTCTCTACGGCAATAACCATGACGGCGTTTCGATTCCTACCAAGGCGGCGACGTACACTGACCGGCAAAGCCTCTGGCGAAATGTGTCCGAGCATAGCGTAATCATCGACACGTGGTCCTAACGTATCTGAGCCAAGACGTTTTTTCTTCTCTTGGTTTTCTTTAATTGGGCTTTGTTTACTATATTTGTTTTTTAAAAAGCCTTTTTGGGCTTGTTTGTAACAAAAAGTGTTGGACCTGGTTAAAGAGAATAAACTAGATGACAAAAAAAAAATAGATATAAAGATACATATAAATGGAAAACTGAGAATTATAGTAAAATATACTATTTTGATACAAATTAGAAAAAGAGAAGTATACTTGCCCCCATAAATTATTAAAGAGAAATTGTTATGAATACCACTAAAAAAAGTTTTTTAACACAATTAGTACAGATTTTCGAAAGTTTTACAAATACCACTAAGAATTTTTTTTCTCTAAATACTACAAATCTTAAATTTTCAAAATTACACCCAAAATCTTCATAAAACTATATACTAGACCCCTTCAAAACTATACCCTAAAAACTATATAGCGAACCCAAATGAAAAAAATTAAAATCTAAAAGTGTTAGAACTCGTTTTTTGTATTGTGGTTTTTTGTAAACTACTACTTTTGATGGTATTTTTGTTATAAAAAACATTTTAATGGTATTTTTGTTATAAAAAACTTTGTAATAGTATTTTCAAAACAAAAATTTATTTTGATGGTATTCTAAAGAATTTCTCATTATTAAAACTAGCTTAATTTTACACAAAATTTTGAAATTGCCTATATTAATAATTTTTATTAATAAGGATATTTTGTGGTTTTGCTACCAGCTAAATGCTAAATATTATTTATGGATCGCTCACCACATTTTGCACTGTTTTCAAAAGCCATTAGTGTTATATCATGAGACGATCTGATTGTATCCAGCTGTCCCTCCAAAGAAATATATAATTTGAAAATAAAACATAATTGACCGTATGGATTTTTTTTTGTTTTCTCGAGAATACCAGTTTAATAAAGTATTGGGACAAAAAGAATTTTTGCAATTTTTGCATGGAATCCCAATGTTATTTTCCTATTTTTATTTCTATATTTTGTTTTTTAGTTTTTATATTGTATCTTATTTATTTAAACAAATTAAACAAAATAACATAAATTAATTAGAAAACTCTCAAACTCATTAAAACAACAATAACTTTAAACCTTACTAACTCATAAAAGTGATTACAGCTTAACCAAAGAGATTACATGCTTAACTAAAGAGAAACTTAAAAGATTACATAAAGAGAAAATTAAAAGACTAACTTTAAATAGAAACTGGGGAAGTGGTCTTGGTCTAGTGGCAGTCATAAGTCCACAGGAGGCAGGTAGCACCACCCCACCCGGGATCGATTCCCCGCGCCTACGATAGTGTAGGTTTGGCTAATGGGCCGGCCATTTGTGGCCTAAATGTTGACAAAAAAAAAAAAATAGAAACTTAAAAGATTAACTTTAAAGAGAAACTTGAAAGATTAGCTAAACTCAAATCTTAACCGAAGCTAAAGCTTAATCTTAGCTAATTCAAGTCTCTTGACAAATCGGACTTACTTGCTAAAGATTAACTAGAAACATAAGCTTGTTTACGAAGTCTCCTTTATTAAGATGGCCAAACTGCTTAAAAACTTTATCATTAGGATCAAAAGTCGGTTTCTTTAACATAACCCTGTTCCTATTCACGAAAATACTTGCACCTTCGATCTTTTCCTTTTTGCTCAGGCCTTGAGTGCGGCGGAACTCTTTGGCAGCTTCAAAGGCAAGTCTAGCGGCATGTCTTTTCTGAAAACTTATGTTGGAAAGGATCTCATGGTCTCCTTGAGAGTAATTAGCCGACCTTGATGCCCTTAGGCATGAAGAAGAAGTAGTTGAGATTGTGATGTTGTTGGGGATGGACAGACTGCGTGAGAGAGTAGGCTTTTTGGTGGATCCAAAAAGTTTCTTCTTCAACCAAGGAAAGGAGGCAGAGACTACAGAGGAGAAAGTCATAATACTTAGGGTTTTAAGTTTCTTTCAGTCAAGGGTTAGAGTGTAGCCTTGTTTAAATAGAGAGTAAGGCGATCTCTTGTAGTGGTTGCTTTTAATTAATTGGTTAAATCGTACGACTAGATTTAATTGGTACATGCAGCGGATATGAATAGCTTTCCAACAACAGTATATTATGTTAAAATTAATTTTTCACATTTTTAAATGAATTCAAAGTATTATACTAATAGAAAATAATTTAATTTAGTTTTTATTATGTTAAGGATTCAAGCCTTACAAGTATGGAAAAAAACTATAACGAACAACTATTCATGTTTAAAGAACGGAGAATTACAAACTACACCATTTGAGCTGCATTTTACAAAATTACACCATTTCAAAGTTGCTTTTCAAAACTACACCTAATAAAAAAAATCTACCCACACAATACTACCGTTTTAATACTATACCCTAAACACTAATTAGCAAACCGACTTTAATTTTGGTAATTTTTTTACGGGTAAATCAACCTTTTAAAATTTTAAATGGGTGTAATTAAAGAAAAATATTGAGTTGGGTAGAGTTTAGTGAAGGAAGTGATGAACAGAAAAAATACAATAATGGGTTATAAAATTTTAAAGCATCAAAACATAAATTCAAATGAACCCAAAACCCGAGCGAACACCCACATTTACTCGAATTTTAAGTAAATAAACAAAATATTAGTAATTTTATATTTGTAGCAACTAAAATATCATAAATTGTGTTAGATATGAAAATTTTTAACTATCAAAAAATTAGATTTTTTTATAATAATATGGGCAATTCTTGTTAATACCACTAAATAAAGTTTTTCTTACAAAATTAACACACATTCTCGAAAGTTTTACAAATACCATTAAAAAGTTTTTTTCTAAAAAATACCACATATCTTAAATTTGCTTAAAACTTTCAAAATTACACCCTAAACCTTCAAAACTATACCCTAAATCCTTCAAAATTATACCCTAAACACTATATAGCGAACCCAAATTAAAAAAAAAATTTAAATTCTATAAATGTCAAAACTCGTTTTTTGTATTTGTGGTATTTTTGTAAACTACTACTTTTTCATGGTATTTTGATATTGAAAACATTTTAATGGTATTTTTGTTATAATACCAACATAATAAGTTTTTGTTTTGAGAATATCATTACAAAGTTTTTTATAACAAAAATATGATTAAAAATTTTTTTATATCAAAAATACCATCAAAAGGTAGCAGTTTACAAAATACCACAAATACAAAAAACGAGTTTTAACACTTTTAGATTTAATTTTTTTCATTTGGGTTCGCTATATAGTGTTTATGGTCTAGTTTTGAAGGGGTAAGGTATGGTTTTGAAGGTTTTGGGTGTAATTTTGAAAATTTAAGGTACTTATGAGAAAAAACTTTTTAATGGTATTTGTAAACCTTTCGAAAATGTGTGCTAGTTGTGTTAAAAAAACTTGATTTAGTGTTATTCATGAGAATTGCCCATAATAATATCAAATACACGTTAATGCAATATTAGATATGATAATCATATTGAATAAACTTGAAGTGATAATCTAAAGGAATTTTCTGTAAAATTTTCATTTATCATATAAGATCGTATACCTTTTTAAGAAGTATTATTGAAATTTACAAATATGAAATTAATAAATGATATATGATGATATAAACCATTAAAAATAAAAAAGATAATCATAAACAAATATCAAAAATATTAAATTAATGAAAAATCAAAAGCAACAGCTAAACAAAATTATTTGTCATTTATTATATATGATAGATTTTTGCTATAGAAATATATAAATCTAAGGAAAATTGATACAAAGAAGAAACAAATATGAAAATGCCACGTTACTGTAAACCAAAGTGATTTTTTAAGGTGGAATTATATTGATTAATCTTATAATAACAAGTCATCTAGATACGATTCAGTCCCACGCCTCATCCAAAACTATCTTATTACAATATGTCAAATATCAATTGTTTTGTTTGTTAATACAATATTATTTCGAGTTTATTACATCTATAGGCACTTTTAAGTTACCTAATATCATAAATAGGCACTTAGGATATATGACATACTTTCTCTTAGTAAAAATACTGATATACCCTTTGTTCAAATCTAACTAAACTTTTGTTTTCTAATTAGAATAAAAATAAATAGAAAAGAAAAAAAGATAGATCTCATCTTCTCCTCAAACACTAGTGAACATTTCTATGTTTTATCAACTAATTTTTTGATTTTGATTTGCTTTCATCAATTTGATAACGTTTAATCGAATCTTTTAAGATCTATTTTGTTTATTTTGTTCGTTTACATGGATGTTTGTAAGAGAAGACATTGTGAAACTTCTTTACCCAATTCTAATGGTGGATTCAAAAGGTTTATAAGCAAGATTAGCTCTTGTGTTGTGCTTATCTTTATGGGCCATTAGAGATTTTACTAGAAATTTTTTTCATTGTGATTTGTCTTATGTATTTATCTTCATTGTTTCTTAATTTGAATCTTTGTTGTATGTTTTTACTAGATTGAAAATGAAGATGATACATGTGAACTCTAAGTTTTTGGTTGATAACTCTTAATTTCTTATTCTTGTTGAGATTAATATGGATGGTAATTTCTACGAGAAATGAAAAATGAGAAATATCAAATCATCATCCACGTCTTCGAGTTTACGCGCTGGTCCACTCGGTTTAGTCCACGTAGTACCGTCCACGCTTTAAATAAAAAAATTTAATAGTGAAAACGTTTGTGTGGATAATATCAACTTTTTTAATGTGATTTTTCTATTGAATTGTTGTTCTTATGGATGCATCCATGTGGATACTATTTGGCGAATTTAGGACGCAACATGAATCTAAAGAAGCTTTATGGTGAACATTAAATGATAATTAAAAACCCAAACTCATGGACGTTTTTTTATGGACGTTGTGGATATATCACATTTTCAGTGCACACAACGTCATACTTGTGGACATCGTAAAACATACGGCATGGACATTTGTCTCAATCGATAATCTAAAACACTAAATCATGATAGATATTAAAGTGGACATCGTACTTGTGGAAATCGTAGATATCAAACGTCATACTTGTGGACATCGTAAAACACACGGCATGGACATTTGTCTCAATCGATAATCTAAATCACTAAATCATGATTGATATTAAAGTTCCCAAACAATAATCTCTTAAACCCTAAACGTAAACACTAAACTTTAAACTCAATTCGAAATTAGTACGCACTAAATAAGTCCACATGAACATATCCATCTAGAAAACAGTAAGTCTATAAGTCTATCCAAACTCGTTCACAACTTCACAACCACATTGCTTATTTTGGTTCTTGTCATCCATATGGATATGTCTATGTATTTTGATTTATAAGTAGAATTTATAAGTAGCTCTCGTCATTCATATGGATATGTCCATGGTGACAGCCAATGACGCTCTCTTTGAGTGAGTTGGGTCTTTTTTCGAATTTGTCGTGCTTAGATTTCTCAGACAATTATGACCCAACATGGATGCCAAAAGAGACGAAAACATGTGATTCTAAATAATCTTCTTCATGAACGATTACTCGTGGACGTTATTCTCTACAAAGTTCCTAAACACTATTCTCTAAAACCCAAAACCCTAAACGTAAATACTAAACTTTAAACTAACGCACTAAATAAGTCCACAAAAACATATTCATCTAAAAAACAATAAATTTATAGGTCTATCCAAACTCGTCCACAACTTCACATCCACGTGCTCGTCAATATATTTGTCCACATGGACAACATTGATAATTTTAGCTCTAGTCATCCATGTGGATTACAACGGGATATGGTCACCATTTTTTCAAAAATATATCAATATGGATATCAAAATATAAAACTTTTATAATCATAATCAGAAACACTAACAAAATTATTTTTTTAAACTCTAAATTAAAAAAATACCAAATAAAAGATGGATAAAGAACAATAAAGAAAAATTAAAAAACAAAAGCGAACAATCTCAAACTCGAAATTAAAAAACACTAAACTTTAAATTTAACACCAAACTCGTCCACAAATTCACATCCACGTATACGTCAATATATATATGTTCATATGGACAACATTGATTGTTTTAACTCTCGTCATCCATATGGATACGTCCATATATTTTGATTTATAAGTAAAATTTAGGGATCAAATTATTCATGTCAACAAGATATGGTCAACATTTTTTCAAAAATATATCAATATGGATGTCAAAATATAAAACTTTTAAAATTATAATCAGAAACACTAACAAAATTATTTTTTGTAAACTCTAAATTATAATAATTACCAAATAAAAGTTAGATAAAAACAATAAACAAATACTAGTCCATAAAATACACCCAAAAAAGTATAAGGGTCAATTAATTAAAAAAAGAAAATATGAGAAAAATATATAAAAATATGACACCAATTATATTAAAACAAGAAACCAATTATGGACCCACATGATTAGACAACTTTTACAAAATCTAGGCAACCAAATAGTTGAGTTTCTGGTTACAAATTTCTCGTTACCAACAATTACCACACGACAAAATAAGGGCAAAAAAGTCACAAATAGTCATTTTCAAGGCTTGAAAGTGCACCTATATGTCAAAGTATCTTAAATTGTAAGAAAACAAATACAAAGTGCCTTTAACTGAAAATCACTCTATTATTTCTCATAATTAAATCTAATCTAATAATTAAAAACATTTTTACTAAGAGGACAAAAAAAATTGTATTTACGATACAATGACACTCTATATAACCTATGGTTATATTTAAAAACAAACAAAAACACAGAAGAAGGAGAAAAAATTAAATTTCAACATCAAAATAGGAAACAAAATAGAAACAAACATATTAGAATAAAAATATTCAAAAAAGGAAAGGAAACATTTTAAATTTCAAAAATAAAAAAGTTGTAACAAATAAAGTCTTAACTTGATAAATTAATTTTTAAAATTCACACATATTATTTATGCTATTTTTCGACCCGTCACAAAATTACACATATTAATTTCAAAATAAAAAAAAAGAAATTAATTTCAAAATACAAAAACATATTGTACTTACAGTGTAATCAAAGAATTACGGAATAATTTATTAATAAGGTAATTTAAATTTTTACCGATTAATTTCTAGGTATAATCGTAGATTTTAAATTTTTAACATCGAGTTTGATAAAAATTGTGATCTCAACATATTTTTATTTTTATAACGGGTCATTAAAAATCGAAAATTGAATTTGAAATCACGAATGATAATTGTTATTAGACTAAATTAAATTTAGTTTATGTATACTATGTGGGTGTAATGTTTGCGACGGGTCGGAAAACATCAAACATAATTTACGAGATATAATCATATAATTTAATAGACCACAAATATATAATCTAAGTCGATGTAGAAATTTTATGTACTCTATGAAACAAGAGACCACAAATATATAATCTAAGTTGATGTATACATTTTTATATATTTTTACCGAATAATTTTAAATATAAAATTAAAAACATATCTTATTACTTTAAATTACAACAAATTTAAAACCGCACGTATTTACGGATCCACATCTAATCAAAAATTAAATAACGTGTAATGTGAATTAAATGGAAAATGGTCGTTAGGAAATTGTTTTATATTTAATTAAGAAGAATTCACAAAACTACACCCTTTCAACCCCTCCTTCACAAAGCTACACCTAATTTATTTTTTTCACATATTTACACCCTTTCAAAGTTTTAAAAGCTCGATTTACCCTAAACACTAATTAGCGAACCCAAATGAAAAGATTTTAATTTTTGTAATTCTTTAAAGGGTAAATCGAAATTTTAAAACTTTGAAAGGGTGTAAATATGTGAAAAAATTAAATTAGGTGTAGTTTTGTGAAGGAGGGGTTGAAAGGGTGTAGTTTTGTGAATTCCTCTTAATTAAATATAAAATAATTTCCTAAATTTTCTCGAGTAATAAGTATATAATTTAAATTATAATATAAATTAAAATACCAAAAAGACGTCGTAGACGTTTTAGTAAATTTCAATATATTAGTAACAATTAAATATTTTAAATTATTATATAAAATAAATACCAAAAAGATATTGTACACTTTTTAGTAAATTTATTAAAATTTCGAAAATATTATATTAATAAATAATATATGATAAAATAAATTATGAGAAATAAAAGGGATAATTACAAACAGTTTTCGAAAATATTAAATTAAGGGAGAATCACAAAACTACACCATTTGAATTACATTTCACAAAACTACACCATTTCCAAAATACTTCACAAAACTACACCTAAACACTCAAAATTAAATCCAAATAAACTCTACCCAAACAATCATATCCCGTTAATACTATACCCTAAACACTAATTAGCGAACCCAAATGAAAAAAAATTAATTTTGGTAATTTTTTAAAGGTTAAATCAAGCTTTTAAAATTTTGAAAGGGTGTAAATATGTGAAAATATTAAATTAGGAGTATTTTTGTGAAGAAGGGGTTGAAAGGGTATAGATTTGTGAATTCCTCTTAAATTAATTAAATATAACATAATATAAATTATTTAGAACTAAAAGAGTAGCAAACAATTTTCGAAAATATTAAATTAATTAAATATAAAATAATTTCCTTAATTTTTGTCTTTGGACGACACGTAAGCAAAACTCTTTGTCATTTACTATATAAGATAAGATATGAATTAATTTAGCATACAATATCAAATCGAAAGTGAATTTAGGAATTTTATAAGATTTAATATTTTAAAATTGTTTTTTTATTTGACATAGAAATAAAAATAAATATAGATTTTACGAAGACAGAATTTAGGTTTTTTTGTATTTGAGTTTATTTCTTTATTTTTTTGTCACATGGTATTTAATAATCATATACTATTAGACTAGTATGGTTTATTCATTTTATAATTAATTTAGATAGAACCAATTTCTGTTTATTTGATTAACATCAATTATTGTATATATATACCATGTAACCAACATTTTAAATCAATAAGAAGAAAAATGTTTTATCAACATAATTTCTCTAAAATGGTATCAGAGCAATCTCTCGCTCGTCTTCTCCGATTTCTCTTCTTCTTCGATTCGTCACTTTCTTCTTCGATTCGTCTTTCTCATCTTCGTTTTTTGCCTCCGATTTACCGATAAATCATCTTCTTGATCTCGATTTACTCTAGGTCGAAGTTATCTGAAGCTAAAATGGTGAAACGTGGAGGAAAGCCGAAGACGCGTAGTTCCACGATGGAGGATGAGTCTCCGATGATCGGCGATAGATTCGGTTCACCGATTCATCGAACTGTTGCAGGATGAGCCTCTGTTGCAACAACACATTGATAAATCGATGAATCAGAATCGATATGATTCTTCACAGAAGAATCAAATCTCGTCTGATAGCATTCATAGTCCTTATCACCTACACTCTTCAGATCATCCATGTTTATCCATGATCTCTTACACTTAAGATGGATCGAACTATAACAACTGGTCTATTGCGATGCATATGAGTTTAGAAGCTAAGAATAAGATTAGTTTAGTTGATGGATCTCTTCCTAGGCCTGACCAGACTGATTCATTGTTCAATCTGGAATCGCTGTAACAATATGGTTAAAGCATGGTTGTTGAATGTAGGGAGTAAGGAGATATATGATAGTATATTATACTATGAAGATGCAGTTGAAATGTGGGATGATCTGTTTAAAAGGTTTAAAGTGAGCAATCTACCAAGAAAGTATCAACCTGAACAAGCTGTTATGACACTTAAGCAAGGAGAATCTGATCTCTCTACTTATTACGCAAAGAAGAAAACATTGTGGGAGCATGTAGCTAACACAAAGTCTACAGTTGTAAGAAAGTGTGATTGTGATCATGTTAAAGAATTGTTTGAGGATGCTGAAACAAGTCGTATTATTCAGTTTTTAATGGGATTGAATGATAGCTTCAATAACATTTGTGGTCATATTCTTAACATCAAACCAAGGCCTTGCTTAACAGACATCTACAATATGTTGGATCAAGATGAGAGTCAAAGGAAAGTTGGACAAGTTATGAAGGTAATTCATCCATCTGGTTTTCAAACTCAAGTCAACATTCCAGAATGCTCAGTCCTGGCAACTCAGGGAGGCTTTAAGAAGCCAAAATGTTCTCATTGCAATCGTATTGCACACATAGTTGACAAATGTTACAAGGTTCATGGTTATCCTCATGGACATCCTGTTACTAAGAGACAATCTAGCTCTATTGGATCAACCAATCTTGTTGCTAATACTAGTCAGAATGAGTATTCTTCAGGGATGGATGAGAATATGTGTAAAGATCATATACAACACATGATTGCCTACTTGAGTAACAGGCTTCAGACTCCTAGCATCACAACAACCACTACATCAACCGAAAAGGCTCACTCGCTTCGACTTCAACCTCTGTACCAACGGTTAATCAAATCATTGGTACATTCCTGTCACTATTCTCAAACACAAATCAATATTTATTATGATATGATAAATTCAAATATACCTAAAGGAACTGAGGTGTCTCTTAGAGCTTGGGTCATAGATTCTGGGGCTAGTCATCATGTAACCCATAATAGATCCCTATTCACCAATTATGTACTTTTAGATAGAACTTATGTAACACTTCCTAATGAACATACTTGTTAAGGTAGAAGGAATTGGTCATATTCAACTTACTGATGCTCTTTCTCTACATTCCTGAGTTTAAGTACAAATTGTTAAGTATTAGTGTATTGACTAGAACATTACATTCTATGGTTAGCTTCACTTAAGATGCTTGAGTTTTTCAGGATCTTACTCAGGAACTGTTGATTGGTCAAAGTAGTCAAGTGAAAATTCTTTACACACACAATATTGATAAGGAGAATGATAAATTTACTTTACAAGGTATTACTTCTGTTTGTAATAGTTTTCAAACTACATCTGAAACTTGGCATAATAGACTAGGTCATCCTTCAATGACTAGGATTGATTTATTTTCTGATGTATTGTCTTTACCTAAACAGAATAAAAATAAAGTTGTTACTCCTTGTCATGTGTGTCATTTAGCTAAACAAAAGCGTTTACGTTTTATATCTCATCAAAATATGTGTGTTAAACCTTTTGAGCTAGTTCATATTGATACTTGGGGGCCATTCTCTGTTGAAAATGTTGATGGATACAAGTATTTTTTGACAATTGTTGATGATTTTAGTAGAGCTACATGGGTATACTTACTTAAACATAAATCTGATGTTTTACATGTTTTCCCTGGTTTTATTGAAATGGTAGAAACTCAACATAATGCTAAAGTATATTCTGTTAGATCTCATAATGCAAATGAATTGAACTTTACAGATTTTTATTTACATAAAGTAATTAAGGCTTTTCAATTTTGTCCCGAAACTCCTGAACAAAACTCAGTTGTATAGAGAAAGCATCAACATTTGTTGAATGTAGCTAGAGCTCTTATGTTTCAGTCTAAAGTTCCACTAGAATATTGGGGGGAATGTGTCTTGACAACAACTTTTTTGATTAATAGGCTACCATCTCATGTGTTAGATAATAAGACTCCTTTTGAGAAACTTACATCTAAGGTTCGAGATTATCATTATTTAAAGACTTTTGGTTGTCTTTGCTATAGTTCTACGTCTCCTAAATCTAGGACTAAGTTTGAACCAAGGTCTAGAGCTTGTATATTTCTAGGATACTGATGTGTGGCGTTTTTAACGTTTTAAACATAGGATTTAGCCACACAATAGAGTTTTTTATGTGTCTTTAGTTATTTTACAGGTAATAAAATGCATAATGGCGTCCCGAGGCTCTAAGGATGGACTTAAGGAGTTTTCAAGGCAAAAGAACGAAGAATGCAGAAAAAAGGAAAAGGATCGATCGATCCTCATAAGAGATCGATCGATTATTGTGCAAACTTACAGAGTTTTTCTGGATCGACCAAGAGCCGAATATTCATCCATCTACAACAGGATCGATCGTTCTTTCTAGAAAAACTTGCGGAGAAAAATCAGATCGGCCAAATGTCGAAGAACGGATTGATCCCTGCTCCGCATCAAAAGATTTAATATCCTTTTATTTTTGATTCTGCCTATATATTTTCCTATTTTGTAAGGGATTCGCCCAAAACCTATAAAAACTTGTTTTTAACCTCTTTAAGAGGTGTGCTTTGATAATAGAAGTTTTTGGAGACTTTTGCATCCTAGATAATTCTTGGAATCTTCGGTTTCAATAACAGAGTTTCTTCTATCCTTATTCTATTTATTTATTTTATGATTTCCTCAAACATAATTGCTTTGATTTTCATTATGCTTAGTGAGTAGTTTCCCTTAGGCAATTAGGTTGGGGAAAAAAGGGTAAATCAATCTTAGGGTTGATAATTGTCTAGATCTTAAAACTTTATAAAAATTTAATCTAGTGTAATGTTCTTAATACTTTAGTTGAATTGGTCACTCAATTGATAGAACCCAAGAAGCTTCACCTTCGGGAGAAGTGTGAAGATTCCTAAACAATTATCCTAGAACTAAACCTAACTTAACCGAGGAACCTGTGTTAATAAGTTTAGTGGTTGAATTGAATTCAACTTAACGTTTTCTAAAATTTAAACTATCCAAGGTATTGTTTTAGTTTACCTATTCGAAAAAGGATCATTGTCACGGGAGTGGATTGATCTAAGCAAACGTTTTCAAAACCTTAAAGTTACTTTTGTTAAAATACATCAAAAACCTGAAAGTTGAAATCCCTTTTAAAGTACCCTCACCTGGTTGTTTACCCTTTTAATTTGAATCCTTAATCTTGTTTAATGTCGTTTTCGTTTTCTTGTTAGTCATTCTTAGAACTCAAAATAAACCATTCTTTTATTTGCTTAGACTAAGTTTATTTCTCATAAGTTTTAATACATTGATTGCTCTTGATTCGGATTGACATCTTATATACTACGGTTAGACATTCGAAAGAACGAGTGTAAAATCTCGTTTATCAGATACCCTGCATGTTACAAAGGTTATAAGCTATTAGATATAGAGACACACCCCGATTCTATTTCAAAGCATGTCATTTTCTATGAGGATATTTTTCCTCTTGTATCATCTGACATCAATGATGATGCAAAAGCCTTCTTTCCTCATCTTCATTCGCCTGCACCACCCCATGATGTCTTGCCTCTTGTGCAAACATCTTCGATACTCATCAACATCAAGATGAGATATCCTCTGAGATTCTAGTTCCTACTGAGCTTGATTCTTGTAACCAAAGAAAAAGAAAAAGCCCTAAACACTTGCAAGATTTTCATTGTTATACTAATATTTCTACTAATACTTACAAGAGAGATATACATGAAATTACCTCCTGGATATTCTTATATTACAGGAGAAGTAGTTTCTGAGAAAGCAGTTTGTAGATTGCATAAATCCATTTATGGTTTGAAGTAAGCTTCAAGACAATAGCATCAGAAGTTCTCTACAACTTTGAAACAATTTGGTTTTCATAAATGTCATTCTGATCACATCACTAGACCTGATATTACTTTTGTTTTTTCTAAGCTAGCTCAATATTCAGTTGTTCCACGTACTACACATCTTATTGTTGTCCAAAAGGTTCTACGTTATCTGAAGGGTTCTATAGGTCAAGGTTTATTCTATTCCGCATATTCAAATTTTGACATGAGAGCCTATTGTGATTCTGATTTGGGAGGTTGCTTGGATAGTAGAAGATCTTGTACATGATATGCTATGTTTATAGGTGGTTCTTTAGTCTCATGGAAATCTAAGAAGCAATTTGTTGTTTACATGAGCACCACTAAAGCAGAGTACATGGCAATGTCTATGGCTACAAAGGAGATGATGTGGATCATGTATGTTCTCATTGAGCTAAATGTGCCTTTGAATCTCCTTGCTTATCTTTATTGTGACAGTGAAGCTGCTATGAATCTTGGCAACAATTATCTTTGTCATGAGAGGATAAAACATATAGAATTTGATTGTCACAAAGTCTGGGAGAAGATAGAAGAGGGCACTATCAAGACTATGTTTGTGAGGTTAGGAGATCAATTGGTTGATGTACTTACTAAGTCGTTGTGTCCTTCTCATATACGTGATCTCATAGGCAAGCTTGGTCTTCATAATATCTATGAAGTTCCGGTTTGAGGGAGACTATTAAACTAGTATAGTTTATTAGTATAGTTTATTAGCTTTATAATTAATTTAGATATAACCAATTTCGGTTTACTTGGTTAACATCAATTGTATATATATATACCATGTAATCAACATAATTTCTCTAAAATATTCATCTATTTATTCTAAATGAATTTTCCAATAGACTAAAAGCATATGAGTATGTATATATATTATTACGTTTTAAAACATATTTATATTGAACGTATACACACATTATATCTTAAAAATATTTTATTTTCACATTTCAGTGAAACATGAGGTAAGGGTGACAAACTTCTTGGTGAGCACAATCATCACGTACAAGCATTTAGAGCTGCTAGAGATAGATTAATTGTAGATGAACGGGAAGAATTCAAGCTTCATTGGATCGAGAGGAGATGTTCAAATGGTATAATACACAATATTCCTACTACGGATGAAGTTGCTACATTGATTTCCGAAGGATTCAAACCTAATATGGAGCCACGTGACATTCTCATAGAGACAAATTATAGAGAACTTACAAGGATTACTGAGTTGCATCCTTCTTATCATGCTTTGCAATACCCTCTAATATTT
Organism: Cochlearia excelsa; assembly: GCA_963556525.1. NCBI lineage: Eukaryota > Viridiplantae > Streptophyta > Magnoliopsida > Brassicales > Brassicaceae > Cochlearia > Cochlearia excelsa. Next base: position 271,223 of record CAUVZT010000015.1, read on the forward strand.
CCTTATGGCGAGAATGGATTCTGATTAAAGATACCTCTCAGATTCGACGATACAATTGGCAGAAGGCATAAAACAATAACAATGAGAGAGCTTTCGCATACCTATTCTAGCGAGGGATAATGAGTCTCATACTATAACGAGGAGTGGACGATTGTATCAACAATTTTTGGCTGATGTTCACATTATGATAGAGTCGAAAAACCTTATATCTATGACATACGATTCATTGCAAAAAGCAGCTACCGACACAACGGATGGTAACAACAAAGTTGGTAGTCGCATTTTCATATTATCCTCTTTGACCAAGATACATGTATCAACATTATCTTGATACAATAGCCATATGATATGATTATAATATGCATAATCAAATGATATTTATTTACATTAATTTTTATATGTACACGCACACATTTATCAAAAAATTTATATCATAGCATAATCTATACGTTTATTTTTTCAAACAAATTATTAATGTTCGCACATGAGTGGGGGTCAATCATCTAGTTATTTTTAAATTGAATGTTTATAGAATTAAAATTTTGCATTATTAATTTACTAATTATTATGAAATGTGTACTAAATACCCCATTTGTTTCACCAAGAACGTTACGTTAAGAAATTTATGTTTTCTATAAAATACATCGGTAAATATAACTAAATCAACCAATAGGAAAATAAAATTGCATTGTTTTATTGTTTAGAAAATTAAGTTCATTTAATTTCTGCTTAATAATTGAGTAAAACACTTGTGGGCTTATTGCTTAAACTAATTGGGCTTCAAAGGCCCAAATACGAAACAGGATAATGATATTTAATCAGACTCATATCTTAGGCTCACTTGTCTATTATATAAGCATGCTTTAGGGCTTATTCCATGTAGAGGACGAAACCCTAATATTAGACGAGCTCCACCATGCAAAGCAAGGTAACGGCGCAGAGAAACAAGAGGCTGAATCCAGAAACAGAGAACCGATCTCTTCAAAACCAGAAGATCAATCAGATTAGTGAAAAAGCATAGCTGCTTCATCTTTGGTGGTAACAAGTTAAGTCATCACCAGTCTGTTGTCTGATTCAGTGAACAAGGCATTAGTGCCTAGGTTTAAAGGGGTAGCTATTGTTAGGCCTTTGTTGTAACTCTTATTTGATAGTGAAAGCATGGTAGTTTTGTTCTGCCCCCAGATGTAGCGTACTACGTGAACTGGGTCAACAATCTCTCGTGTTATTTACTTTAAGCACACACCACAAACCTGTATTATAACCTTATCGGTCATCTAACAGATATGTGATAGAGGTAGCAGATCGATGGTTTTTCCAACAAGTGGTATCAGAGCACTCCAGTGAGGTGTTTGATTCAGCGGTCTGCATAGTAGTAAACAAGGTCAGAGAGTTGGTTTGCTCTTGAGTTGAAGAGCATATTGGTGGTTGAGTTTTTCACAGGTCCGTAATTCTGCATCACTTCTCTGATTGAGTATCTCAGGACAGAGATAAATCAAAGAAAAGTCATGGAACCTACGTTGGGGAAATTCGTGGTGGAAAAGTTTGATGGTAAAGGAGATTTCGGTTTGTGGAAGTACAAGATGCTAGGACAACTCATGATTCGGGGTTTGTTGTCAGTTTTGAGTGATGAGACAACAACTTCATCACAGTCAGAAGTTGTTGAGGGATCGACAGAGACCAGAGTCAGAAGTCTGTTGGGGACTTGTCTGAGTGATCTCATTCTCAGGAAGATAATGACTGAGACCACATCACTTGGTATGTGGAAGGCTCTTGAGAGAGATTATCAAACCAAGTCACTTCCATACCGGATTTACCTCAAGAGGATGTTTTCATGTTACAAAATTGAAGAGGATAAATCCATTGAAGAAAATCTGGATTTCTTCTTGAAGCTGATAACTGACCTCGCAAGCCTGAAGGTCACTATCTCAGATGAAAACCATGCCATTCAGCTGTTGTCAGGCCTTCCATCTCAGTATGAACAGTTGGTTCATACACTTCAGTATGGTACTGGAAAGGACACCCTCACGGTTAATGAGGTGGTCAAAGCTGCTTACTCAAAGGAAGCTGAGTTGAAGCAGAAAGGGTTGCTCAAAAAGGCAAAACCAACATCAGAAGGCTTATATGTTGAGTCTCGTGGCAGATCTGCTTAGAGGCATGACCAGAGAAACAACACAGTGTTTAGGTCAAAGAGCAAAGGCAAATCTAAGTCTAATCAAGTGTACAACAAGGCAGGCAAGTCATAATGTTTTGTTTGTGGGAAAGAAGGTCATTGGAAGAAAGATTGTCTAGATAGAATGTTTTATTTTGTTAAAAAAAATTTATAACAAACTATTTGACTTGATAATTTGATATATGGTTTATATAAATAACCTTATTATCCTAAAACTTGTTATAAAATATTTTTAAACAAGATATATTTAAACTGTGTTTGTATTATATATATATAATTATATATATGATTTGTTGAAATTGTAATAATAGATAAACTGTTTATAACAATAGTGTATAATACATACCATTATATGTGATTTTAGCATTAATCATGTTTTTCGGTTTAATTGGTTAACTCGGTTTAATATGGTATAACGAAACATATTGTTATACTTTGGTTTATTCGGTTCGGTTCAATTCGGGTTTTCCACATTAAACATCCCTGGTTAGAATAATTATTTGGGATTATTATATTATGTTACTTTCTTTATGTTATGTGTTTGTTTTACTGGGGAGTTACCATGATGACACTTTTTTGAGTTTGTGCAAACAATACGGTTAATTATTTTTTTCAAAAAACACCACAAAACTTTATAATAGCTTAAGAAGTTACAAATTCAATAATAAACTCTTAAATTAAATCTCGCACCTTCTAAAAAATGTCAAAAAAAATTCTAGTGGTATTTCCAAAGAGCCTTTTATTGTTATTTTTGATATTTTTAAAAATGGATGGTATTTTTTGGCAAAACAATACTTTTATTGTTATTTAATTAAATTATCTTCGTCTCCTTTTCGAATTTGTCTTATTATTAAATTTGAATAGTGAGTTGAGAAATTGAGGGTGAAAGAGTTTGAGTATATATACACTATCACTTGAGATTGAATCTAGAAATCATATATATATATATATAATAAATTCTATAAATTATATGTTTTTGTCTGTTTTTATTCGCTTAAAATATAAGGGAAAGTAATCATAATTTTTTGATAAATGTTTATTTTTACAAATGATGTATACTTATTATTATGTTATTTACATAATTGAGTATATAATAGACATCCTTTTTTTTATTACACACAAATAATACTTTTTTCATTTTTGCTTTTTACAAAGCTTTACAAAATCTGAAACATTATTGTCCTCTTCCATTTTGTCCGTAGAAACATAACACGTGGATAATAATAAAAACACATTTAAAACATTGAAACATAACACATGGACAACATTTGACATTATAGAGTGAATATCATAGATAACTCATTAATACATTTTCGTAGATAAGTAATAAACGTGAAGTTTATTTCCACGTTTACAACTCGTGTATAACTTGTCCATAACTATTATTTTAAATAACAAATTAAAAAATATTTGTGTTGAACAAGTTGTCCACATTTTTACTCACAAACTATTAGTTTGTAATAAACAATACATATCAAATATTTGTTGTTGGACATATTGTCCACGCTTTTTACTCATAAATCAATTGTCTAACAAGGAGAGAGACATTTTGCATGTGACGTAGTTTAATATTATTATTTTTGGAAAACTTTTTATGTTGAAAATATTTAAAATGTTTATGCTTTTGTTGTTTTTTTAATTTTGAAATGACGTTGAAATTATCAAGAAGAAAAAAAACTTGTGTGACAAAAAATTAAGTCTATCAAACAAAGAGAAGTAAAAAGTAAGGACAAAAGTGTCTTTTTATTGTCAGTACATTTAACAACATTAATAAAAAAATTTGGTACATCGTACCATTTCTCCTAATTAAAAACCAGAGAAAAATTTGAATGACTGTGTCACTCTAGTGGTTTTGTAACCCCCCCTAATTCTAGTAGTTAAGTGAAAACAAATTTACAAGAAAAAATAAGTTTTTATTTAAGGAAATATAAGTTTGTTTATAAGATCAAAAGATATTCTAAAATTGTCATGTTATAAATTATATTTTATAACATTTTTATTGACAACTTTTATTTTCTTAATGTGACAAATATATGTTTAATGAATGACATTCTTAACTTTTTAAGAGGAATTACAAAAATACATTTTTTGTTGGTTTTGTTGTATGAGATGTTGTGTGTGTTTTAGTGTAGTGAATGATAAGTATACAATTGTCTCGTTTCATTTGTTTATGAGGCATTTGATTAGTATACAAACAAGCCTAACTGATTTATTTACTAGGTTACACATTTATACATATATTGCATTGAAAATTAATTTTCAAAAATTCCAATTTATATAGTTTAAGCAATGGGAGTTGGCATATCAAAAACAAGCGTAACATGTAAAAAATATCGAATGTAAATATTATGGATCCAATAACATATCTAGACTTTACATTTTGTCTCCGAAAAATTACACCCAATCTTTATTTTCAATATAAATTTGAGAAACAAAATACTACAAACATTACATGAAAACAAAATGAAAATGTTACTATACTTTATTGGCTCAAAACCTTGTGTGGTAACTTGTTCATGATTTTTTTTTTAAAATAGAAGAAGGGGTTAAGGCAAATCGATATCGAAATCCTAATGCCAAAGTTTGTTTTTGAAGAACAAGGCAACAACAAAGTAAAGTAAGAAGATGAAGAAAGGGCAACAGATTGTGTGATTTGTGTAAGTGATCTTGTTGTTGATGAAGAGGGTGGACTTTCTTTATCAACAACAAGATCACTTACACAAATCGCACAATCTGTTGGCCTTTCTTCATCTTTTTACTCTACTTTTGTTGTTGCCTTGTTCTTCAAAAACAAACTTTGGCATTAGGATTTCGATATTGATTTGTCTTAATCTCTTCTTCTATTTTACGAACCAACAAAAAATTGTGATAACTTATTCTACATCATTATCAACATAATACCAACGAAAGATAGCTGAATACTAAATCAACCCATTACATCTTTTAATCAAGACAATCATGTTTCCGTCTTTCTTGTCGTCAAACACCTCTATCTAAACATATCTAGCTTCACTATGCACCTGATAATCATCGGATGAGTGTTGGATATTTTCTCCTTATATAGGAAAGGAGAATGCAAGAGTCTTTTGTTTCACCATGTAGTCCATAATACCACCATTACTCACATTTAATATATATTAAAGTCAAATTTGGTGGTTACACAATTGATTAATACAATCAATTATTCACTCAAGAATAAAACTTTTTGTGGGTTTTCGTGGCTTACCCAAGAAAAATTAGGCAACAAAACCCACGAAAATTTTCGTGGGTATCTTGTTTTTTTTACTAGTGATATTGTATCTACATATATTTGATTTTTTTAACTTGATATGTCTATAAAATCTGCAAATATATGTAAATGGATTACAAATTAATGAAACGTTATTAAGTTCCGTAGACACCCACCACCATTGTCAAACATTTCATAATTCATATAATAATAAGTATTGCACGCATGGTCGAGTTTTTTTTTTTACTTTTTTATGGAATATAAGGTTATTCATGAGTACATAGTATGATTTTTTTTGGTAATCTTGATTACATATAATCTAACGTGTGGAAATATTAATACTAAAAGATATTAATTGACTAGAAAATCACAAGCCCCTCTCTAACATTTGTTTTTCATATCCTATTTGATTACGTACGTGGCGTTTTTTAGGTGACGTCATTTAAGTGACGTGAGAGTTTAGCTTAGCAAAATGTTGTCTTTGAGAGATTAAAGATGATTAAACTCAACAATAAGTCAACGATATCAATTATGATATACAAACAATATTTACTTAGTTACATGTTAGACTTCGACGTTATATTATTTTGCAATTGTTTTATTCGTTATAATCAAAGTCTGATTGGGACTTTAATAAAACAAGATAATGTAACTATATAAGTACTTTTATTGCACTTTAATAGTAGAGAATTAAAGGTCCATTTACATTATATAAACTCATGAAACCTAAGCTACTACTCTTTAGTAAGTTTTCTAACAAGACATGAAGCCAAATATTGTAGTAAATAATATAAACAACTTTAAGAGACAATCATGGTAAACAACTATATGTCTTAACTTGTCAAAACTAAATCAAAAATACCATTGCTACATTAAACTAAAGTATGCATCTCATTCTCTTCTTATTTGTATTAATTTACACCATAAAACAAGCTTAATATCACCTCTTCAAGAGAAAGATAGAGATAGAGAGAAATAGATACATATTAGAACCCACCTCGATAAGTATTCTCATGACTAAATTGCTTCCATAGTAGTAGTGATACATCTCCACTCGGTAAATTCGATACATTCTCACTACCATCGCTTCCGTTGTTCTTAACACATTAAGATGCATCAACGGTATTGCTTCCTTTATATGTGCCTTCAGACCATGACATTCTCTTTGGTCTCTGTGTTGGTTAAGTAAGCCTGAGTTTGGTTTTCCTCTAGCTCCAATGCAGCACGAACACTCTCGAAGAACTTGTCATCTTCTTTTGGGAGGAAATGCCCTACATTGTTTGCATAGATACCCACATTTGACTTGGAATGATAAATTCTCTTGTATAAGAAGAATGCATTGTTGTGAATATTATCATACCTTGCTTCTTTAGTTTTTGGTTTCTCAAGGAACGCAAATCTTCAGCGATTAATGCTAGTTCAAGCTGATACATTGAAAACCATGAGATTAAAACAATACACTCAAAGGAGAAACATGCATGAACCCCCTATGAAACATTTTTCAAGCTCAAAGTGTAATGTATAAGAATCACCAGCAAGAAACACAGAAACTACATATTCCGATAGGCTTTAACAAATCCCTATGAAACATATGTCTAAGATCATAACCAACAAAAACACAGATAGAATCTGAGATTGCTTTTTTATAAACTCTTACTTTTCTGTTTTACCATGTCCTTGGCTATTTCCTTTTCTCTCCATTCATCGGCCGATCTATCAGCTTGTTCAAATCTTTCAGGCTCCTGAAACCAAACCAATACCATCAAAAGTTACAAACACATGTGACATCAAAGTAACATAGGAGGAGGAATCAACAACCTTAGCACGCGCATCTCTGCAACGTACCATCTCTTTCTTTTCTTCTAAAGTTTGTGTTTCTTTCCGATTTATTCATTATTGAAGACAATCTAAGTAACAACAACAGATTTTTCCTCCCATGGAGTGGAGAATTTCCTAAAAGGCAATAGCTTTGCTTCTAAACTTATTTACTCGACAAACGATTCTTCTTACTTTTTCTGTTTGACATGTCCTTGGCGATTTCCCTTTCTCTCCATTCGTTGTCCAAATATTTCAAGCTCCTGAAAACCAAACTAATAAACACAAAGTAACTGAACAAGAAACACATAGGAGGAGGAATCAACAACCTTATCACACGCATTTCTGCAACATACCGTCTCTTTCTTTTCTTCCGCAGTGTGGGTTTCTTTTCGATTTCTTGATTCTTGAAGACAATCTAAGTAACAAACTTAAAAGTTTGAAGCTTTGCTCTAAAAGTAGACATAAAAGTGTTAACATTGTTTCTACAGAAAGTGTTTGTAGATAATTTTTCATAACTTGTAGATAATATTAAGACATTCTAAATCATCCTAAACACTTTGGTTCTAATTGATACTTTCTTTGATGCATTATTCAAAAGCTTATTCTCCCTAAGAAACTCATATTCAACACTAAGCCTCCTTGTAATATAACTGAAAATCGATTTCACTAAAATTGTAATAATTTTGGTTTTTTTTCTTCTTACACTGATTTTGCAAAGGAGAAAGCATGTCTTTGAATCGGAGCCCAGTGATCGGAAACCTAATTTTCAAGCGATCTTCTCCGGAACGGATCTGAGATTCGGCGCGTCGCTGATTTCGAAAAATCGATGGGATCTCGGAACGTCGTGAGATCGACGCGCGTAACGAGGAGTAGGAGAGATCGCAACCGATTCACGATTTCGAAGACGGCGGAGGAAAAACTGCGTCGCGGTGGATAGGTCGCCTAGGTTTTTAGAGTCTAATAAGACGTCGATTTCGGTTTGGGTAAACCGGAATTGGTTAGGAGCGGTTTAAATAAAAGACCGGTTTAATTTTATGGTGGGTTAATAACCCATGTTATGTTAGTTATTGTGAAGCTTTGGGAAAAACAAAAGAGTTTTTATTGGTTTGGGTTGATTAAATCGGTCTACTAAGTTAAATTATGTTAATTAATTATAATATGTTTCAAACCTATGGTTTTTTTGTGATATTTCCTTTTATTTTGGTTTGAATCATTCACACCACTTTAACCGTGAACCATCTTCTAATCTGATATAAATGTGTCATAAAATTTTGGATTATTAAAAATTTGTATAAAAAATTAAAAAATTGAGAAATTCCTAAAAATAACATGAAAAAATGTTTTTTGGACAAAAATAACATTACAAGTTTTTTTTCCTCAAATACCTTTAAAATGTTTTTCTGGACAAAAATACCATAAACACAAAAATCTAATTTTAACACTTTAAAACTTAATTTTTTTTATTTGGGTTCGCTATATACTGTTTAGGGTATAGTATTGAAGGGGGTATGGTTTAGTTTTGAGGGTTTTATGTTAATTTTGAAAGTTTTAACTTAATTTTAAGTTTATGGTATTTTTGTCCAAAATTTTTTTTTATGGTATTTAAGGAAAAAAAAACTTTTGATGGTATTTTTGTCCAAAAAACTTTTTTGATGGTATTTTCGGAAATTGTCCTAAAAAATTTCATTCAACTTTTTGTTCATCTTGTATCTTTTGACATTGGTTTGAAGCCCAATACAATTTTATAAAATAATATTGATATTTATAAATAAATAAAATGTTTTTCATTTTTTTATATGAGTTTTTTTAACCATTATGATTCCTTAGCAAAGTGGTCTTTGACTTTTAGTTGACTTTTAGTAGCCTAATGCACACAATGATAACATATGGTCATCGTATAATTTATAGTGTAATTCTTTAAATAGCATAAAATAAAATATTTTTGCCACAAAAAGTTACAATTTTTTTCACTCAGTTACCATTAATAACTTTTGTAAACTAAAATATCATAAACACAAAACAAATTTTAATAGGGAGAATCACAAAACTACACCATTTGAATTACAATTCACAAAACTACACCATTTCAAAAATACTTCACAAAACTACACATAAACACTCAAAATTAAATCCAAATAAACTTTACCCACACAATCCTACTCCTTAATACTATACCCTAAACACTAATTAGTGAACTCAAATGAAAAGATTTTAATTTTGGTAATTTTTTAAAGGGTAAATCAAGCTTTTAAAATTTTGAAAGGATGTAGTTTTGTGAAAAAAATTAAATTAGGTGTAGTTTTGTGAAGGAGGGGTTGAAAGGGTGTAGTTTTGTGAATTTCTCTTTTTAATACTTTAAAATTTAACTTTTCCATTTGGATTGATTACTTAGTATTTAGGATATAATATTGAGGAGTAGGGTTTATGGTTTTGAGTTTAATTTTAAATGTTTTAAAGTTAATTTAATGTTTTTGGTATTTAGGTCCAAAAAGCATTTTAATGGTATCCATGGAAAAAAAACTCTTGATGTTATTTTGTCTAAAACTCTTTTTCCATAGTGCTTTTTGAGAATTACCCTAATTTATAGTAATACACAATTACATGTTTGAAAATGAAATAAATATCATTGAGATATTTGATAGCTTTTAAGATGGATCATGTCAATTTATTCGTATTTTTAAAAAATCATAAACTTATATTTTTAATGCACTTTGCATGTATAAAAATATAGTACTTTAATAAACTTTGTAAACCTACTTTAAATTACAAAGCCCACCGTCAAGTCCAAACATTTATGTTTGTTTAGTGAATGTTGTATTTTGTAGTAGAAAAGTTTTGGATTAGTTATAGTTTACACCATCTCCATCAATATGATCTAATGACTTTTTTTTGACTAATTTTAACTTTTAACCAATAAATTAAAAAAAGAAATCTAAATTGCATATTTAATCAAGAAACCTATCACAATTTGTACACAATTTGTAATATCCTTAAATATAATAATAATATAGAGCAAAGATTATTTTTTTTATAAATTTCTTTCTATAGACATTATAGACACTCAATCTTAGAGCATTTCCATTAGTGAAACCCATTAAAGGTCCTTAATTTTGTATATTTTATTTAATTAATGTTTTAAGGGTTCTAAATTAAAAAGAAAAAAAATTGTGTCTCCATCAGTGAGATCCATATGGAATCCTTAAACTAAAATTAAAATTTCACACATATTAAAACAAAATCAATTCTACACTAAAGAGATCAGAACTACACTAAAAACCACAAATAAAAACTACACTAAACTACTTACTAAAATTACACTAAACAAACCATTGAACAAGTCAAAACTCCTTCTCCTTCTCTTTAATGGTTTGTTTTTTGTTGGTAAAAACTGATTAATGGTTTGTTTAGACAAAAAAAATATCAATCAAAACACAAAGAAACAGAAACACGTCACCCTTAACTCATTAAAATTTAACACAAGTTTTAGTAAGAAGATACACAAGTTTAAACACAAATACAACACAAGTTTTAGCCAAGATTTAACACAAGTTTTAACACATACACTTAAACAAGAGAAGCATAACACAACATAAGTATAACATTAATTAAGTTTTAAAGTGATACATGACTTAAACGGAAAACATAAACAAGTCTTCTTTATCATTTAAAAGAAAACAAAAGCAAAGTCTCTTGTTGTGTCTGTTTACAAAACCAAAGACACATAGACATTCTGGTGAACTATGATTGCATCTTCGTTATTTGTATTTGTTGAGAGTTAATAATTCAAAACGAATAGTATCACAAAACATATCAAATAGCATCAAACATATCAAATAGCATCAAATAACACACCAAATATCATCAAAGAACACATCAAATAGCATCAAAGAATCCAATAACACATATGAAACTGTAGAGTTTATAATATCAAAATTTCATACAATAGATCAAATTTTCATACCTAAGACCATGAAAACTACAAAAACCCAGAAATCCAACTAAAGATCAAACCCTAGATCTAATCGAAGATAACTTAACATAATACAATCAGAGAAAAAGAAGAGAGATAAACTCTCAAAAAACATAAAACCAAAATAAACAGAGAAAAATTTGGTTGGCAACGAAAAAGAGTAAATTCAGACACAATTTTCTTTCTTTTTTATTATCAACCAATAAAAAATCGATACGTAAAGACCCTTAGAGGACTTCAAAAAAACTTAGCAAAGGATCGATCCTCGGTATTAAATTAATTTTTATTTATTTAAATATACAAATACAAAATTGATACCAATTAAGGGTCCAATAAAAATACATTAAGCAACCCTCGATGGAGGTGCTCTTAGAGCATCATCAAAGGAGATTTTCATAAGGGATCTTACCTAAAAAATATAATAAAAAATAAAAAAGAAAGAAAGTGAAAATAAGAAATTTAAGAGTTGTTGCTTATTTAAAAAACTTTTTTAATAGTTTAAGAAACTTTCAAAACATGTGTCTTTTTCTTATTAGTTTAGTTTTATTTTAAATATTAAAATTTAAATACAAACAAAATTATATTTAAATATCAATAAAATAATATTAAGCACACCTCAATTATAGTCTTATATTTTGGAAACACTAAAAGGACACATGCCTCTTTCTTATTGGATTGATATTTTTAATTATTTTAAATTTAATTAAATAACTAAATAGTATTATTATACATTTCTAATCTTTTTTAGGGTGAGTCACAGTAATTAATTATAATTTCCACCACCGTACCCTTCACCGTATCCTGATCCATTCCCTCCTCTACCAGCGCCACCGTCGCCGCCACCACCACCACCACCACCTCCACCACCTTTTCCACCACCACTTCCATATCCAGAGCCGCTTCCATAACCTGAACCGGAACCTCCGTTTCCACCACCACCTCCACCTTGGTTTCTCTCTCTTCGGACTCATAAAACGCAGAAAATTCGTGACTATCGGTCAAATGTTTGTTCTTCTTTTGACAGTGATAGTGTTAATTTCGGCTTTGTACTTGTTGTTTTACTACTTTCCTTGCATTGAGAGGAATCACCTGCCGGTAAAAAACTCTCCGGCGGACTCTCCGGCGATCTCACTGAACTCTCTGGGGTCGCTCCGTGTTCCTCCTCTCTTAAGGTCACCGACCTCAGTCTCTCTTTCTTATGCTTTTTTTCTCTTTTTTTGGTGTTTTAGATGCAGCTATTGATCCCCATCGAGAGACTTGGGAATTGATGCAGCTATCAGTAGCTAATAAATGATTATTATTTGATTCCAAATGATGATCTCTTGTTAGTTTCTTCCATTCTTTTGTTTCCATTAATAAATGATTGTTATGATCATCCTGCATCCTAATGGCTTGCTTATTCATGCCACTTAATTTAATGTAGGGAGAAGATTGGGCCCGAGGTTTACAAATCTCTCAAGGTATACGAAAAAGCCTTTGAGGATTTGGATGAAATGAATTTGATGGTACAATATTTGGTAAAGGAAGGACGGTGCACTAGTGAGCATATTAAGAAGCATCTCAAGTTATATGAAGAGACTGTGATGGATGCGTATAATATGAACGCGAAGCTAAAAGAAGAGTACGAGCACATGGAGTTTATGAGGAGAGGACTGCTAGAAAAAGAAGAGTACGAGCACATGGAGTTTATGAGGATCAATAGGAAGTTCCAAATACTTGTCTAGGCTCCTTAGTGGCCTCGTTTTTGTATATTTGGCGCATTGTATGTCTAGGCTCCTTAGTGGCCACGTTTTTGTATATTTGGCGCATTGTATGTCTAAGCTCCTTAGTGGCCTCGTTTAATAGAGTCGATCCCATTTTTAATGAACTCGCTTTTAAGGTCTAATTAATGATGGGTTTTTACATCTTTTTTGTATGATCAGATCAAAATTCGAGTTTGTCGTTAGACACAGATCTACAATTGTTTGTAATAGACGAAAGCATTGTTCTTGCGTTTGTCGCAGCTTCTAATTCCGGTAACCCGTTTCAATGTACTACCAAGTGCGAGAGGTTATCATGTACCTGTTCTATTGTGGAACCCGAAAAACTTGATGGCGACAAAGACTACATTGCTCGCGAAAGAAGGATAACTTGGTTTATAGTGCTCGGGTTTGTGTTCATTGTTCTCTTGGGGGCATTCCGGAAGATAAAGAAGCTACTTTGTCCCTTGAGTGCTTTCTCGGATAAACTAGTAAGCAATTCATAGCTTGTATAACAAGTATCACGTGTGTGTGTGTTTTTGAAGTAGCTTACATCTAGTTTTGATTTGTTTACAGAGTTGGCTGCATAGGGAGAGGAGAGAACCAACTTTTCATGACATTGAACTCGGGGACGTGGAGAAGGAACTCTATGCTACATACAATCTTGGAAGAGACATAGATGTGCCAAAACCAAAAGATAAGTATTTTAAATCACCAAGCGGCAATGATGAGTCATCCTCCGAAGATAAGGAACACCAACATTGTGTACTTGACTTGAACCGTAAGCTTAAGGGAAAGTGCATTATTTATTCGGATGACGAAGAAGAATCAAATTTTTATGATATTGAACTCGGGGATGCGAAGAAAGAACTCCGTGCTACATACAATCTTGGAAGAGACATGGATGTGCCGTGCCAAAGCCAAAAGAGTTTGATCTCAAAAGGTTATCCTACGGGGACGGAGACAAGGAGAGTGCCGCGTATTTTAAAGCACCAAGCGGCGATCAGGAGTCATCCTCAAAAGATAAGGAACACCAACACCAACATGGTGTAGTTGACTTGATGTGCTACACATCCAAAGCACATAGTTTCGCGTATTAGAAAGCAGAAAGAGGCGATGAGGAGTCATGCTCAGAAGATAAGGAGCACCAACACCAACATTGTGTAATGACTTGAACAGTAAGCTGAAGGGAAAAGGACATAGTTTATTTGAATTAGTTAATTTGAATTTGGTTAAGAAACTCACAATGTACATATATAATTAGGAGTCAAGGATCTCTATGTATGTCTCTTTGTTTTAATTAAGACTTGTTTATCTGCACTTGGCTGTGCATAAAACTGAATATGTTGGTTTGCTATGTAATCTTCTCCTCTTTTTTTTTGCAAGACAGTCAATAAATAAATAAACTACTTTTAGTCATCAATATTGAGTCTATTTTTTAGGAGAAGAAGCAGCAAGTCTCAAAGACTACGTACTATATATCCTGTCCAAATTTTAAACATTGAAACGTTGACTATTATTGTCTCATGGTCTTTAATAAGAGGCCTTGAAGAACATGACCAAGTTTTCATGAGATGGCAGAAAGAAAAAAAAGTCAATTATAACAAAGAGAATGTAAATGTTGTCTTCAATATCGTAGGTAATAAGCCTATATGAACTTTCTTTGCTATATATGTGTAGTTTAAAACTACTAAGAAGAGATGGCTTACTTACTTGTAAAAACTGAAAGCCGGTGATCAGTAGTCCTCGATCGAGCATCAAATCAATGGTTCTTGTATGTAATGTTTGGTAAATATAGTTGTAGTTCTTTAAGCAAGTCAATGGATAAGATATGTAGGAGACAACAGACATCATGGATACTCTCGTTAACCACATTATCAAGCAAAAGAACTTGCCTATCTAAAATCTGAGGACAAGTAAAATACTACAGATGACCAAAAAAACCACAATCCAGATCATCGATACATGTTGACTCTAAAGCACAAGAGCCGCATAGAGTCCCTAGTGAGCCCAAATAAGCCAGACACTTTCTACTTAGATTATGGCATACAATATTATGGATGTCCAACAACAGTGATCTGGTGACATATGTCCTAGATTCAAATCATCAATACATGTTAACTCTAAAACTGAGAGAAGCCTTGCCGGTCTCTCATGACCCCAAATAAGCCTACACATCCTACAATACAACTATACATTCACCTACTAGTCATTCACTTAGAGATCATAAAATGTAACTTTCTTCAACTTTATCTCGCACACATGGCATGAATTGTTGTTCATATAACAGAATACAAACTCATTTTCAAGAGGAATTCACTTCTCAACCTACATGTTCTCATCTCCTCTCTCCAACTAGAAGTTAATTACAAAGTTTTTTAATTAATAGATCATAGATTACTACTAATTTCACATAAACCAAATCAGTCAACACTAAACCAGTTCATATAACACTATCAAACTCCATAAATCAACATATTCAACACTAAATCACTTCATATAACACTATCAAACTCCATAAAATCAACACTAAACCACTTCATATAACAATATCAATCTCCATAAATCAACGCTAAATCAATCACAGAAGATAAAGAGCAAAATCCAAAACCTTGACTTCACATGTAACACTACCAAACTCCATAATTCAACTCTAAATCATTTCATATATAATAATATCAAACTCCATAAATCAACACTAAATCACTTCACGTACACCTACAAGCTTCTCATCTCCTACTTCTTTTCCTTTACTTGGACATTAATACTATACCTCCATGTTACACAAAATATGTTGATATATATATATACACTAAAAACATAATATTCATCATTTCATGGAGATGTTTTGTAATATTTGTGGTATCTTATTACAAGCCATTGTACAATTGAAATGATAATCATAACATTTTCTATATTTTCACCTTTGTGTATATCCTCTATTCTACACCACATATTATTCCTTCATTATATATTTCTTATTATGATTAATGTACTACTTTTCATAAAACAAAAAATCCAAGATACACATTAGCAATAAACACGATATTATAAATTTCCATTGAGCAAACAAACAATGACAAGTACCTAACTGCCATTGTTTCTCCTTGAAGAAGAACATGAAGAATATAAGAGTCGTCGCTCCGTAAACATCAAAAATAAAACTTAACAATCTAAAAATGTATGTCTTTTACATTATTTAGTGATACAATAAGCAAAACATACCGTATCACTCTTGGACGATGGCACATCAAGATATGTAGCAAGTTTCGTCAGCTGGAACAACACCTCATCTACAAGTTATTTATATACCTCTTATTCGCAAATAGGTGTCGAAGCCTAATCACTATTTTTCTTACTAATCACAAAAAAACATCATCTAATGATCTGAGTAGGATCAAGAACATGAAGAAGAAACATGACTAGATTGATATTCCAGATGTAATGATTTAAAAGTAATTTTAAGTGATTTCCGGTCTTATAAACCAATCTCTATAGGCAAACATAAAAGCATTAATACACACATATTAAAAGTTGTTACCTCCATGACGTTTCCTTCATATTCATGGACCAAGACATTGAGATGATTGATGATGTAATCACCCATTGCTGTTTGGTGGTGAATACCATACATGGTATCTCATTTTGCTTTGCGAATCTCAGAGCCGGTAAGTTATCGAGAATCATATTCACTTGGTACAATTGGTGGGTCCTCTGTTTCAAGAGCTTGACCTCATGCTCGTCGAGAGAACTGGTGGTGCGAGAGATAGGGAGACTCGTTTGTGTTCATCGAGAACCTATAAGCGAGTTATCAATCTTGGTTTGCGTAAGGAAGGCTATAAAAGCTGAAAAAGAAGCTCGGTTTCGATAGAAGTCAAGGAATTAACTTTGGCTAAGATCGAGTCTCCATTCGAATATATGTGCATATAACTCCCCGGAAGGTAAAAACCATTGCAAAGCCGCACAAGAAACACCAGCGAGAAGAAAACTCGGTAGGCACCAAAAATCGATTCTTCAAATGTAAATCCATCCATATACACCAATGTGTAATAACCAAAAACGATGTAGCTTAACTAAATGTTCTTGCATATATAGTAAATCAAATCAATGTGTAATAACAACAACACAATGCGTTAATCACCAAATTCGGAACTAATGTTATGTATCTAAAGACATATATCAAATCAGATCGAAAGAGTCGTTGGCATATCATATCTGGACAGAGTTAAACATACCTATTTGTCTTTGTCCTTAACTCTATGCTCACCCAGCAACTTTTTTCTATAAAACCCATCTCAACAGAAAGCATACTTTCGATATTTCCTTCACCGGTTAAAATCGCTTAAGAATCTAGCGGTTTTGGTCTGATCATCATTAGCCTCACCTGATCAAATTTCAAAAAAGACATGTAAAAACAAAGAAAGATGTAAACAAAATGTATCAGGAGGAAAGAAATATAAACAAATGTTTTAGACTAGCCTTTGTTCTGTGATAACTCTTTGGCGTTTTGTGCTGCTGATATGACCAGCTCGAATGTTAGAGGAGCCAAAGCCGACCACTTTTCATGTCTTGATGTTGCTATGCCAGCACAAATGCCTACATATCAAAGCCACAAGAAAAAAAAAGTAGGGAGATTCTCATGAATATATCACTAAATCAAGTTTCTTTGACAAAAATAACATGCACTATCAAAAGAAAGCATAAAAACTAAACCCTACTCCCTACAAAACTAGACCATAAAAACTATATATTGACCCTAAAATGAAAACAAAAACAGTTAAAAGTGTTGAACCTTGTTTGTTGTAATTGTGGTAATTCTGGGATAAAAACGTTTTAATGGTAATTATGCAACTTGTCTTTGGTTGCACAATGTGCTTTTGTGATGTTGACCAACAACAAGTCTCCTCTCTCTATCTGTTAACATTGAACACACACACACATATGACTCTTTTAAAACATAACTCATCTCAGTATTCATACTTTTGATATAGAGAATGTTTCATCAATGTAGCCAATTATACGAAAAAACAAGCTTACAAGGGAAAGTTTCGACATGAAAATGGAAACCCTTCACTGTGAATAGAACGGTTTGATTTCACAACAAGTATCTGCATATTATACACATTAAAACCCATGTCAAATATCAAAAAATTAATTAGACACAAGTAAAAGCAAGCAATGAGAAACAATAACTAGGTTACATGAGAATGTTCTCAAAGCCTTCAATTAATTAATGAGGCTCATAAACAAAAAACAAAGCACACAAATAAGTTGACATCTTTCTCTGATTCAAAATCAAAACTAAAAATTGGACCCAAAATAATCAAAAAGTCAAAGCCTTTCTCAATTTTCAATTTGTTTGAAGCTAAACCCAAATCAAAAGAAAGCTCAAAATTAATAAAAAGTTCACACCTTTCTCAGTTTTTCTTTTGATTCAATCCTAGAGAGAGAGAGAGCAGAGCAGAGAGAAAGAGTAGAGAGAGAGAGTGTGTGTAGAGATAGAGAGAGCAGAGTAGAGAGAGAGTAGAGAGAGAGAGTAGAGAGAGAGTGTGTAGAGATAGAGAGAGAGAGAGAGTGTGTAGAGATAGAGAGAGAGTAGAGAGAGAGAGAGAGAGAGTGTGTAGAGATAGAGAGAGAGAGAGTAGAGAGAGAGTGTGGCCGATGAGATTCGAAACCGGGACACCATGATAAACAACGTGCTACTCTTACCACTAGACTACAACTATTTTACTTGTCTAATTATCACATTAAATATATATATATATATATATATATATATATATATATATATATATATATATCGTACAAAACATCTCTTTCAAAACAGCTTAACGAAAAACCCTAACTCTTTATTAGAGTCATTTCTTCTTCTTCTGAGTTATGATCTGATTTTCATATCCTTAAGCTTTTTTTGTTGTAAAAAAAAAGGTGATTCTGTGAAGTTTGGTGGATAATAAAGAGAGAGAATCTTTCTTGAGAGAGCTCTAATTTCTTCGTCTTCTTCTTAGATTAGGCTTTTGAAACACTTTACTATCCACCAATCTTTTAGAATCACTTTTATTTATACATATTTTGATGAGTAAACCTCTGATTTTTTGAATTGATAGATAAGCTTAGGATCTTCATTACACAAACTTTGTCTGTTTGATTTGGTTTGGTAAAGATTTTACTCTCTTATTGTTGTTGTTGTTAGTGTTGTTTCAGATTGCAGACAAAGCACAAAGTTTTTCTCTTATTTGAGCATTGTAAGATTGCAGACAATCACTTATTAGACTTTGATCTTTAAGTAGCTTTAGGGTATGACTCATGGTAAGGGTCTGCTTCTCCTTGCTGAGATGAGCCCTGCGGGTAACCTTACCACACGAGACTGCAACGTAGCAAAAGATGGCTTTACGCTCACTCTGATTTCGGTTAAACATGTGGCTTGGAAGTGCGGGTGCTGTGAAAGGTGGTGATGCAATTGGTTAACAGTAACAACACTCCATACTCTGTAAAGACACCACAAACAAACTTTACATTCATAGATTAGTATCTTTAGGCGAAATATAAAGAGAGTCATGAATGCTCTTTGTTTTGCAGGTGGATTGTTGACTTAGAGGAAAAGTGGGACAAGAAGTCATAAAGGCGGAAAAACCAGCAGAGACAGGTCTTGTTGTCTCTGTAGATTCGAAACGCCAGAATCGGCTTTTGAAACACTTTACTATCCACCAGATTTCTTCAGATTTTGATCTCATATGTGTGAAAAGTTCTCAATTTGATAAATTGTATTATTTTTGTTGATGTTATTTCGATTAGGCTCTGGAGATTGTTGTTTCCGGAGAAGGCGATCTTTGGGTTTCTCTGTGTTCTCTCCGTCGATTCGCAGGCTCTTCTTGTTTCATGTTCAATGATGGTTCAGTCACCGGTTTCAAATCCGAGAATGGTTTGATCCCTAATCAATCCTAGCTCTAATCTCAAATCCGCGGAAGAGACGGAAGCTGTTGGTATTGCCCTGTGGATGGAAGTGCGTCGAAAGAGAGAGAGAGAGCACAAGAAAATCTCATAAATGAGACATGACCAGGAAGGAAGAAGGTACTAAGGAATATAAGCACGATGAATGGAAGCATAAGTGTGGTGCATCGAGTACTTGACGCTTTGGTTGTGAAGGCTTATAAATGTGAGAACGGAGAACAAAAAAGACTTAGTTGGTTGTTTCTTTCTCAAATAACACAAATTATGAAGAAAAATATGCCAACAGAGATATTCTACATTGTATGTGAAATAATCTTTATAAAAATCATTTAAGCATTTCCCATAAGATGGATTTAAAGCATCCAAGTGTGAGATCCTACTTACTGTTCATGTAGCACTCAACAAATCAGCTTTAATCGTGTTCGCAATGTCGTAAATTTTGTTAATAAAACAAGTTAAAAATCAACTTCAACGCTTGCAAAATCGGAGACAATGACAAGGAGCATATATATCCAACAATGTCAAAATCAAGAAACCGAGTGTATAAGAACTAAAATAACACTGAAAAATTCACAACAAGAGCAGAAACATAGTTATTGACATATATTTTCAAAGTCAATTAATCAAATACTATGTATGCATACAATAAATCAAAAACCTCTATATAAACAAAACATGATCCCATAAAATCTCCTAAAACAACACTGAAAAGTCACAAGCAGAGCATAAACTTAAATATTGATATATCAAGAAATTCACACATTATTATGCAAAGATTGTCAAACAAATCTATGACACAAAGCTTCACAAAACTGCTCTGAAATCAGTTAATCAAATACTACAAATGCATACAATCAATCAAAAAACCTTTCTTCTATAGTCTCTTTCTTTCAATAAAACATGATCCCATTAAATCTCTTACACATCTCCCTATTTTGCCACAAAACTCATACCCTACGCACACATATATATATAAGAAAACTACAACAAATCAGCTTTAATCGCGTTCGCAATGTCGTAAATTTAGTTAATAAAACAAGGAGCATATATATGTTGGAAAGTGTGATTCAATGGTTTTAACAATGCAAGAGTTTATAATGTTCAATAAATAAACGTTTTTGAGTTATTATCCTTACTTTACTAATGAGTAACGTATACTTCCTATATCCAACTGTATAACAGAGACAATAAGAAATATCAAGAATATGTATGTTTTATGAAACCCCTAAAGAGATATTGTTCATGGCAATGAGAAGAAACGTAGAAGAGAGAAAGAAAAGATGTGAAAGTCAATACAAAATCCAACACTACATAATATTTCAAAAATAATTATCCATCAAAACTTCGTGTCGTTTCATATTTTATTTTTAAAGACATCGTGTCGTTATTCAACATAAGCCCAATTAAAATATTTTCTTAAAAATCTCATTATTTAATAATTGGGCCCAGCCCATAAATAGCACTAAGCAAACAAGTCGTCATCAAAATTAGAATCAAATGTTATAATACCTTTAAATAATTTTGATTTTTGTTTTGATTTTTATAAATTTCAAAATAAATCAATTTTATAAACTGAAAACGTGATTGTTTTTATTTAATTTTAAGAATTTGATAAAAATATTTTAAAATTAAAAAATAAAAATAAAACGTTTTTAACAAAATCATTAAAATATGATATAAAATAAAGGGAGAATCACGAAACTACACCAATTACATTTCACAAAACTACACCATTTCAAAATTACTTCACAAAACTACACCTAAACACTCAAAATTAAATCCAAATAAACTCTACTCACGCAATCCTACCACCTTAATACTATACCGTAAACACTAATTAGCGAACCCAAATGAAACGATTTTAATTTTGGTAATTTTTAAAAGTGTAAATCAAACTTTTAAAATTTTGAAAGAATGTAAATAGTTGAAAATATTGAATTAGGTGTAGTTTTGTGAAGGGAGGGTTGAAAGGGTGTAGTTTTGTGAATTTCTTTAAAATAAAATATATTTTTGTTGAATTTAAAGGTTTAGAAGTTAAATATTTTCATTTGGGTTCACAATTCCAAATCCAAGACATTTGTGATTAGTTTAGGGTTTAGATTTGAAAATATTTAGTGTTTTATGATTTTGGTCTACAAAAGTCAAAGGGTATGTAAACTATTATAAAGGTACGAGAGATCTTGACTTTTAGTCAAAGGGTATGAGGCAAAATGTTAAAATGTCGTTTTGGATTTGACAAAATCTTATATACCCACAAAAATCTCATATACCCACAAAAATCTCTTGTACCCATTTTTTATTTTTTTTTGATAAAAAATCAAAAATTTGCAAATCTAAACCCTAAACTAATCGGGGGTCTTAGAGTTGGATTTGCGAACCCAAATGGTAGATTTTTAATTTCTATACCCTAAAAGTTTTCAAAAAAATATTTTAAAATCGATTTTATAATCATATTTGGATGATTTTATCAAAAACATTTTAAATTTATTTTTTAATATTTAAAATATTTTTATCAAATCCGTAAAATTAAATAAAAAATACTGACTTTTTCAGATTTTAAAAATATTTTTTTGTAGAATATAAAATTATTAACACAAAAAAATAAAAAAAGTATCCTCGCTAAATTACAGTTTAACCAAAACAACCTAAGAGGAGTTGTCATGTTTTTTACCCTCAAAATTAAAATAAAAACAAAATCAAAAATTTCAGATTAAAAAAATGAGAAATCTAACGGAGAATCTCGACGTCGGCGATTCGATCAGTTATGGAGACGATTTGATCAATTTATTGAAAGTCAAGAATGGATTCGAAGTTGTATCGCAAAGTTTCGACCACTTAAAAGTTCTCCGTCTCGCTTGCGACAATGATTTCAATCAGTTACAGATATCACTTCAAGGTCAGTTTTTTTCGATTTGGGTCACTTTAAAATTTATGGGTATTAATAGTTTATGATATTTATGATATCATTAATAGTTTATGTTTATGGATATCATTAATTATTTATGGATTATCCAAAAACATAAACATAAACAAAACATTAATAGTTTACAATTAGGGCATGGATAGGGATGATATACGTGCAAATACTTCCGTAATGAAAGGTTGGCCTCCATTGAGTACAATGTTTCCAGAGGAGATAAAGATTTGATAAATTCCACTCTTGTTCGTATGATATGTCACGTCAAAAGTACTCGCTTGAGTCTCAAGGCTCCTAGAACCCTACAAAAAAAAAAGAAAACCAACCTCCTTTAAGTCTCCATGTCTAATGATGTATGATTGAACATATGTTAAATTAAACTTCTTACTTTGCCTCCATGTTTATCATCTAATAACGGCGTAGCAACTTGGTGATATAATCCAGTCCCTGTTGATGATTTGATGAGATAAGCCAAGACATATACTTACCAAATTATGGAAATAAGAGATAGATGTGTACCATTTAACTCTCTAGGCCGAATTGTTGGCAAAATAGACGAAGAATCAACCTCGTTTGTGATTCGAACCCGAAGTCTATCCACTTGGACCGATGAGGGATTATCATTAGCATCATTCAAGTAAATTGAGAAGACACTAGGCTCTCCAGCAAAAGAACCATTGATCCCTGAACCATTTACTATACTTCTTGTTCCATCACAACAGCCTGCATAGACCGTATAAGCATATGGCATACCCGAGATACTCTTGTTGTTTTTTATATAAGAAAGTGTGAGCGTGAAGTTTCCTTGTTCATTCAAGGTGAAAGACAATAACTGGACTCCTGGCTCAACATACTTAAACTTCAAATCTGATATCGATATAGTCAAACCGGTTTCTTTCACCACATGAGCATCAAACTGATCATAAACTCTGGATACTAAGTTTCCGAATCGGTCTCGCTAGTGTATCAAAATCTCCATTTTGGAAAATATCTGCCATGTGTTCCATGTGCTTAGCTCGGACTTTCATATGTTCGTGCAACTAAAAACATCTAATGGCCTTGAAGTTAAAAGAATCAAACAAAAATAAGCACAAGTTTCTCATCTTAAGAAACATTATGAAACTAAAACTTTCCATGTAGCAAATTCTCAATCACCTGAAGTAACCTCTAGAGGTAGTAGAGTACCACCATTCAATTTTTGACCCTCTTTCTGGGCACCAAGTAAGAATTTTCCAGAGGTCACAAGAGCAAACTCAATGGAAACATAACCAGGTGCAAACCATCTTACATATGGTACGAGATTAATGTAGCTATTAATTGTACCATTCTCATTGAGTAGTGACAATGAAAACCCTTCTTGCTCCATATCTGTACCGGAAAACAAAACATTGTTACCAAATGCATCTTTGGGAATAATCGAGATAGATGCATTCGTCCCAGCTTCAAACTCGTTGTTAAAATCCATCCAAGAAACAACACACACAGATGGATAAATTAACCCTTCACAACAAGTAAACAAAAATATATTCAAATTTTAGTATCTTTCTAATAATTATTAATAATATTTCCAACATACAAACTAAACTTAGTTAGAGTCATAACTAAACTATATAACCATAAAATAAAATAAAATAAAAATAACATATTTGTGAATCAAAAACCCAAACCTGCTATGGCTTCAAAATTAAGAGAAGAATCTGAAACATTGTAGTTTTTGTCTTCTATAAAGATGTTGAAGAAACCGGTCTTGATAGGTATAAAAGAAATCGTCCCAGTGGAATTATGAAAACTAAATTTCATTGAAACACCGGTTATGTAGCTGCTGTTGCCGGTTTTACCGTTCACCGAAAGTGTAGGTGAAACAAAACGTTGGTTTTGTTTTCGGGAACTCTAATCACCACTGTCGCGGTTTCACCGGCCTTGAACTTGTCTTGATTATATAACCAATAGGATGTATACTTGGATTCAACTACACAATTAAAATAATAATACTAAGTTTTGATTGTGATGGAGTCACGATGATTCAACTACACAATTAAAAAAAAAAACATTATGGTTTTGATTGGCAGCAGATTTTACATTAGTTTTAAGTTAAGATAATTAAACCACTTAAGAAATAATGTTTTGAGTTTCTTTAATCATACAGCCACTAGACGGTGTTCGTGCCCATGTCGCCGCCACCGCCGTATGGTGGTCAGAAGCGTCGTGAACCGAGAAGAAGAAGAAAACGAAAGGAGTCATGAGAGAGAATGATCTAGCCATTGTTGTTTCTTTTTATCTTGCTCTTTGGTTTTCTTTGGTGGTGAGAGTATAGAGAGAGAGGTTTTGATATAGAGAAAGAGCTAGGTTTAACTTTCCTTTGATCGTGGGATTAAGTTGGTTTTTGTATATTTTGTTAAGGTTAATCGGATTAACTTAATATATTTTTAAAATAAATCTTTGGTTTATTTATTAGATCTCATACTTTTGGGTTTGCTTTTGGGAATAGAAATTTTAAATATGCTATATAGAATAACTTCTCGTAATGTTCGATTAAGGTCATACTAAATATTGTAGGGAATTTGTTTATTTTTATCAAACAAACTATATAATAAAGAATCAGTCAAAGATTTTCTTATTTAAAATTGATTTTTTTTTTCAAACTAGCACATCTCTAGACATTATTTGGGAGGTAAATCGCCAAGTGTACTCATTATCGGAGTAATATATAATTTGTTTGATTAAAATAAAAAAATTTGGGAGGTAAACTGAAATTTAAAATTTGAAATTTAAATTAATCACACCATTTATTAAAATATACATTTTGACATAAAAACATACATTTTGATGTTTTATTTAACTTAAATTTTTAAATTTATTTTCAGCTTTTAGTTTAAGTTTTATATTTTGTTATAACTAGATTATTTGACCCGTGCCATGCGCGGAGTTTTATTTTTTAAGTATAAACTTTACAGAAACTAAATTTAAAATTGTTGACAATCCATTTTTTATTATTGATCGTAATATTTCTTAAAAAACATTTCAAAATTTTTTTGAACAATAATAACATCGTATGATTTTTTCCGTTGAAAACCACGAACATAATTTTATTAACCAAAATACCATAAAAAATAAATTATATAAAATGAATATAAAATATTTACAATTTATAATAATTTTATTTAGAATAAATTGAAAATTGTTTTTCGTTTGGTAAATCCAATAATATAAATTATAAACGTTTTGTATGGACTTTTTATTATATCATATTTATGAGCTTTTTATTAGTAAATTACTACTTGCGCGGGGTAATGATATTCGTAAATAATATTAAGTTATATTATGGAAGACCATGAATTGATCAATATAAGGTTAAACATTTAACCCGAGATCCAAAACCAGAAACCGAATCAACCTGAAAAATCCGGTTTGGTCAGGTTTCGGATCTCATATTATCCTATCGGGTTTTAATATTTTCTAACTCGGGTTTCCATTCTAACCCGAACCGACTGGAGTACCGAATTGTACTCGAATAGACCCGAAGATATACACATGTATATAGTTTTGATAATGTAACTTGGATTTTAGTAGGTTGTTTCAATTTTTTGCGGGTTATATGAATAAGCCGAACCAAAACCCTAACCGAATCCGAATTACCCGAAATAAGACCGGAAGTTCTTACCAAAAATATGTTAAACCTGGAAATTCGAACCAAAAAATCAAAAAACCCGAAACCAATAATATTTGGCTCCAGGTCAGGTTTTGTTAAATATATGAAACTCGACCTGAACCCGAATAGATTCGAACCGAACATAACTGTATTTGTAAATAACCCGAACGGATCCTATATCCTTTAACCCGAAAAAACCCGAACTCGAATGAGCCTGACCTGAAAACCGAATGTCTAGGTTCCAATCCACTAATCAAATTTCCCGATACCCGTTGGTAATTTATGAGACATGCATCTATGAAAGACCATTATCGAAAGTCGAAATAACTAATCAAACTTTGCATGCTTATTGAAAGAAAAAGACCTGCATTATGCATACCCCGATAAATGAAGGCGCGATCCATTTACCGAAATTCGTAAGCTCATTAGACGAAGGTCCGCTTTAATGATTTTGTATGTGATAAAGTCTTATTTAATTAGAAGATTTCTTATTTTGTTTCTTATTGTTTTCAATGTGGGAGAAATTTAATTCTTAAAAAGTTTTATATGTGGACGTGAATTCGTTGGGTCTGAAATATAATTTATTAGATTCGCCAAACAAAAATTATTCAAAAATATAAGGACTAAAACGCAAAAAAAATAAAAAAAATATCCTAAAAGCTATCACGTCGCGACACGTAGGCGTTTTGTCTTCTCTTTTAATAGTATAGATGGGCTTTTTAAAATCATATTTTATGAGCTTTTAAAATTTTCATTCAAATTTCAAAAATGTTTTCTCAATTAATATATATACTAGATTTTTTGATCCGCGTCAAGCGCGGATTACAAATTTATTAATATATGTATTATATAAAAATATAAATAAATATTTTTAATTTTTGGCATATAATTATCTAAAATAAATGTGAAATTATTTTTAACTCGTTTTCACCTGTTTAATCAATTTTAACCCGTTTTCAATATATTAATCCTTCACATCAGTACAATGTCAATTGAAATTTAAACTATTGTGGGTTAAACTAATTATGATTATAGAACAAATCACTGATTTTACTTAACTCATTTAACTCTTCAAAACACAAATGACTTATTTATATGTAGTAGGGGTGGCCGCGGAGCGGATATCGCAAAAAATTCAATATTTGATATTTGCTTTGCCTTTTACGAATATCTATTTTTCTATTTGCTTTGCTATGGAAAAATACGAATATCCGGACTTTCGGATATCCGGAAATTTTAAGAGTATTTGCGGATATTCGGATCTCTCATTTCGATATAAAACAAAGTTGAAAATGCTAGTATTTTCTATATGTAAAATACACTTATTTTTTAAATGATCCAACACGTTAAAGATAAGTAAAATTAATTAGTTTTATACTAAAATTAAATAAAAAAATGTTACGATTGATTTTTTATTTTGTAAAAAGTAGTAGTAATTAAAAAAAATTTCATCACACTATATTTTGTAATTTTAATATTTATTGGTGTGTATGATCTTTATTTATTTATTTTACTTTACTATTAATTGAGAATATGACCACATATAACATGTATTATATATTTGTCATCTAATATATAAGATAAATGTGTGATTACATACAATAATTTTAACCAAATATGGCAAATAGTTTTGCAAACAATATTTTTTCCTTAATTTTTGTTTGCACTGGAAAACCTTAATAACTAATGTGATAAAGAAATAATAATTAATATTATATATAAGTATATTACTATATTTAATATTTAGTTATTTTTATAAATATGACTATACATATATATATTTATGCACGAAGCGGATCGGATACCCGACCTTTAAAATTTTAGTATTTGATATTTGCTTTGTTCTTAACGAATATTTAATTTTAATATTTGCTTCGATTTGTAATGTCACGGATATCCGGATTTTACGAATCAGATCAGGGCAAATAACGAATTTGATCAAATATAACGGATATTTTGCCTAGCCCTAATATGTAGTTTTTACTATCAATGTAGGACTTTTTTCAAAAAAAAAAGTTCTTTTATCAATTTTATGGGCTTTTTATTTCTAATTTTATGGGCTTTTAAAATTTCATTCAAATTTTCAAAAGTATCTCCTCAATTAAAAGGAGATTTTTTTTTAATGTTGTAAAAGGTTATTTTGTAGCGGTTTGTTAAATAGAAGCACACAACTGATTTCATTAATATTGTAAAAATTTAGGGATTTTTATATTTAATAATATCTTTATCGATTGAAACATAGTGTATATAATTGATTAGTGTATAATATAAAACAAATATAAATAAAGTTTTTATAAAAAGTATACTGATATTGGGTATATATACATTTAATTCTTACGTTTTATTGAAAGAAATCTATAGCATAGTGCTTGGGATTCTACCTCACTGTTCGTTTACAACAGTGTTCGAATCCTCCCCTAGACAGATTTAATTTTGTAAAATGATTAAATTAATGTTAATGGGAGGATTCGAACACGTGAGTTGATATATTGAACTTTTGATGTTTAACCACTAGAGCAATTGAACTTTTCCATTTTATAGTCGATATGAAAATATATATTTAAAGTATTCAAAATCGCGGTGAAAACTATGTTTTTATTCTATTTTAAAATTTTAATATTATATGCCTAGGAGATTTTTTACGTGACAAAATTTTATCAATATAATCCACAAAAATATTTTTCATAAATATGATAATACAAATAATATTAAGGGAGAATTACAAAACTACACCTTTTGAATTACATTTCACAAAACTACACAATTTCAAAATAAATTAACAAAACTACACCTAAACACTCAAATAAAAATATTACATAAATAAATTCACATAAATAAAAATATTACATAAATTCACAAAACTACACCTAAACACTCAAAATAAATTCACAAAAATATTATCAACCATAATTTTTTTTTTATTACATAAATAAAAATATTCAAATAGTTTAAAAATATTGCAAAAATCATCTTGCAGCCATTGGGTAGAAAACCAAAACACATAAAAATTCATAAATTCCAAAAATTATTTTTACATATAAATGTATTGTGACAAAAATTCTCTTAAATGATTACATTTCACCTAAAAATAAAGAAAAAATAAATAAATTTATACATCAAAATTTTTTCTATGCCCCATTATGTCTTCACGGGAATAAAAGAGTTAAAGTCGTACAAGACTAATGGTAACAACACTTCCATTGCAAAAAAACGTAAATTTTTTTCTATTTTTAACTCTCCGTCGCAAAACTTCTCCATTCATGATAACAACACCTTTAATATATGCAAATATTTGTATATATAATATATATATATGTGTGTGTGCACGTGTAATTTACTCATTTTATCATTTTGAGTACTAATAAATATAGATAAGTTGGAACAATTTAGCCAGAATAAATATAATAAATACATGAAGAAGAGAATGAGTATGTGATGACTAATTTCAATGTGAGCAATAAGTTAGAGTTATTATACGTTGATTCATCTTTATACAATAAAATTTAATATGTGAATTATAATGTTTTTTATCTTGATTATGCGATAATTTAATACTTTTTGGCCATATTTAATAGAAATATATGTTGAAGAGGCATCACCTCTCATTTATTTACGTATATGTGTAAAATAGTATTTTTTTTAAATGCTTAATTGTATTAATGTTTTATTTTCATTGGTTATTCAATTTTAAAGTTTTTGATGATTTGTCAACTTCTCATAATTTATGAAAGCTTAGGGTGTCAATGCAAGGAGAGACACATCTTCTTTATCTAAAAGATATATTTTTTATCATACAACTAGAAACTAAAAAAGCAAATATATTTGAAGAGAGAAGTAGAAGAAAATAATGTTTATTGAATTGTATTTGTTAATTAAAAACACATAGCTTATTTACACTTAGAAAAATTATAAATGTGCTTGAAAATAAAAAAACTATGAATGTTTGTAAATATGTAGGAAATAATTGAGTTTTATTCATCTACTAAAATTGGGATATATATAGATCCAAACCAAAAAGAGACAAAACTAATTGACCAACATAAAAGTGAAGCAAATTAGTTTAGTTTGTATTATGTTATTGGGTGAAATGACCCACCATCCCTCTACGTAGGGTCCATATACCGTCGTTAAAGCCAAAATAAGTCAAGTCGTATTATATACTCCCTCCGTTTTTTATTGTTTGATTTTATAGGTTTTTCACATAAATTAAGAAAACACATAAATGACTACTAATAAATATGTTTTGAACAATTTTCAATACTTTTAGACTAATAGTGTTTCAAAAATCTCATTGAAAACTACAATTCACAAATATCAATACATAAAACTACATTGATATTTGAAAAAATCAAACATTTAAAAACAATTTTTTTTCTAAAACATCAAACATAAGAGAACGGAGGGAGTATTAAATTTTGATTTTATTTTGCCTAATATTTTTTTTACGCTTTATCATCGATATCATTCTTAAATATTTTCTATGTATTTATTTAGACCTCTAAATATTGCGTTCATTATATGAGTTATTTAAAAAGTCGATTACTACGTAATAGACTCGCAATTAATTAATAAATTAGGGGTTTAATACATAAGTGACATAACTGTTTTTTCTTCCTTACCTTAAAATTCGAAAAACGACAATTTGACCATTCCGGCTTCGATCTAACAAAATTTTCATATTAATCCTAATTTCCCAGTATAAGATAGTTTTTTGTTTGTCATCTAAGTAAAAAAACGTTTACATAGAATAATATTGTTACGTTTTAGGCGGTTTTACCTAGCTAATTCATTTTCTCTTAGATAATCAATTATGTTCATATTTTTTAACCACCGTGTGGATGAAATAAATTTTCTAATAAATTGTCTGACTTTTATGTGGGCGTTTCGGTTTTCGATTTGGTTTTCTTGGTTTTTCGGTTTTAGAAAAATTGAAACCATACAAAAACCATAAGTATTCGGTCGGTTTCGGTTTGGTTTTTTCGGTTTTATGGTTTAACGATTTCATAATAAATAAAACCATATTTAAGTCGGTTCGGTTTGGTTCCGGTTTTCTAGTTTATTTCATGATTTATGAACCATATTTTTTGTTTCTAACCCTATATTATATGTGTATCCATGATATCAAATATATGTTGTTGATAAAAAGTATCTTTTATCCCAAGTAACACAAGATACAACGATTATATTTTGATTAATTTTACACTACACAAAAAAAGGAATCATTCCAAAGTGATTCTTATTTCCAAATTTTAACTACTTTTCTATTTATCCTAAATAAACGTAATTTTTTTTTCAAAAGCACAATATTTGATTATATATTCGTTTCTAATCACTTTATCATATCCATCTACTATATTTTGAACTTACATATTGTTTATACAATTCTCCATTAATCTCTTCTTCTTTTTAATTAGGTAAGGAAATATTCTTCATCAAAAATCATATTTGTAAAATTGTTCATTGAAATCATTTTTATACCTACATTGTTTTTCTTTTTTTTTTGGTTAGATTTTTTAATTTAAATGGATTCCTCTCTTTGGTGTAACATTAACATGGATCCTCTCCTAAAAAGTTTGGACTTTCAAACTCTACCTAATGAGCAAACCGTCCACACAGGTAGTAATCTTTATGATTAATTGTTTAATTTATTTTGATTAATGATTTTGAGATGAGTTTCTATGTGATATTTTGATATGCCTTTTGCACAGACCCGTTTACTTATGAACTGGAGAAGTTGCCTGAAGAATTGGAGACCTTAAAGAAAACCTATGAACGAAAAGTTAGATTTCCTAAATACCACATTTTTCTTTTAATTTTTCTTAATTACGGATGCCATCCAAAAATTCGAAAATATGCCCCTTTTATATAAAAATTTATGACTTTAGTTATCAATATTGTAAATATATAGGGTTTTGAACTTATATACACGAGGCAATTCCTCTATAGGTTGTTTTGGTTAAAGTGAAATTTAATGAGACACTTTTTGATTTTTTTGTGTTTAGAATTTTATATTCCATAAAAAATAATTATTTTTTTATTTAGTTTTACGAATTTGATAAAAATATTTCAAAAATTTAAAAACAAATTTAAAATGTTTTTGATAAATCATCCAAATATAATTATAAAATATTTTTTTGAAAACTTCTAGGGTATAGAAATTAAAATTCTACCATTTAAAAATGGGTATAAGAGATTTTTGTGAGTATAAGAGATTTTGTCAAATCCAAAACGACATTTTACAATTTTGCCTCTATATAAACTTTTCAAATCTCATAAAGTATAAGAAATCCTATAATTTTCTAATATTCGTATGAATATGTTACAAAAATTCCATTAAATATGCCAATTAACTATGGATGCCCTAACCGTATGAATTTGTGGTGCATTGACAAAATTGTTTGCTTTGATTGTGAGCAGAAATCAATATTGAAAGCTGAATACGAGAGGAAGATTGCTAAAATAGAAGCAGAGTATCAAAGAAACCTTCGTGTTGTAGAAGCTGAGTATAAAAGGAGAACAAAGGTTATAGAGACACGTATGAATCTTGTTGTAATGCAAAAAGCGATTTCAAAATCTTTCTTGTCTAAGTGTTCTTAAAATAAGTAGGTTCTCAGTAAAAATTCTTATTGAAGATTTTGAGCTTACAAGAAAATCTGTTTCTCCCACCATGATTGTGTTTTATTTTAGTTTTTTATTTTATTTTACCTTAAAACTAAATGATATTTACGCTTTTTCGACAATGTTTTAGGAATCTATATTAAGACACATTGAATTTAAGTCACTTGTTTTATAAACTCTTATATATGGTGAGGTAAACTGATCAAATATTAAAATATTGTATAATTATATAGTTTTTATTTCATGTGTATAAAATTTACTAAAAGTATACAAACTTACAGAAAACTAAAAACTATTTAATTATAATTTATTTTAATATTAAATAGTAAAAACATAAAGTATACTTTAAAACTATTTTAAAAATAAATTTGTTATTCCTACGTAGAAGTATAATTAAAACTATTCCTACATAAAATAACAATTTTTGAAAGAAAAAAAAATCACATACTTTGATCAAAAACCCCCCAAACGTGGTTTTTAGTTTTCATGTACAAATTTTAAAAAGATATAAATTTTTGAATAAGAAAATAATATTGGTACAACACATTTTAGTTAATATTTTGTGTTTATTAGTAAATTTTAAACCCGTGAATAAAAACTATATTAGTTATAAATATGAAAATATTTAAATAGTGAAAGCATAAATTATAAGTAAAACTAAAAACCAAAGAAATATACACTAAGAAACCAAAAACTAAAAAAAATGTCATTTAAGTTTTCTTAAAACCAAAATCAACCCAAAAACAAAAACCAAAAATTTAAAAACCAAAATCTGAAAACCTTAAACTAAAATCTGTAAACCAAAGACTAAAAACCATACAAACAATCACAGCCTTGAGTAATGTGTTCCATGTGTTATTTTTCAAACTTGTTGAGTTTTCTCAAATTATTTTAGTCTAATCAATTTATGAAGGAAAAACTCATACATACAGTTTTGGTTCCATATATGTAAATGTAATTTTTACTAGTGGCGAACAATGTTATAACGGATATATTTATTAGTTATATAAAGGTATAACCGTATAAAGGTAAAGAAGTAAATAAATACATCATTCTCATATTTACAATATTTAAAATAGTATATAGTTGGACCAATTAATACATGTTAACGGTTGATCGAGTTATATGTTATATCGAATTATATATAACGTATGCTTTTTTCCACACAAAAATATTACCTATGTTTTTTACATGTTTTTGGACCTAGTATGATATGTTATGATATTTTTTTCTAATTAATTACACAAATCCTATATAAAAGATGAGGGGAACATTCCTTGTATTGACACATCATCATTCAAAATTTATGTCAATTCATTAATTTATTAATTTTAAAAAATATATGTGAAAATTCTAACTATTAATTCATAAAGTTATTAAATTTCAACTTAATTTTTGTAATATTATTAGAGAAATTCACAAGACTACACCATTTGCTCCCTTCCTTCACAACTTTACACCTAATTAAAAATATTCACAAAACTACACCTCCTTCCTCTGTAAAAAGACCTTATTACCCTCATTTAATTAGGTTTCTTCTTTTCTTATTTTGCCGATACAGAACACGAAGAAGCTGGAGAAGGAGAAGGAGACAACCAATCTCGAAATCTGAAATCATCTTCTCCGTCGCCGTCGTCGGAATCAGCTTCTCCGACCACGAATTCGTCATTTTCTAAAGATAGAGAAGACTAATAAGCCTAGGAAGAAGACGAGCTTCACATACAACGATCTCTAAGATCTGAAACTATTTTCTCAGATTTATAATTAAAGGTAATTACTCCTCCTTTTCATGTATTCTCTATGTTAATCAAATAGATTGAATCGATTAGAAATTGATATTAAGAGATTAGGCGTATGAGCAGAAGCTTGGATTAGGTAGAGCATTTGCTATCATACCTTTTTGGTATATTATAAATTTCACAATCTACTATTATAAGTATTATAAGCTGAACCATTGTTTTGATGTTGATAAGTAGTATTATAAGTACTATTGTTGATGATGAACCATTATTCTCTACATGGCACATGCTTTAAAACGAAGATAGAGAAGACGCAGCTTCAAATCCTCATTTTCACGGTTTGTCCATGTGAATGAAATAGATTGAATAATTTAGAGATTAGGAGTATGAGCAGAAGCTTAGATTAGGTTCAAGAGCATTTTGCTATCATAACTTTTTGATATATTATAAATTTCACCATCCTACTATTATAAGTATTATAAGATGAACCATTTTTTGATGTTGATAAGTAGTATTATAAGTACTATTGTTGATGATGAACCATTATTCTCTACTGGGCAGATGCTTGATCTCTACTGTGTTTGTGGGGAGTGGAAGTCAACAAATTCTTCTTGGGAATTTGTTATTGATGTTGATAGATGTGGTTCTCTTACATCCATCAGCCAAGATATGTCTTATGAAGACTTTCTGACTATGGTCAATGAAGATTTTGCAATTGATGATACTCTTCATTCTGTGAAGCTTAGCTACTGTCTTCCTCAAAGCAAAGCTTCAACATGTCTAGCTCCAATGTATATCAGAAATGATAGACAACTGAAGTTGTTTATCAGAAAGCTTCAAGAGCATAGCGAGGAAGTCAAGCTTTATGTGACAGTGAATAAACAGCTTCAAACATGTTTGGTACCTCTTGATGCTCAATTATTAATTGATTATGAGGTTGTTATTCAACATAATTTTTTATTATGCATTCTTATTTGTTTTTCCTTATAGTTAACATTTAAATGTTTTGTTGTATGGCCAGGGAGAGTTCACTTCACCAGCAATTCAACGAAGCAACAATATTGTTGATGATGAGAGTAGCACTCTCCCTAATACTCCTGTTGTCTTACCTGAAAAGGTACAACTTATATGTTTTATCCAACTACAACAAATTATATGTTATATCTTATAACTATTATAAGTTTGAAACAACCTACTTTCTGCTCTTAGAAGAATTTGTCATTGTTTTTCTTCTATACAACTTATACTTTGTAATACTTATAATATTCAATACATGTAACATTACATTCAACCCCAATCTTACAACAATTGAATTTTTGTAGTACTGAAAGTGTTCCGCTTGCAAATGAGGTATAGTGATGTATTATAACTATTATAACTATGAATCAAACTAGTTTCTTCTCTTTGACTTTGTCATTGTTTTTATTCTTTATAATACTTATAACACTTAATCTCTCTTTTATACTAAATACATGTACCATTAAATTCAAACACAAACTTACAACAATCCACTTTCCGGAGTACTGAAGGTGTTCCACTTGTCCATGTTGCAAATGAGGTTAGCAAATAAGTGCTATGTTGCTATATTACAAATATTATAACTCTGAAACAACCTAGTTTTTGCTTTTAGAATCTGCCATTGTATTTCTGTACAATTTATACTTTATAACACTTATAACATTTATAACACTTATAACATTTATAATACTTATAACATTTGCAACTGTTACAATTGAAAGTGGATCGAATTACCTTCTTTTTCTAGCGACGAGGCAATAATGCAAGTAACTACTCGATGCTCCTAATCAAGAATCTATGGTCGCTTCAGGTTCAAATACTTCTTATGTTGTCGATTCTGATGGTATATATGTGGGTAAGCACTTCCCGGATAAGAAATCAATGGCGCTGAGGCTTAGGATGTTTTCAATTAGGCACAATTTTGAATTTAGTGTTCAGTTTTCAGACAGCAGAAGATTTGTTCTACGTTGTGTTGATAAAAACTGCACATGGAGATTTCGTGCAACCAGAGTGCTTGTTTCCCCAAGTTTTATTGTTCGGAAGTATGTTGAACAGCATAGCTGCGACACATCATTAAGAAATGTCAACCATAGACAGGCTAGCTCTCACGTGTTAGGTAATATGGTTAGTAACTTTTATGAGCCAGGGAAGCTTGGTCTTAAACCCAAACAGATTATAGAGACTGTTAGGAAAGATCACGGGGTCAATATATCTTACTCAAAAGCATGGAGGGCTCAAGGACACGCAGAGGGTTTAGCAAGAGGTACACCTTCTGAAAGCTATGAATTTTTACCAAAGTGGTTACATATGGAGCAAGTCTCTAAAGAATCCGGGACAGTTGCTCACATTGAGGTTGATTCATCCGGTTCAAGTATGCATTTCTTGCATTTGGTCCATCTATCGAGAGGTTTAAAACTCGATGCGTAAAGTTATAGCAATTGATGGTGCTTTCCTAAAGGCAAAGTTTAAAGGCACTTTGCTTGGTGCTACGGCGCAAGATGGTAATTTCCGGCTTTATCCGGTTGCATTTGTCGTGGTCGATTCTGAAAACGAAGCTTCTTGGGATTGGTTTCTGAAATGTTTGCTTCTTATAGTTCCTGACGAACAAGACCTTGTGTTTGTGTCAGACCGTGCACCATCCATTGCGGCAGACTCTCTACTAATTATCCGCTTGCACATCATGGGATTTGTGCTTTCCATTTTGAGAAGAATGTTCAGACAAAGTGCAAGGATTCAACACCGCTTGCATTGGTTGATTCAGCAGCTCGCTCTTTTAAGAGTTGACTTTAACTATCGTTTGACCGATAAAAAAGTCGGATGCTAAACTTGCAGAATACCTGGTTGCGGTGATATTAGAAAATGGAGTCGAGCATATTCCCCTTCAAACAGGTACAACATAATGACTAGCAATATCGCTGAGTCTTTGAATGCAATGTTGAAAGAAAGCCGCGAGTATCCTATTGTCTGCTTGTTTTAGACAATCAGATCCACACTCACTAGATGGTTTCTTGAACGACGAGAAAAAAGTTGATTATCCGTTTAATCCAACTATATCATCTAATATCTAGGGTTATATATTATAGTTATTATAACTACTATTTCCTTCTTATTACAACCTAGTTTCTGCCTATACTTTATAATTCTTATAATAATCTACAGGTGCCAATCACATGCACCTTACCACTATTGAGGTTGGAAAGAAGGCTGAAGGCTGCATATGATAATCATTCACGTTGGTTTGAGGTAACTCAAGTGAATCGGTTGAGTTTGAAGTTAAAGGAGATCTCGGGAATCATCAAATCAACTTAGAGACAAGACAATGTACGTGTTTTGTATTTGATGTTGAGAAGATCCCTTGTTCTCATGCAATTGCATCGGCTAAACATGTGAACCTGAACGAAAACACTTTTGTTTCAGAGTATTACTTAAATGAAAGGTAAATGTTTTCATATTATAATATTCATAATGTTGTTTATGCATATATTCATTGTTGCTTTAATTCTTTCACCTTTTGCAGGTGGATCGAAGCTTATTCAGAAAGCATTTACCCACTTGGTGATACAGCATTCTTGGAGATTCCTGAACATGTATCTAGTTTTATATGTTTACCTCCAATAACTCGGATTCCTAGTGGACGGCCAAAGAAAAATCGTGTTCCATCAATGTGGGAGACATTTTATCGATCTGGAACCTCGAGGAAATCATACAAATGTGGTAGATGTGGCAAAGTCGGTCACAACAAGACTAGTTGTGTAGCTGCAATTTGATTTGTTTTCATCATTCATACAATTTTTAATGCAAGACTTTTCATAAGATACTAGTAAGACTTTCAAATGATTCAGATGTTATAACACTTATAACACTTATAATACTTATTATAAATGTTATAAATTCCATTAGCTTATTGTCTTTTACTTTATTGCAAGACTTGTCATACGACACTAGTAAGACTTCCAAATGATTCAGATGGTTTAACACTTATAACACTTATAACACTAACACTTATAATAAATTTTATATATTCCATTAACTTACCGAACCTTTTTTGTAAAATTGAACTTTCCACGTGTACATGTTTGTTGCCCTATTTAGTGCAAGACTTGTCATAAGACACTAGTAAGACTTCCAAATGATTCAGATGTTCTAACTCTTATAACACTTATAAGACTTATAACAGTTATAATAAATGTTATATATTCCATTAGCTTAATGTCTTTTACTTTCAATGGGATTCCACTTTCATTGTGTACATGTTTGTTGCCCTATTTAATGCAAGACTTGTCATAAGACACTAGTAAGACTTCCAAATGATTCAGATGTTATAACACTTATAACACTTATAAGACTTATAATAAATGTTATATATTCCATTAGCTTACTGTCTTTTACTTTCAACGTGTACATGTTTGTTGCCCTATTTATATCTCTGTCTTTTACTTTCCACCCGTACATGTATATGTTGCCCTATTCTCTCTCCGTCTTTTACTTTTCATTAGCTCACTCTCTTTCCACTTTTTACTTTCCACGTGTACATGTATGTTGCCCTATTCTCTCTCCGTCTTTTACTTTCCACGTGTACATGTATGGTTTACGATAATAACATACACCTAGTCCTAGCAGATTTCATTCCCTAGTAAACCCTAGTTATTCTCATTTAAATAACAATACAGAGCTTCTTTTCACTCAACATTTTCACTCCCGCCTCTCATAAGTAGATCTGAATCTTTTTCACATAAGGTAAGTTTTTTTTTATTTTCATCTTTCTATTAATTATCTACTTAGCTCATTATGTACTGAGCTCATCTTTCTATCTTGTCATTCGCAAAGATGGATCCTCAAAAAGTTGAAGAGATGATTGAATCAGCAGTGTTCAAAGCAAAAAAAGAGACAAAGGAACGTTATATCGCACTCCTTCGAATGTTGAAAGAGGAGAAGGATTCTCTAGAATTTTATAATTCGTTAGTGGTGGAGTTGTACTCTATAAATGGTCAACTTGAAGTCCTTGAAGAAATTAGGACGAACTCTGATTTCGACATCAAAGCTCATATCCAAACCCTTGAAGAGGAGAAGAAGGAGATTATGGAAAACATGAAACAGAACCCGGTGAAAAAATACAATTGGGAACCTTTTGAAATTGACTTTCTGTATTGAACTCTAGCTTTTGTTGAACCTTTCTTTTTTGTTTAACTCATGCTTTTGAATTTTTTATTTTGGATATTTTGAACTTTTTATTTGGATATTTTGAACTTTTTATTAATTTTTCTTTCAGTTTATCGATTATTAGTTATTGTATGTTCTTTTTGTATTGGATTTTTGCAGGTTTTGTTTTAATTTTGCAGGAACAGGTTACAGATTTAAGAAGACAAAGATCTTCATCAACTCTATAATGTTATAAGTATTATAAATGCTAAAGTACTATAAGTGTTTTTTATACACCATGTATTTAATTTCCTCGGTTTTTGTAATTGATATAGATTAGAGAATAGTTGTACATCTAATAAATGAATATAAAAAAAAATTATGCGAACGATATTTTTTACAAGTGTTACACATGCAATTTATTACTAGTTAACTAGTAATCGTTACTATAGCATAAAGGACATAAACAATGTTTTGTCCCAAAAATCATTATATCTTCCCAATATTTATTTAGAAATAATTAGAGATGATATCTTCCTATCTTTTTACTCTTTCCAATGTGGTAGATGTGTATCTGCAATTTGATTTGTTTATCTGCAATTTGATTTGTTTATCTGCAATTTGATTTGTTTGACCATTCGTAACATTTAATTTGTCCTATTCTCTCTCCGTCTTTTACTTTCCATTAGCCCACTCTCTCTCTGTATTTTACTTTCCACGTGTACATGTAATTTGTCCTATTCTCTCTCCGTATTTTACTTTCCATTAGCTCACTCTCTCTCTGTATTTTACTTTCCACGTGTACATGTAATTTGTCCTATTCTCTCTCCGTCTTTTACTTTCCATTAGCTCACTCTCTCTCTCTGTATTTTACTTTCCACGTGTACATGTAATTTGTCCTATTCTCTCTCCGTCTTTTACCTTCCATTAGCTCACTCTCTCTCTGTACTTTACTTTCCACGTGTACATGTATGGTTTACGATAATAACATACACCTGTCCTAGCAAATCTCATTCCCTAGTAAACCCTAGGTATTCTCATTTAAATAACAATACAGAGCTTCAGTTCACTCAACATTTTCACTCCCGCCTCTCATAAGTAGATCTGAATCTTTATCACATAAGGTAAGTTTTTTTTTATTTTCATCTTTCTATTAATTATCTATTTAGCTCATTATGTACTAAGCTCACTATTTACTTAACTCATCTTTCTATCTTGTCATTCGCAAAGATGGATCCTAAAAAAGTTGAAGAGATGATTCAAACAGCAGTGCACAAAGCGAAAATAGAGACAAAGGAACGTTATACCGCACTTCTTCGAATGTTGAAAAAGGAGAAGGATTCTCTAGAATTTTATAATTCGTTAGAGGTGTAGTTGTACTCTATAGATGGACAACTTGAAGTCCTTGAAGAAATTAGGACGGACTCTGATTTCGACATCAAAGCTCATATCCAAACCATTGAAGAGGAGAAGAAGAAGATTAAGGAAGATATGAAACATAACC
This sequence comes from Cochlearia excelsa, assembly GCA_963556525.1. Classification (NCBI taxonomy): domain Eukaryota; kingdom Viridiplantae; phylum Streptophyta; class Magnoliopsida; order Brassicales; family Brassicaceae; genus Cochlearia; species Cochlearia excelsa. Next base: position 312,684 of record CAUVZT010000015.1, read on the forward strand.
CGGTGAAAAAATACAATTGGGCTCCTTTTCAAATTAACTTTATGGGATGAACTCTAACTATTTAAGTTTGCTTTTTTTGTTGAACCTTGTTTTTTTGTTTAACTCTTGCTTTTGAATTTTTTATTTGGATATTTTGAATTTTTTATTTGGATATTTCGAACTTTTTATTAATTTATCGATTATTAGTTATTTTCTGTTCTTTTTGTATTGGATTTTTGCAGGTTTTGTTTTAATTTTGCAGGAACATGTTACAGATTTAAGAAGACAAAAATCTTCATCAACTCTATAATGTTATAAGTGTTATAAGTATTATAAGTATTATAAGTGTTATAAGTGCTAAAGTATTATAAGTGTTTTTTATATACCATGTATTTAATTTCCTCGATTTTTGTATTTTATATAAATTCATGTCACCAATAGTTGTACGTCTAATAAATGAATCTCATAAATGAATATAAAAAGGAAAATTAATTAGAGCGATGTTTTTTTACTACTGTTACACATGCATTTTATGACATAAACAATGATTTGACCCAAAAATAGTTTTATCTTCCCACTATTTGTTTTAGTAATTAATTAGAGATGATATCTTAAAAATTAATTAATGCTAGCGATGTTTTTTACAAGTGTTATCCATGCAATTTATTATTTAACTAGTAATCATTACTTTTTTTGCATTGATGACTTAAACAATGATTTGACCCAAAAAATTGTTTTAACTTCCCAATATTTATTTTAGTAATAATTAGAGATGATATTGGGAAGATAAAACGATTTAACTTCCACTTCCCTAAACGGTGTATTTAAAACAAAATGAAAATCATTTATATCAAACTTGTTTAAATTCAAAAAGGCAATCATTATCTTATACTTTTCCCAATGGCGAAAATTACACCCTTCCACTCCCCCATAACAACTTATGACAATTTCCCAAAAGGTGTATTTTAATATTAAACTTACTACATTCCTTTAACCAATTTAAATCGTGATCGAACAGTTTTCATTTATAAATACTTCATTCTTTCATTTGTTCTTATATCACAATCTCTTAATTATTTTTTCAGATATCTAATTTTTATTTCACAAACTCTTACTTCACAAACCATTTCTTCTAAGTTTTCTAAACTTCTTAATATTTTTCTTTGAAATGGATGTTGGAGGAAGTTCTAAATCATTGAAGAGGAAATCAGGCCAAATCGGTGATGCAGATGTGAAGATGATAAAAAAGAAAGCAAATCTTTTTCTTCAACTTGATTCTTTACTTGAAGAAGATCTCGTAACAATTTCTTCAATTTGTGCAAGTTCTTCTCTTTCAACAATTCGTAGTCTTAGACTAGTTTCGAAATCTTTTCGAAGGATATGTGATAACAAATCCGTTATTTCTCTACTTTCCCTTCAAGAAATTCCTTTTTTCCTTGGAATCATGACCTCGAAAGATTCTCTAACTTCCACAAAAAGATGTCGAAGGTGCGAAAATCCAGAAGCCTTGTATCGCGAAGGATTTATTAACTATTTTATAGAGAATAAGAAAGAGAATGGAATCAAGCCGTTAGCAAAAGTTGCCGAAAAAAAAAACAAAGAAGCAATGTATGTTTACGGAATGATCTTACTTTGTCTTGAAAGAAGCAATGTAGGGTTGAATATTTTGGCTGGTTTAATGAAACCGTTGTTGTCAAAGACTTTAGAAGAGTTGGTCAAATTGCGGAACGAGATTAGAGAAAATGTTTTCTGGCGTGGCAAAACGGTGATGGGAGATCTCAAAAGAAGTTATGTTCAAAAGAATTATGCGTGCGATGGGAAAACCAGAAAATTCATAGTAGAGAATAGTGTTTGGCACGAGTATGGTGAAAACAATGATTTGAAAACTTCTTCTGTTTGTGAGTCATGTTTGTGGCATCATGAAGTTGAACTCTTTTTTTATAATATTTGAGTAATTTAATACTTCATAAATGCAACAGTTTTTGTTATAAGTGTTATAAACACAATATGCTTTGTAATTTTTTGTTATAAGTGTTATAAACGGTTTTATTTGGTTTTAATTGAATATGATTTTTATTTATTGATACTAGTTATAAGCTTTAATTTTTTTTGTTAATGATATACATTTTCACACATGAATGTTTTTCTAAAGTTATACCTGTTATAAGTGTTTCGATATCCAACAGGATATTTGCAATTACAACAAGATATCCAAGAAAAAAGTTTATTGTAATAAAATATGCAACAATTTTTGTCATAAATGTAGCCAAGATATGAACTGACATATCCGTCAGTGTGCAGATACCAAATCTGTGAAATACGACAAGAAGATATATTGGTGTCAGAATAAAATCTCTATAATATTGTTTATTGTTTTTGAAGGCAAAGTAATATATTTTCGGGTAAGGCTATACTAGTAATTAAACAACCCTTGTACAATATTAAAACATTTACCTAATTATACAAAGACTTATGTACACTGAGCCCAATTCCTCTAAATATTATAACACGTATAACACTTATAACATTTATACGTGTTATAGGTGTTATTAGTAAGACTTACAGATGATTCGGATATTATAACACTTATAACCCTTATAACACTTATAACACGTATAACACTTATAACATTTATAACCCTTTAACCTGATCTTTAATGCTCTATTTTGATTTTTCATTTGAATATGTTTTTTAATTTAGTTATAAGTACGCACAGTTTACCACACTTATAACCTTTATAACACGTATAACACTTATAACATTTATATGTGTTATTAGCAAGACTTAAAATTGATTCAGATATTACAACACTTATAACCCTTATAACACTTATAACACGTATAACACTTATAACACGTATAACATATATTGATCCTATTTCTCTTTAAGGTTACCATTTTATACGAGTTATTAATTGTTATAAGTGTTATAAGGGTTATAAGCTTTTGGTTTGTTTTAGTTTCACAAATCTATCAGCGCCCATTATACAACTTTATAAGTGTTATAAATGGTAACCTTAAAGAGAAATAGCTTTAAACATTTACAAATAACAGCACAACATTTCTAATTTAAACTGAGAACCTGAACTAATTAATAATAGAGATAGACTTCACAACATTAAAACTTGCGACATTATCTTTTTCTTTTTGATGTCACAGAATCATTTTCCAATTCCGTGAATATGTCCACAGCTAACTTGATCCTCAAGCGCTGAATATTTGAATCACAAAGTTTTGACATGTCATGTATGTCGTTTGAAAGGCATTCAATGATTTTGAACGCGCAAAGCCCTGTTTCTGAACTTCTCTTCTTCTTCTTCAAAACCTGTTTGAAAATAACTGTCATAACATGTATTTTGTTTATAACATAAAAATTTATAACAATTGTACATGAAACAAACCTGCGGGTAATTTTCAGGAGTTGTAATAAATAGCTGGTATATCCCTTTCATGTATTTATGACAGACAAACTCTTTCATGATTCGCGCCATAGTTCGTCCATACTTCGCCGCTTCATTTCTATAAGTTTCAATGTCGTCCATATAAAGCGGCGTCCCACATTGTCATTGTTTTGTCCTTCAAATCAAATTTGAATACTACCCGTGATCTTTGTTGAAATGTGGAGCATAGATGACATCAATCAATGTCTTTGACCCATTCTTTTGATTTGGCGGGATTCGTTTTGATTTGTTTTTCCACGCGGGGAGCGTTGGTGTTTTTCCACGAACATATGGCTCAATGTTCTTGTCAAAAACGTACCCTATTCGGCAATTAATGACAGTTTTGATAAAATCTTGATCATAAATTGCAACCCTATTGTTTGGGAAGAATCTATGACACAGTTTATCTTCCTAAGTTGAAGCATACGTATCGCCGATTTCATGTGCTTGTAACATTAAACATCAATAAGTCTTAGAAAAGTTTCTTTTTTGATCAACTTGATACTTATAAGCTTTTATAATAAATGTGTTGTTTTTACCTCTTCAGAGTCATCTCCTTGCCTGGTGTCTCTAATGATGTGAACCAATCCCGTATCTACTGGATTTCCACTAGTATCTTTAAAGGCCCTGTACGACGATACATATTTAATGAATATGAAGTTAGCAATACGTTTTATCCAACTACACCGGCTAATAGCTAAGGTGATGTATTATAACTATCATAACACTTTGAATCAACTTAGTTTTTAAGTATTATAACTAATACTTTATAATACTTATAACACTTGATGTTATACAACTTGTGCTTTATAATACTTATAACACTCATAAAACTTACCATTAAAACGTTGTAAACATATTACTTTATAATACTTATAATATTTTATAATACCTGTACAACTTATGCTTTATAATACTTATAACACTTATCACTAAAACGTTGTAAACATATTACTTTATAATACTTATAATACTTTTATAATACTTATAATACTTATTTTGCCAGAGTAGCTACTTTCCAGTTATCCAGATTGGTTTTCCTTTCTTGAAGATATTGTTCAAAAGGATCAAAAACTGGATGCGGACCACCAGATTCAAACTTTCTTTTAAGATCACTGTTTGAAAGTGGACCTTCAACATCTTGTTGAGATGCAAGATCTGCGAATATGTCATCAACGATAACAGATGGAGAGTTGGCATCGATTTTCGTCTTCTTCTTTTCTTGCGCATCCACCTGAAATCAAAAATATGTCTTTCTAAACAAGCATTCTATGTAAAACAAGTTATAATTTCATTAAATCTGTCTTACTTTTTTGTCTCTTGTTTTTCTCTTCCGATCACTTGTTTCTTCAGAGTTATATGTAGAACAGTTTTCATTATAATGCTCTTCAAAAACTTTAAACCATGGATTCTCTGTTGATTGGAAATCTTGTCTGAAAATGAAAGGCTCACTGAATGGGTAACATCTTTGAATTGGACTTTCTCTTGAACGGGTAGCATCTTCAAACATTTGGCGCTTCAAGTCATATGCATTCCTTTTCTTTTTGTTCAATAGAAAATTCTTAGCATCAAGGATGATTTTGAAAGCAGATTCAGCACCAGGAAACTTGTTTTTGTCTGGATGTAAATTGAGACACAACTTCTTGAACTGTTTACTTATGCTTTGGTCGTCTACATCTTTCTCTACTTGTAGAATCTTGTACCAATCAGTCAGTTCACCAATTTTCTCAAGAGCTGCACAGTGGACATTACACACCATTATCATGCGATCCATTCCATCCAATGTTTTATCCATTTTCTGAGCTTTCATTGCTACTTTACGAGCTTTTATGAAATCTGACTCTTTCATCAAATCTTCAGCTTTCTCTTTTGCTCGTAGAGCTTCATCTTTGTTGATCATACAAGTTTCTTGGTGGTGGCCTACATTAACAAAATCAGATTCAAAAATGTCCTCACAATAGATCTCAAAGATAAACGCAACAACACCGTAGAACTCACCAGAGCTTTGAGATCCTAAATTTGTGTCTTCTTTAACATCCACACATACTTTTTCTTCTTCTTCTACAACAACTGTTTCCACATATTCATCTTTATGAAATTGAAAAAATATAAAACAAAACTATTACAACCATTATAATAGGTATAACAAAACAATTTTACCTCTTTCTTCAGTTTCCGCTTCTTCTTTTTTCTCTTCCACAGTTTCACCTTGAACTTCTTCTTCAGTCTCTTCATTTTCTTTTTCGCCCCCCCCCCAGTTTTGTCTTGTTCCACATCTTCATCTTGTGAAATTGAAAAACACAAAACAAAACAATTAAAACTATCCCCTTCTTATAATACGTATAATACTTATAACACAACAATACAACCATTATAATAGGTATGACAAAACAATTTTACCTCTTTCTTCAGTTTCCGCTTCTTCTTTTTTCTCTTCCACAGTTTCACCTTGAACTTCTTCTTCGATCTCTTCATTTTCTTTTTCGCCCCCCCTAGTTTTGTCTTGTTCCACATCTTCATCTTGTGAAATTGAAAAACACAAAACAAAACAATTAAAACTATCCCCTTCTTATAATACTTATAACACAACAATACAACCATTATAATAGGTATGACAAAACAATTTTACCTCTTTCTTCGGTTTCCGCTTCTTCTTTTTCTCTTCCACAGTTTCACCTTGAACTTCTTCTTCGATCTCTTCATTTTCTTTTTCGCCCCCCCCCCCCCCGGTTTTGTCTTGTTCCACATCTTCATCTTGTGAAATTGAAAAACACAAAACAATTAAAAATATCCCCTTCTTATAATACTTATAACACAACAATACAACCATTATAATAGGTATAACAAAACAATTTTACCTCCTTGTCCAACCCATTTTTGTTCTTTTTCTCCAGCCTCTTCTTTTTCTTTTTCTCCAACCCCTTCTTGTTCAGTCTGGTCTTCTTCCAAATCTTTATTTTATGAAATTGAAAAACACAAAACAAAACAATTAAAACTATCTCCTTCTTATAATACTTTTACTACTTATAATACTTATAACAAAACAAGTTTACCTCTTTGTCCAACCCCTTCTTGCTCTTTTTCCTGAGCCTCTTCTTGTTCATTTTCCTCAGCCTCTGCTTGTTCTTTTTGTCCTCCCTCAGTTTTGTCTTCTTCCAAATCTTCATCTTATTAAATTGAAAAACACAACACCAAACAATTAAAACTATCCTCTTCTTATAATACTTATAATACTTATAACAAAATAATAAAATTTTCCTCTTTTTCTAGAACCTTCTTTTTCTTCTCTCCCAGTTTCTCCAGCCCCAGTTCCTCTATCTTGTGCACCTTCATCTTTTGAAAAAAAACCCTTTGTGACATGATATTATAAACTCGTATTTATAAAATAAGAAACACATTTCAAAAACAAATTCACCTTCTTGTTCTGTATCCATTCCCCCTTCTCTTGTCTGAGTTTCTTCACCAGCTCCTGTTTCATGCTCAAATTGCTCATCTCTTTCATCATCGTCTTCGTCTTTGTCTTCTTCTTTGTCTTCTTTTTCTTCTTCCTGCGATTAGTTTTCCTTTTTCAACACATAATCCAATGTAATATGTATTGAAATTCTTTTCAATTTTTACTTTTGTTTCATCTTTCTTTATTTCCAACATTATCTCAATTCGTTCAACTTTCTTTTCCAATAGAGTCATCATATTGAGGACTCTTTGAAGTTTCTCTTCATCAAATAATCCAGCTGAAGTTGTAGATGATGATGATGGCATAACACGTTCTACATGTGATTCATCGATCTGGATATAAAGGTTGATCCAATCTTGCTTTGTAAACTTGAACCCTTTTTTGACTAGTTGAATCACTCTCTCAAACTCCATGTCAATAGGTTCATCCACCAAGTCTTCATGCAAGCTTGGATCTCCAATAATAGATATGACAGAACCCGCATTAAACAAAGAAAATCAAACAATTTTAAAATTATATTATAAATCTTATAAGACTAGTCTAAATCCACAGAACTTACAAAAACTTCTAAAACTTCTAAAACTTATAAGCTAAGAGAAACTAGTTTACCTCGCTGTCATTTTCAACTTGGTTAACATCAGATGCAGTAGGACTATTTGTTCTCTTCCACCGTAAACACAATGGGCCTTCCATCACATTTGATCTAATGCCAAACAAGCCGCCCGTTTTCTCAACCGAAGAAAGCAACCATAATTGAATTGCTATAGATAGTCCACCTTATTGGATCTGAGTCCTCGATAGCGCTTGAACATAAAGTGATTGAACACTCTTCAACAGGGCATCGTATGCAAATTTCCCCCAAGGATAATTGCAGAATTCTTCAAAATCTGAAGCCTTCTCCAAAAAATCTGCTTTAATACGATGAGAAGGAAGTGGAGCATACAAGACTCCTTGAACAATTATTACTGCTCCAAGTCTGACTTTCTCATCAGAACTAAACTCTGATTTATTCTGTTCCAGAATAGAAATCAGATCTTTAAGAAGCATACCATCCTTCATCCACGAATCTTTAGGTTTTTTTTGTCTTTGTGGAACTCTCTATTAATTCGTCTTTAGCTTTACAGGGCAGCCCTGTTGTTAAGAAGAATTCTCTTAGTGAAAATCTCATTGGTTGTTCTCCAAACACAAACCAGAGTTCATTGTTGCTTGTAATAATTCTTCTCACAAGAAGATGATGTATTAAACACCTCGAGAAATTGATGTCTTTTTCCATCTCTGCTAACTTTATAATTGGACCCAAGAAAGAGTCTTCAATCTTCTTGAAGTCTTCCCTGCCCAATGCTGCCTTCACTGTTCCCACATGACCAAATTTCAAATGCTTAGATTTGTTGGTTCTGTGCCTGGAACATACATCCTTGGGGGAAGTTTGATTCTAGAAGAACTCATCTTTTAACCTGTAATAAACACACATATATAAAGTCATATAACAAATAAACAATACATAAGAAACCAATTTTGTGACTAGAGGAAAAATCTGAGACAAAATCAAATCTACAGGACATAACAAAAAAAAATTGATATACACTTGGAAAATAACGAGTGGTCCTACAATCCAACTTCTCTATACATAAAAAACACTTTAAACTATATTAATCGAAACAATTTTATATCAGTAAAAAACCCTAAAATCGCATTTAATCTGACCTTTTGAAATAGGATTTGAAATTGATTTCACGAAGAGAAACCACCGACAAAGAGCAACAACCGACGAAACGACCGACAAAGAAAAACCGCCGACGAAGAGAAAACTTAGAATCGGAAGAAGAGACGAATCTGTAGAGGAAACCACCGTCGAAGAGAAACTCATATTTGTTGTTATTTTACGATATGGGCTCTTTATTTGTCCTTTTAAAACGATGTATAACGTTATAAATATTATAAGTGTTATAATTCATTAAAATAGGCTCCGTTTATTTTAAGTGTTATAAGTGTTAGAAAAAACTTCTCAAAAATATCAGATAAATATTATAAATGTTATAAGTGTTATAACTATTATAACGTTTGTTGTTTTTTGTAATAAGTGTTATGGAACAAACTTCTCAAAAATATCAGATAAATGTTATAAATGTTATAAGTGTTATAACTATTATAACGTTTGTTGCTTTTTTGTAATAAGTGTTATGGAACAAACTTCTCAAAAATATCAGATAAATGTTATAAGTGTTATAAGGGTTATAACAGTTGTTGAGATTTCAAAAAAGTTCAGAAATAATCAAGAAGAGAAAGCTCATACATCAGATAAATGTTAAGATTTCAGCAAAGATATATGATGCTAGTTTCTTCCTCAACTCTGATATATTCGCTACCTTTAGCTTCAATGAGTAAGAGATCCTCATAGCCATGCACTCCAAGATCTTTAGGGACACAATTCCTGAATCTTTCTGACAAACTTATCATATTCAAAAAAAAAAAAAAAAAACATACAAGTCATTCATCCTAATATTATAAGTGTTATAATAGCATATAAGTGAAGCATACAAACCTGAGGTAAGGACTTTTTCTCTATACGAATCTTGAAAGGATTCTTAATATCACATTGCTCTTCTGGCCTTAGGTAAGTTTTTCTTATGTATGGCAACACTTTTGAGTAAGCTCTGAAGTGGTCCATGATGAGTTGATCATCCAAGCATTTTTCAGAAACATTAAAAGTTGTGATACTCTTCTTGTCCATATCTATCAGCGCCATTATCCACAACTTCTTACTTATCCTTGCCAAAGTGTAGATGTAGTCAATGCTATTTAGGATCTCGTTCTCAACAAGCTCGTCTTTGATGTCCAAGGTGTTGGGATCTTCTAAAAATTCAAGATACCCATCATCAATCTTCTGAAGAAAAGATTGCCCAAGCACCACAGTCTTCCTGTTGAAGAACAAATTTGGCATTTTACTTTTTCTGCTCTTCAATAGCAACAATGCTGCATCAATATGTTGTAAAACATACATAGAGAAGAATAACAACCCTTTATAAGTCTTATAACTGTTATAACTGTTATAAGTCTTATAACTGTTTTATTACCGTTTTTGTGATGGATTTTCCAGGAGTCTCCAATATGGAGAACCAATTTTTGTCCACAGGAAGATTTAGAATCCTTTGTTTCCTACATAGTGACAACATATATTTTATGGATAACCTAACAATATAACCATTTGTAACTCTTATAACCATTTGTAACCTTACGTGTGTTTTCTTGAAGCTTTCCATTCATTGTAATTATTCATCCTTTCTTTATCCGGAATGTTAAATGGATAAAAGATAGGATGCTTCTTCTTCTCTTCGGTGTATGGTTCTTTTGTGTGCCTTGAAGGCACTTGTCCTCTCTCACTTCTTCGCTGGAAGACAATGAATGGAGCATTGTCTTCATTGCTTGGATTAATTTTGGCCTTCTTGGCTTTGGAATCATCTTCTTCTCTATTGTCCTCCAAGTTATAACACATAAAACACTCCATTTACAGTTATTCAAAGACAATTTTTTTGATGATATTCAGTTTTTTTATATCTAAACAACCTTTGGATCTGAAATTTTTACCTTTCTTTTTAAAGAAGGGGAATCAGCTTTAGTATCATTATCTTTTTTCGTTGTTGTACCATTGTCAATAATTTGTGTAGGTGTATATTCTGGTGTAAGCAAATTGAAAGTTGGGATTTCAAATTTTTGAGTTGGTGTCAGATTCGAGGTTGCGTTATAACTTGCATAATGCATGATTTACAATTTCAATACAATAATGTTCAATTTTAAAGAAAGTTTATTGTTTTCACCTCAGTCTTTTGAGTTTCTGGAGTATCTTCACACAAACGTTGAGTATTTTCTATTTCAGTATCTCTTTCATTGGCTGAATTAAGAGCAGGATTGTTGTTATATTTGTCATAGTTATTTTCTTCCATTGTCTGAATCACAAAACACAAAACACAGAACATAACACAAATCATTAAGTCACCAATGACTATTATATACGGTAATGTATTATAACTATCTTAATTCTGAATCAAGTTAGGTTCAAAATTACACTTTATAACTAATACTTTATGATACTGTAACACTTTGATTCTATACAACTTGTGCTTTATAATACTTATAACACTCATAACACTTGCCACTAAAACGTTGTAACATATTATTTTAAAGAAAGTTTCTTGTTTTCACCTCAGTCTTTTGAGTTTCGGAGTATTTTCACACAAACATTGAGTATTTTCTATTTCGGTATCTCTTTCATTGGTGAATTAGAAGCGGGGAGGGTTGTTATTTTCTTCCATTGTACGAATCACAAAACACAAAATACAGAACATATTAGTAGGTGAAACAGTTGAGTCATTAACACACACAAACCATCAATTTAAGGTATTATTATCTTTATAACATTTATAACATTTTTTACCTCTTTCTTGTTTCTCTCTTCCAAAAAAATCTGGATGTTATCAATCCTAGTGGATAGGTTGGTAACAATATTGATAAGGATATCTAGTTTTTCATTGACTAAATCTGCATTCATACGCAAAAAGTAAAAATCCATTAAAACACATTAATCACTGAATGGGAAATCACTTATGTATCACTAATCATGGCGAGATCCAGATTATTACCTTGAAACGGCGAGATCCAGATCTAGACGGCGAGATCGAGGTCGAAACTGAAAAACGGCGAGATCTAGACGGTGAGATCGACGGAGAAATTGAAAAACGGCGAGATTCAAATTATTACCTTGAAACGGCGAGATCCAGATCTAGACGGCGAGGTCGAGGTCGAAACTTAAAAACGGCGAGATCTAGACAGTGAGATCGATGGAGAAATTGAAAAACGGCGAGATCTAGACGGCGAGATCGATGGAGAAATCGAGATCGAGATTCAGAGGAGGAAGAAGATGAAGAATGTAGATCGAGATATAATAAAACGAGGGTAAGATTGTCTTTTTGGTCATGAAAAAGGTGTAGAATTAAAAAGTCACTTTCAGAAGGTGTAGTTTTGTGAATTCACTTTCAAAATGGTGATAGTTATTGTGATTGTCCCATATCAAATGCATTATATTACAATTTTATTTCTAATTCATAAAAGCACTAAATTTCTAATCTTATTGATTTTGAATATATAAAAGCAACTTAAATCAATTTATGTAAAACCACATACATAAATAATAAATAAAATAAAAGGTATACAAAATTTAATATTTTTTGAAATCATTATTGCAAAATAAATAAAAAAGAATACAAAATATACAATTTAAGCATTGACTTAAACAATACTAAAAACATATATTGTACAAACCATTTAGGTGAGTAACATATACATAAATATATCGATAATAAAATAAAAGGTATACAAAAAAGAAATACATTTTTTTTTGAAAACATGAAAAGCAATATACAAACTATCTAAGATTAGTGAAAAATATACAATTTAAGTCATTGAGTAAACAGTACTAAAAACATATATTGCAACAAACATTCATTTAGGTGAGTAAAATATAAGAAAAATATATCGATATAAGTAAAGAAACCATAATACACAAGAAAGAAAAACAAATACAAAAACTAAAGAATATACAAACTATCTAAGATTAGTGAAAAATATACAATACAGAGAATTCGAAAAGTAAAAACTAATCCAACAAACATTATTTAGGTGAATAAGAATAAAAATATCAAAAATAAAAATTAATAGATTGAAAACAAAAATATAATATATTAAATTTATTAAAAAAATATATAAATATAATATTGACTATAAATCCGTGAGTATCGCGGGTTCTCTCCTAGTTTATATAATATCATTTGCTTCGAGAATAAAATGCGTGAATTTACCAAACAAATAATAGCTTTTTGGTGTTTTGTGTGTGTTGTATTTATAAAGATTAAAAACCATAGAGTAGAGAACAAGAAATAGGTTTGAATTTTGTTTTTCAATTTTGACTAATATTTGATTTTATTATACTTTTCTTTTTTTCGAGTAAATATTTTAATTGACCAAGTCAAATAAAGTCACTCTTTTTTTAGGAATCAAAACAAAACGTTCCAAATAAAAAGAAATAAAATAAAATAAAAATTCACCAAAAACCTAAAAATTAGAAAATGAAATTACATAAGTGAGACAAAAAACACATCTTTATGTATAGCCTTCTTCTAATTTACTGTGTTTAGTGTTTGTGTTGTATTTTTTGGAAAGTTGAATCTTTTGTCGGTTCATAATTATGAGTAATTGGACAAGACAAAACTCAAATAACAACAACAATTATCATAATAAAAATCATAGTCGCCTCTTGGTATGATCTCTTCTTCTCTCTGATTTAAGAATTTATTAGGGTTTGTGTTTATTCATTAGCTAGTGTTGGTGTCTAAATTCTAAACACTTCTATGTACTTTGGTTTAGTGAAATTCGTAATACTAATTGACTTCATTGATGTTAGGTTTTGTGAAATTTTTTGTCTTAATCTTATAGATACATTTTGATTATGACCACTTCATGGTTAAACCAAAATTTTATTAATCTACCCTAATAACTTGGTTAATTATTAAAGTAAAATACTCTTAATTTCTTCAGAGAATGATTTGTTTCTAAACCCTGAGATCCTATTTTGGACTATTTTGTCTTGGCATGTATGTTATTATATACTTAATATACCCTTAGAACATATATAGTTTTGAACACTTCAGATTCTTATGTTTCCGAGATAATAACAACAAGCTCTCTGTTCCTTCGTGGGAGAAGCGCTTCGTTTTGTGGTTGGGTCAATTCCATGGTATAAAGTCCTCGAAGCAAAGCGGTATACTTATCTATATGATAAAGTACTTCAATGGGACGACTCGGCGAGGCGAAGAAGCATTCAAGGAAGCTAAATCCCGGTTTTGGTCAAAGATAAACGGGCTCGGCTGCGACTTATCTCGCATGATCCCGATAAATACATTGATGATGTTGATTGGGAAGCTGAAGTTGGCACCGAGCTAATTCTTGATCTTGAAAGTGGTTTGGATCCGGTAACAGAACAAGGAGAAGAGCATATTGTGAATCTTGATTGTTTGCTTCCATCATCATCGGGACTCGATAGTGGGATAGGTTGGGGAACGGGATGGGGAGACGATGAAGGGATTCATAAGGAGACTAATAAACCGGAGAACTCATGGAATGATCGTAAATGCGATGGATGGATCAATGAAGAGAACACCGTTTCTTGGAACCATATGAACGAAAACAATAGCTTCAACAATAACAAGGGTAGGGAACAAGGAAGAGAGAAAGAGAGGTGAAGCGACAAGTGGAGGATTTTGGATGGAAGAATGGGAGAGGAAGAAACAGAGGCGGGTTTAAGAAGCATCCGAGTCATTGGGATTTAGACCGAAAACGTAGTCCATGCGCCATCTCCTTATTCCAACGTCCGTCCAAGTGTTTACTTGGTATTTTCAGCTTGCTTTCTCCTTCTTTTTGCTTACCAGATAATCCGCAACTGATGGATTAAGGTTTTAGCTTCAAGAAAACTTAGCCAAATTTCCTCTAAATGCTTAAACTTGGGTTCCGAAGGTTCCCAAGTGTCCACGCATTTTCGGCTTAGTTTTCGGTTAGGTTTTGGTTTCGGGTATCCTTAAATCAGGGGTTTTACACCGACTGTCCCTTTTAATCATTACTCCGATCTCGAAGGCCAACACAATAGGATCGAAATCGTATAATGTTATCCCATGCTAATGTATACAGAGCGTAGGCTTGCTTTGAGCACTCTAATTTCTTCAAAGTAACAGCGCCGAAGGCACGACCTAGCCAGTTAAGGCCGGGAGCGTATCGCCGACCAAACGGACAAGACGACTAATGCACGCCCGAAGGCAGACGAGCCGACCCATCCCAAGGTTCAACTACGAGCTTTTTAATTGCAACAACTTAAATATACGCTATTGGAGCTGGAATTACCGCGAGCTGGCGGCACCGGACTTGCCCTCCAATGGATCCTCGTTAAGGGATTTAGATTGTAGTCATTCCAATTACCAGACTCGAAAGCCCGGTATTGTTATTTATTGTCACTACCTCCCCGTGTCAGGATTGGGTAATTTGCGTGCCAGCTGCCTTCCTTGGATGTGGTAGCCGTTTCTCAGGCTCCCTAATTATCCGTCACCCGTTACCACCATGGTAGGCCACTATCCTACCATCGAAAGTTGACATGGTAGAAATTTGAATGATGCGTCGCCAACACTAAGGCCATGCGATCCGTCGAGTTATCATGAATCATAAGAGCAACGGGCAGAGCCCGCGTCGACCTTTTATCTAATAAATGCATCCCTTCCAGAAGTCGGGGTTTGTTGCACGTATTAGCTCTAGAATTACTACGGTTATCCGAGTAGTAGTTACCATCAAACAAACTATAAGCGATTTAATGAGCCATTCGCGGTTTCACGGTCAGAATTCGTTCATACTTACACATGCATGGCTTAATCTTTGAGACAAGCATATGACTACCGGCGGATCAACCAGGTAGCATTCATAAAATCACGGCAAAGCCACGACTAATTCTTTAATACGCTAGGTAAAAAAGAAAAAACGAGGCCTTGACCGTCATCTTTTGCCCGAGGGACATTTGCGAAATGGCGGGACAGAATTCCTTCTAGTCACCAGCCATAACCGTTCCGCATCCAAAATTTCAACCAACAACTTGTTCACATTTACAGCCAAGGCATATTATGCCAAGGAGCTAGGATCACAAGTGTCAGATTTTGTGTTCACGGCTTCCCCCGATAAAGGAGATGTCGCGAACAAGATGATAAGCCAAACCAAACAATTCCTTTTATTAGGTATGCATCACAAGCCCCGAATAGAGTCAACAAGCTTTTATAGCATGTGAAGTAACTGAGGAGGATAGGTGGCTGGTAGTTCGATGCGCAAGCATGGAGCCTACCAACACTAGCTATCCAATCACCACTCATACGCCGAACGTTCAGTTAACACGGTAACATCAATCTGTCCACCACTACTTCGACATAAGCGAAAAAGCAGAAAGAAGACGAACAAAACCAAGCCAAAGCCATACAAGCGCGAAAAGACGGGACTTCGCCGAATGTTCATCTTACCAACCCGAAGTTTTAAATAGGCGTCGAACTAGACCCACCTTTTGGATTAGATTGTGGTGTCGCAACTCCTTACAGCCAAATTGGCCATCAGTTCAGAAAAAAGCACAACTCGGATCACAAAAACCATCAGGATCTTTCTATGACGGTCGCGGTTCACCCAAATTTCGTCACAATTCCATCCTGATTTTCGACCTAGGTCGGCTATCAGGTCGGAAACTGAATAACTAATCGGATCTCCACGACCATCGAGAATGTTCCGTTATAGTCTCGGCTTACCAAGTTCCACCATTTAACTGACCAGATGGCAACCCTAATCCAACAAACCACAATCATTTCCATCTAGTGAATCCGTGGTCACGCTATCTTCCTCGGTTCGAAAAGACTCCCACCCGACAGGTCATATCAATGCAGACGGGACGCATCTCCAACCCTTTCCTGTGCCTAGATCGGATCCATGTCTCCCGGCTTAGGACACTACCATCCGACCTAGACGATACGGGACTTCGCCGGAAGTTCATCTTACCAAAGCAAAGTTTTAAATAGGTGTCGTACTAGACCCACCTTTTGGAATAGACTGCGGTTTCGCAACTCCTTAAACCCAGGTTGGCCATCAGTTTCGAAAAAATAAATAATCCTCGTGTTATCGAAACGATCAAGATTTTTCTGTAATAGTCGCGGTTCACACAAATTTCGTCACAATTCCATCCCGATTTTCAACCTAGGTCGGCTATCACGTCGGAAACTGAATAACTAATCGGATCTCCATGACTATCAAGAATTTTCCGTCATACAGTGTCGATTGACACAAGTTTCTAAATACATCCAATTCCGATGGCAACCTAGGACCATCAGTTCAGAAATCAAGCACAACTCGGATCACAAAAACCATCAGGATCTTTCTATGACGTCCGCGGTTCACACAAATTTTGTCAGGAATCTATCGCGATAGCAACCTAGGTCGGCTATCAGTCCGGATACAAGTAACTAATCGGATCTCCACGACCATCGAGAATGTTCCGTCATAGTCTTGGCTCACCAAGTTGCGCCATCTAACTGACCGGATGGCAACCCTAATCCAACAAACCGCAATCATTTCCATCTAGTGAATCCGTGGTAACACTATCTTCCTCGGTTCGGTAGGACTCTCACCCGACAGGTTGGGTCAATGCAGACGGGGACGCATATCATTCGCCAACCTTTTCCTGGGCCTAGATCGGATCCATGTCTCCCGCCATGACACGACCATCCGACCTAGGGGAATCCGAAAGAGCCAACAAATCCGAAAAAGCCAACAAATACGAAAGAGCCAACATCCGGCCACCACCACCGGATTTTCAAATCCATCTCTCG